>JANFOE010001421.1:0-22500 GCA_025667525.1 Glebionis coronaria
ATATATATATATATATATATATATATATATATATATATATATATATATATATATATATATTATATATATATATACATACATATATATATATATATATATATATATATATATATATACTAGTTGCAAAACCCGTCTGATGGACGGGTATGACTTTTGATTTTCGTTTAAATTTTGTTTATTTGGTAAATATTTGTTTTTAATGTTCGACTGACGTGCATGACTCTTGATTGTTGCTTAAAAAAATATTTAATAAATATTTATTTGTAATTTTTTTAATGTAGTTGTCTTTTAATGCATTATCAATCATGATGGCTTGTATTTATTGTTTAGTTCTTTTTACCGAATTAAATGTTTGAGTAAATATATTTTTGTATTTTTTAAGCATAGCGTTGGTTTAAATGCTTTTTTAGTGTAATTGTTTTTAATGCATGATTAAATTCTTCAAAAGTAAATTTATTAACATTTGTTTCTAAGATATCATTAACTTAACATAATGATTACGTAATAAACAATTAGGTAAAGAAAAATCAAGTTTAAACATATGAAATTATTAACTAAATGCATTAATAATAAAAGATATAAAAGCTTGTCACATATGAGAAAATAAATCTTAATTAAATTTAAATGTGAATTAAAAATTCTCTATATACAATGTTCACTATTAATTTTATGTAGCTTCCTCCACGCCTAATATAACAAAAAAAACACTAAAACAAAATTATGTTAAAACACCTACGAAGTATTATAATAAAGAAAAAATACCAACACAAAAACCTTAATCCATATTTTTATGGTAATAAAAGAAAAAAACCATCGAAACAAAAACCTTTATACTTTTAATAGATCCATTTCTCTATTTATGTAAATGAATAATAGCTAAACATAATGTATAAATAATATACAGCTGATGTGAGAAAGTTAGTTACTGAGTACATGTCTTGATCCATATTTAAAAATGTATGTCCATTCGTATTTATGCTATTCAAAAGTGCCGATAAACGGTATTATATAGGTAAATTCGGAATAAAAAATAATACTAGTGATGTGCGAATCAGGTCTTGACGACTTATAAATTATCAGTTTTAAGTGGTTATAATTTCATCGTATTTTTAGAATTTTGTGCTATTTGATTCAATAACTATTTTGATATATTTTAATTAATTTTTAGTTTTTCAACGATTTATTATATTTTAATTTAATTTTTTACAACTTTAATTTTTGCATAGAAATTTAACATGTAAGAGTAGTAAAATTTACCGCCTCAAAAATTGTCACCTAATACCCGCCGCCGCATTATGATGCTAGTATATTATATATATATATATATATATATATATATATATATATATATATATATATATATATATATATATATATATATATATATATATATATATATATATATATATATATATATATATATATATATATATATATATATATATATATATATATATATATACTACATTATAAAGGGTGTATCCCTTTGATTGAAAGTTGAAAATGTTGAATGCTTGAAAAATGTGGGTCCCACTAAAAACTAATACATGCAAATCTTATTCATTAAAAAAGATATAAACTTTGGTTAATTAAACAAATGACACCCTTTTATCCAATTGAAACATACTTATAAGATATTTTGAATTATAACATGTTACAACGCTTTGAAATAAAAGTTTAATCTTTTGACGTTATATTTTGAACGTTACCGAAACACTTACCACAATATCGCATCTGTTAATTATCTGTTGCTAGACAATTTCCGCCGCTTTGCGCGGGTACTCGTCTAGTATATATATATATATATATATATATATATATATATATATATATATATATATATATATATATATATATATATATATATATATATATATATATATATATATATATATATATATATATATATATATATATATATATATATATATATATATATATATATATATATATATATATATATATATATATATATATATATATATATATATATATATATATATATATATATATATATATATATATATATATATATATATGTGCGTGTAATGGTTTGATAATTATAAGTGGTAGAGTTCTTGTTGGATTAGAAAACTAAAAGTGATTGTGTTTTCTATAAGGGTGAGAAAAAAAGTCGAAAAAATCAAAATCGGATCGGAAAAACAAACCAAAAACCGACCGAAATTAGAAATGGATGGCTCAGTTTTTACCTTTTTGAAAACCGAAAACTTTTGTTCGGTTTCGGTATTCATCTAAAAACCGAATCGAACCGAACCATTTTATTATATAATATTTTTATAATATAAATAAATAAATAATAGATCTTAAATAAAAGAATAAAAATCAAAAATTTTAATTTATATTAATCTAAATGTTCATACATTTGTTGTTCATGTACGTATATTTAATTGTAAGTGCATATGTAATATTAATCGTTTATCACTGGCATGTGTGTATATATAATTTATGTGTGTAATTACACAAATTTTGAGATAAATATTATTAGGCGTAGATTGACAAAATATAAAAAAATCAATTTTTCACGTAAAAACGTTTGTTAGTATAAATTTGTCATACCCAAATATAAATGGTTTAAAACTAGAAAAACCAAACCGTCGTAAACCGAAAAATCAAACTGTCCAAAACCGAACTATTTTGTTTTTTTGTTTTATAAAATTACAATGAACAATACCTATGGTTCTATTTTATGTCCTGGATCTTTACGAATACACGCTATGAGGTCATATGCGTTAAGAGTCATTTAACCAACTCTATAAATAGATGATGAAGGTTTTCTTCATGCATCTTTTAAAGAAGTGTCAATATGCATACTCTAAGATGTATTTAATACCCGCTTTCCTTGTACGTTAACCCATTATACGTCACAAACAATACTTGAGTTGCAAAACATGTGAAAAAACGATGAAATTTATTAATTGTATGTAAATTTTGTTTTAGAATACACAAAGCTGAATACATAATCAATTGTACCTATTAGAGCATAATTGTTGTGGTACGTTTTAGTCGTGATAATCTTCGTGTGCCCATGAACTGAGTTCTCGAGAGCCTTTTTAGATACAAAGGCTTTCAAAGGCCGTTGAAAGAAAACAGTAATTGCACACAACCGATGTCCAAGGCTGTGTGAAGTCACCGACCGATGTTCCATGCCTTTTGATCTTTATATTGAGTCAAAAGATCAAAATGAAGTCACATACATGGTACGTTAACCGATGACAAAAATGGTTAAATATGGAACATGGTACGTTCGATAATATTAACTCCCTTTGATACATGTGTCATCTGGAAACTGCAACTCACTGTTAAAACTTTGTCGTGTGCTTGAGTTTCCATCTTTATATCATATAGGGAATCCATGAACATAGGGATTCGTCCATGGGAACCCAAAGGGAGCATTCCTCCTGCAACCCATCCTAAATGACCTTATTTTATGGTAACTATGAGTAAACAGTTAAAGTTTGCCAGTAAAGCGATACACAAAAGGGTATGAATGAATGATGCACAACATTTTTGTAACATTTATGTGTAGATTTGACATTCTTGTATTTACATACCTTGATATCTTCACAGGGTATCACATTATCAGGTGCGGTTTTATATTTTCCATAATTCTGCAAGAAATCATATGGTCAAAAATTGAAAGAACGAAACACTAAAAGCACTTAATGAAACTATTATTAAGTTTTAACTATTGATTATCTCCTGTCCAAAGGAGACGATAACAGAATCAAGCATCAGTTCTAGAGAAACAGGACAAATAAAATCAAAAGAAATGTCTTTGATTACTAAAAATTCAAAGCGTAACAATTCCATTTTGGGAAAAATGAGTTTTTGACTACTCCATAACAAAGAGCACGGGAACCTAAAAACAAAGACAAAGGACAATGCTATCCAATTTGCTAGAGTGATTGGTGTAGCAATCCGGTCAATGTAGACACTATGACGGGTTCCTTTCATATCACAAAGATTATTC
This sequence comes from Glebionis coronaria, assembly GCA_025667525.1. NCBI lineage: Eukaryota > Viridiplantae > Streptophyta > Magnoliopsida > Asterales > Asteraceae > Glebionis > Glebionis coronaria. The sequence goes on from JANFOE010001421.1 coordinate 3,992, forward strand.
GCACTATCCATACTTTTTTTCGCGACAATGTTAGCTTCTGAGCACAAGCTATGAAAACATGGAGTTGGCTGGCTAAATCACGTTGGAAACCTACGACTCTCATAATCACTAAGACTATTGATTACAAAAATAATAGCTTAACTATATGCAAATGCAGTTAAAGATTTATGGATTCATGTTCTAACTTAAACGATACTTGCGTCAATGGCGTATTAATAGAAGACAGAGAGTTAATAGTTTTATGGAATATTTTTAGTGAAGTGTGTAGTTTGGTTAAAACTTAGCTCAAATCAAATCACTAATGCATAATAAGATGAAATTACCATTGGTTTATCGGTGTGTAAATTGTGATGTTTATTTAATAGGCGCGTCATGAGAACCTGTTCTTGCAAATCAAGATATTTTGTAACTAACTGACAAATTTAATTTGTTAGTAATAGATTCAACTATAGCATTATTATCCGATTGAAACTTGTTTTTATAATGAAGTCAAAGATAATTTAACAATAGTTACTAATATCGTTTCATTTGTGCGAGATAAATGCGTGAAATGTCAGAAAGAATACACATTAGCATCGCTTAGAAAAATACCACATGTGCCTTGCTGATAGGATCATATTCCGAAACTAAAATATGGATCACGCATATTAGTTCATAAATACACTTTATTAGTTAAGCTATTATACTATTTCAAACATCTCAGATGCTTCGTTTACTTCATATCTGTTTACATCTGATTAATACTAATTCTTCTAATATATGATGTGAGGTCCTTTTAAGTGAATAACATGGACCGATTTAAGGGAAAAGGCTGGCAAATTTCTGGGGTTTAGGTATTGCTTGCTTTTGCAGCTTATCGGGACTTAAACGAACTGTGTATATGCATTCACTATGACAGAACTTACTGATGTTCATTCTTTTACATACACACAGCAACTCAGCAATGATTTAGGTGATTTTCTGATCGTCTATTTTGTGAATACCTTTTATGAGATCTTCTAGTTTTCCAGGCAAGACAAAGTTTTTTGCAGCTTATTACATATTTTGCAAAGTGGGTATCCTGCGGGATCCATTAAGGATACCATTTTTAGCAAGTTTAAGTACTTTTAGCAGGAACTAAGTACAGTACTTTTTTTATCAGCAACTACATATTTTATTTAAGCTTATCAAGGCACAAAACATGTAAAAAGAGCATAAGGACAGCAAAAAGACTAAAACTCAGGAGACCAACAATTAAAGATCCGGTACTCACAATCTGTCGTGCAAAAGGCAAGGATGGAGACATTTGGGCGTGCATCATCAGGACAAACATAAATAGATGCTCAAACCAGCCCCACTTTTTAATCACCCTAGGACCATAAGGCGAACGTAGTAGCAAAACCGAACAACAACATGATCAAACACTTATGGTTACCGCTTTTCCAAACATAGGGTGACCATATCTGTGTTCACAACAACTAAAAAGAGCCGAACATAAGCCCTTACAAACCCATACTTTTTGTCCAACAACGGGTAAGACAACACAAAAGGCCTGCATTAATGAAACAAAACAAAATTACTTAAGGCCTTAAATTGATAGAAGTAATCCGAAATTACCAAAACCCCCAAATTTTGTCAAAACCCTAATATCAAAATTAAATTCTTATATAACGATAATGTTAGTAATTATTGTATCCAAGTGAAATAAAAGTGAATAATAAAGCACAGATGTGGAACAAAAATTACCAGGAAAAGCGTGGATACCGTTTTCAATCGTTTCTTGGAATTAATATTTTCTAGGATCCATCGATCGTTTCTTGGAATCAATAATCTCTTTGATCCAAAACTCTAAAAAGTTTGATGAAATCGTGCACCGTTTCGGCCTCCGATGGATGATTGATCAGCAATTTATGAATCTGATAATGATTTCTAGGATTCGATTTAAAGTTTTATGTGTGATTTTTCTAGGGTACGATAATGTTTTTAGGGTTTCTGGGATTTGTAAGAGTGATGACATACGAAACAAAGTTTAAGTTTCAAAAAATCAATTAAAAATAATATAAGCCCATGACATAACGCAGAGAGCCCATAGCATGTGCTGACGTGGATTAGTGAATGATTAGATGACATGGCAAATCCCTCCTGTTATATATAATGTAAAGATATATATATATATATATATATATATATATATATATATATATATATATATATATATATATATATATATATATATATATATATATATATATATATATATATATATATATATATATATATATATATATATATATATATATATATATATATATATATATATATATACATATATATATATACATATATATATACATATATATATATATATATATATATATATATATATATATATATATATATATATATATATATATATATATATATATATATATATATATATATATATATATATATATATATATAAATATATTTATATATATATATATATGTATATATATGTATATATATATATGTATATATATATATATATCCTTACATTATATATAACAGGAGGGATTTGCCATGTCATCTAATCATTCACTAATCCACGTCAGCACATGCTATGGGCTCTCTGCGTTATGTCTTGGGCTTGTATCTTTACATTATATATAACAGGAGGGATTTGCCATGTCATCTAATCATTCACTAATCCACGTCAGCACATGCTATGGGCTCTCTGCGTTATGTCATGGGCTTACATTATTTTTAATTGATTTTTTGAAACTTAAACTTTGTTTCGTATGTCATCACTCTTACAAATCCCAGAAACCCTAAAAACATTATCGTACCCTAGAAAAATCACACATAAAACTTTAAATCGAATCCTAGAAATCATTATCAGATTCATAAATTGCTGATCAATCATCCATCGGAGGCCGAAACGATGCATGATTTCATCAAACTTTTTAGAGTTTTGGATCAAAGAGATTATTGATTCCAAGAAACGATCGATGGATCCTAGAAAATATTAATTCCAAGAAACGATTGAAAACGGTATCCATGCTTTTCCTGGTAATTTTTGTTCCACATCTGTGCTTTATTATTCACTTTTATTTCACTTGGATACAATAATTACTAACATTATCGTTATATAAGAATTTAATTTTGATATTAGGGTTTTGACAAAATTTGGGGGTTTTGGTAATTTCGGATTACTTCTATTAATTTAAGGCCTTAAGTAATTTTGTTTTGTTTCATTAATGCAGGCCTTTTGTGTTGTCTTACCCGTTGTTGGACAAAAAGTATGGGTTTGTAAAGGCTTATGTTCGGCTCTTTTTAGTTGTTGCGAACACAGATGTGGTCACCCTATGTTTGGAAAAGCGGTAACCATGAGTGTTTGATCATGTTGTTGTTCGGTTTTGCTACTACTTTCGCCTTATGGTCCTAAGGTGATTAAAAAGTGGGGCTGGTTTGAGCATCTATTTATGTTTGTCCTGATGATGCACGCCCAAATGTCTCCATCCTTGCCTTTTGCACGACAGATTGTGAGTATCGGATCTACAATTGTTGTTCTCTTGAGTTTTAGTCTTTTTTCTGTCCTTATGCTCTTTTTACATGTTTTGTGCCTTGATAAGCTTAAATAAAATATGTAGTTGGTGATAAAAAAGTATTGTACTTAGTTCCTGCTAAAAGTACTTAAACTTGCTAAAAATGGTATCCTTAATGGATCCCGCAGGATACCCACTTCGCAAAATATGTAATAAGCTGCAAAAAACTTTGTCTTGCCTGGAAAACTAGAAGAGCTCATAAAAGGTATTCACAAAATAGACGATCAGAAAATCACCTGCATCATTGCTGACTTGCTGTGTGTATGTAAAAGAATGAACATCAGTAAGTTCTGTCATAGTGAATGCATATACACAGTTCGTTTAAGTCCCGATAAGCTGCAAAAGCAAGCAATACCTAAACCCCAGAAATTTGCCAGCCTTTTCCCTTAAATCGGTCCATGTTATTCTCTTAAAAGGACCTCACATCATATATTAGAAGAATTAGTATTAATCAGATGTAAACAGATATGAAGTAAACGAAGCATCTGAGATGTTTGAAATAGTATAATAGCTTAACTAATAAAGTGTATTTATGAACTAATATGCGTGATCCATATTTTAGTTTCGGAATATGATCCTATCAGCAAGGCACATGTGGTATTTTTCTAAGCGATGCTAATGTGTATTCTTTCTGACATTTCACGCATTTATCTCGCACAAATGAAACGATATTAGTAACTATTGTTAAATTATCTTTGACTTCATTATGAAAACAAGTTTCAATCGGATTGCTATAGTTGAATCTATTACTAACAAATTAAATTTGTCAGTTAGTTACAAAATATCTTGATTTGCAAGAACAGGTTCTCATGGCGCGCCTATTAAATAAACATCACAATTTACACACCGATAAACCAATGGTAATTTCATCTTATTATGCATTAGTGATTTGATTTGAGCTAAGTTTTAACCAAACTACACACTTCACTAAAAATTTTCCATAAAACTATTAACTCTCTGTATTCTATTAATACGCCATTGACGCAAGTATCGTTTAAGTTAGAACATGAATCCATAAATCTTTAACTGCATTTGCATATAGTTAAGCTATTATTTTTGTAATCAATAGTCTTAGTGATTATGAGAGTCGTAGGTTTCCAACGTGATTTAGCCAGCCAACTCCATGTTTTCATAGCTTGTGCTCAAAAGCTAACATTGTCGCGAAAAAAAGTATGGATAGTGCGAATAATCTTTGTGATATGAAAGGAACCCGTCATAGTGTCTACATTGACCGGATTGCTACACCAATCACTCTAGGAAATTGGATAGCACTGTCCTTTGTATTTGTTTTTAGGTTCCCGTGCTCTTTGTTATGGAGTAGTCAAAAACTCAGTTTTCCCAAAATGGAATTGTTACGCTTTGAATTTTTAGTAATCAAAGACATTTCTTTTGATTTTATTTGTCCTGTTTCTCTAGAACTGATGCTTGATTCTGTTATCGTCTCCTTTGGACAGGTAGATAATCAATAGTTAAAACTTAATAATAGTTTCATTAAGTGCTTTTAGTGTTTCGTTCTTTCAATTTTTGACCATATGATTTCTTGCAGAATTATGGAAAATATAAAACCGCACCTGATAATGTGATACCCTGTGAAGATATCAAGGTATGTAAATACAAGAATGTCAAATCTACACATAAATGTTACAAAAATGTTGTGCATCATTCATTCATACCCTTTTGTGTATCGCTTTACTGGCAAACCTTAACTGTTTACTCATAGTTACCATAAAATAAGGTCATTTAGGATGGGTTGCAGGAGGAATTGTAACACTCTCATTTTTCGTATCGGTACAGCGGAAGGGTCTTTCAGAGTGTTACGGGATAGCACAATAACTCCAATCATAGACAACACATAAAAATGGTTGTACAAGGTTTAACAAACATTCATTCGATAAAAAGGTTTAAAAGTGTACAACAGGTCCCAAATTATACAGGTCATTAAGTTTACAAAACACAGATCGAATGAACATTTTTAATATTAAGTGTGGGCCATCAGAGTCGGTCTCCATCCGGATTACCTTCGAGCACCTGAGATAGAAAACATGCAAAAATCATATCAGCGAATGCCGAGTGAATTCATAGAGTTTAATGAAAACCGTTATATAAAACAATCATTTACAATCATTAAAATCAGAACACAAGTATAATATCGGAAGTAAGTCCACATATTGCTAGTCAGGCAATATATAAATCAAGCATACATATAAAAACCGTCCATGAGACCGCAGTCTCTATATTACCATGATAGGTAATATATTCATCGTTAATAGCGTCGTTATCATATATAGGATACATTTCTATTTGGATTAGGTTGTAGGATTATTATTAGCCGCATGACATTGTTACCTTACTGTGAAACAGCGGGCCGCGAACCCGACAAACAATTTGCCCATCTAAGTTAGCGTGTCGTCACAAAAATCACGCTATGGAATCTTCTCATACATAAATTCGCTTACCAATCAATGTGGTACGACGGGGATCAACCGTCAAGGCGCGAACTGGGGTGATCGTCCCCAAATAGTACTATCAAATGCATAAGCGTCTACCAAATCCCGGTAGTTCACAATTCATGCTAATGGGACTTTAAGTGACATAACCTAACTACTAATAATCCTTTTAGTCTCGAATATAGGGTCATAGCATCATTCGGGTCCATCTCATTTAGCATACAATCGGGACTAGTTGTGTTCTATTTTTATAAAAATCTAGCATGTTATCTCCCTCGCGGGTTTACAAATCATTTTATAAAACATTTAAAAGAGTGCGAGGCTATGAACTCACGTTGTTAATGAAAGGCGGATTATCGGCTACGGGCGTGCTTCGGTCACGGAAACCTATATAAATAATAATCGGTCTTAGACTCGGTCCAATGACTTTTATCAAAATAAAAATATACATATATATGATTATTGTACATATGATGATGATCAAGTGGGTTTATAAATCCTCATTTACTCATTTTAGTGTTTACGTTTTAGTATCGCCTTACTAGTTCACTAGTTTTACCGATTTTACCTATTTTAAGTTCATTAAGTCTTTTATAAGTTCTTTTACTTGTTTTTACCCATTTTATACCTATATGATCAGTATATATACTTTTCATGTTGGGCCCTATTGGGTTAAGCCCAAATAATTCTTTTTACAAGTTTTTATCTTATTAAGTCCAATTATTAGTCTAATAGGTTTAGTTAGCTCGTAAATGTACGTAATTCTTATAGTTCGGGTTTTATCGGTTTTTACTTGTCTTAGTTATCTATACATCAGTATATTACTTTTATAAACTTTACATTAGACGGGTTTGGTCGTCTAAGTTTTATTTGGCGAAAAACGTTAATTTCACGGCGATAGCCGAAAAAGTCGTAAAAATCAAGTTTATAGTTTTTATTACTTATAAATATTATTTTTACCACCATTTATATAATTTACCCATTTGATTAAACTTTTATACATTTATATAATTAAGTTTTATAAGTTAGTGGGTTTATACTTTACATTTTATAAATTATAAAGTGAGTGCTTATATAATAATAATAAACATTATTTCCAAAATCTGATTTTTAACTTCACATTCACCATTTTTATCATATCTAGAGTTCTACAATGACTTAGAAGCTCATTTTTAGATGACAACTTCTTCATAATATGTGCTAAATATAACTTAGTTATAGCTACTGCCCATTTTGAGTCTAAGTTGCCTTAACAGTCCCTACAAAACTGCTTATTCAGATTGTACCACCTAACTTGTTTTGATCATATCTCACTCATTATTTTGATTCCATTGCATGGCCAACTCTCACATGTGTATAACATCATCTACTATACTTTAAATAGATCAAACCATGCATTTTTATCAGTTCTTCATTTAGTTATCTACTGTTTTTATACAGCCAACTAATTAGACATGATTTTAGCTTCATTTCTTATGGTTATCATCATTTTTAAGCATGTTTATCAACACTTGATCCCCACACAACATTTTTATCATCATATATACATCATATACATATACAAAATGAAAGAAAATACATTTGTTCTTTACAAAATAATAAGAGAAAAATGTAGAGGATGATCTTCTTTACCAATCCAAGTGGATTTCTTGTTTTAGGAAGGCAAGAACTTGATGAATACAACAAGTATCTCCAAGACCATCAAATAGCAAGATCATATGTTGGAAAATCAGCCCTAGGACACAAGCAAATCACCTCCAAAGTTGGTTATATGGCCACCAAATGATCAAGGTTTCAAGGAAACACCTTAATAGGACTAGTAAACATGTGGTTTGTAGTTAGAAAAGATCAATGATGGTGTTTGTGGCTTGATATGGGACGGCACAAATGGTGGAGTAGAGAGAGTTTTGAGAGTGAATTGCATGTAAGAAATGGTTAAGTGAAAACCATTTGTTGGTTTTGTTAAGTTTGGTGGAAGTTTAGCTTAAAGTGTAAGCATGAGCTTACACTTGTATAAACAAGTTAAGTCTTGTGCCACCTATGTGTGGTGAGTCATTTTAGCCGTCCCATGTAAGCTAGTGGGATGGGGCAAAGTGTTTTGTCCCATCTCACTAGTTTACGGGTATTTCTCGATTCTAGTTTTCTCGATTTGCGTGCCCTCGGGTCGTTTTACGAAAAATGTTTTTATAAATTATGAATCACCGTCACAAAACGAATCCAATAAAAATTGTCTCATCAAAAACGGAGTTCAAAAACGTAAATACGTAATCCTAAGGTTTCCGGTTTAGTCGTAAAAGACGCCAAATTATGCACGTAAGCCCAAATTTAAATCCGTAAATTGTGAGTTCGTCAACCAACATAAAAATAAGTTTCAAAATTTTATACGAGAAAATATTTAACTACCTGAAAATGTTAGATTTGTCACAGCTTTTCCTCCTAAAAGGGATCAACGTCCTCGTGATCCATTTCATTTGGATGTCCGTTTCTTATTGAAATCGAAGAGGTGCGGATATTTCTTCCACATTTCATCCTCTCGTTCCCAAGTATACTCCGGTCCATGCTTTGAATTCCATCGGATCTTGACAATAGGTATCCGACTTTGTTTCAGTTGCTTTACCTCACGGTCCATAACTTCTACGGGCTCTTCGATAAAATGAAACTTCCCATCTATTCGAACCTTACCTAACGGAATTTTCTCATCACTCACTGCTAGACATTTCTTCAGATTAGATACATGGAATGTGTTGTGAACACCATGAAGTTCTTGGGGTAACTCTAGTTTGTAAGCCACCGGACCTACTCTAGATAGAATCTTAAAGGGTCCAATATAACGGGGATTCAATTTTCCTCGTTTTCCAAATCTTATAACGCCTTTCCATGGCGATACTTTCAACATTACTCGGTCACCCACTTCAAACTCCATTGGCTTCCGCCGCACATCCGCGTAACTTTTCTGTCTACTTCGGGCAGTCAACAACCTCTTCTTAATCTGAACTATCATCTCCGTAGTCTCCCGGATCAATTCCGGTCCCGTGAGCTGGGTATCCCCAACTTCACTCCAACATACAGGAGATCTACACTTCCTACCATACAAAGCTTCAAACAGTGCAGCCTTAATACTAGAATGGTAACTATTGTTATACGAAAACTCTGCTAACGACAAATGTTTATCCCAATTCTTACCAAAGTCTAACACACAAGCTCTCAACATATCTTCAAGTGTTTGTATCGTCCTTTCACTCTGCCCATCAGTCTGGGGGTGATAAGTAGTGCTCATATCGAGATTCGTTCCCAATGATCTTTGGAGAGATTTCCAAAAATTCGATGCGAATCTAGGATCTCGATCTGAAATGATCGATACAGGCACTCCATGCTTGCATACGACATTATCCAGGTATATTCGAGTCAGCTTCTCCAGTGAGAACTGTTTCCAGATGATGTTCTAGGAAGCTTGGTGATAAAGTCCATTGTAATTCGCTCCCACTTCCATTCAGGAATCTTTGGTTGTTGAAGTAGTCCTGATGGCTTTTGATGTTCTGCTTTGACTCTAGCACAAGTCAAGCATTGGAGAACATACATAGCTATGTCAGCTTTCATATTCGGCCACCAATACAACTTCTTCAAATCATGGTACATCTTATCAGATCCCGGATGAATGGAATACTTAGATTTATGGGATTCTAACATAATCAAATCTCTTAAGCCTCCAAACTTAGGTATCCACATACGACCTCTTAAACATTTCACTCCATCAGCTCTAACCTCTAAAGGATCTCCTTCTCCTCGGAACCCTTCATTAACAAAATTCTCCTTCTTACAAGCTTCTATTTGCGCATTTCTAATTTGCTCAGGCAAATTATTGTGCACAGTCAAGACTAGAGAACGCACCCTGATAGGCTCTCTATCTTTCCTACTCAACGCATCAGCAACAACATTGGCTTTTCCTGGGTGATACTTTATATCACAATCATAATCACTTAACAACTCTATCCATCTTCGTTGCCTCATGTTCAACTCTTTCTGGTCGAGAATATACTGTAGGCTTTTGTGATCGATGAATACCGTACACTTGGTGCCATACAGATAATGTCTCCACAACCTAAGAGCAAAGACCACAGCTCCTAGCTCAAGATCATGAGTAGTATAATTCTCCTCATTCTTCCTTAATTGCCTAGAAGCATAAGCTATCACTTTCTCCCTCTGCATCAAAACAGCTCCATAACCTCTAAGAGATGCATCACAATACACTACAAAATCTTCACTCCCTTCGGGTAATGATAAGATTGGCGCACTACATAATTTTTGCTTCAATGTCTGAAATGCTCCATCTTCATCACTTCCCCAAACGAAAGATTTATTCTTCTGAGTAAGCTTAGTCAAGGGTTTAGCTATCAAAGAAAATTCTTTAATGAATCGCCTATAATAGCCAGCCAATCCTAAGAACTGTCGCACTTCCGTTGGCGTTGTCGGTGCAGACCAAGTCTTAATAGCTTCAACCTTTGCAGGATCAACATGAATTCCATCTCTGTTAATCACATGACCAAGAAATTGCACAGAATCTAACCAGAAATCACACTTCGAAAACATAGCATACAACCTTTCATCCTTCAACAACTTCAAAACAATCCTCAAATGTTCTCTATGTTCATCTTCATTCTTAGAATAGATTAGAATATCGTCAATAAACACAATCACAAATTTATCCAAGTAGGGCTTGCACACTCGATTCATTAAATCCATGAAAACCGCAGGTGCGTTAGTTAACCCAAATGGCATTACTTGAAATTCATAGTGTCCATAACGAGTTCTAAATGCAGTTATAGGAATATCTTCTTCACGGACGCGAAGTTGGTGATATCCTGACCGCAAATCTATCTTAGAATACACACTAGATCCTTGCAGTTGATCAAACAAATCATCAATCCTAGGAAAAGGATATCGATTCTTAATTGTCAACTTATTCAGTTCCCTATAATCAATGCACATACGAAAAGATCCATCCTCCTTCTTAACGAACAAGACTGGAGCTCCCCAAGGCGACGAGCTCGGTCGAATAAAACCTTTATCAGACAACTCCTTAAGTTGCTCAGATAACTCCTTTAATTCAGAAGGGGCTAATCGGTAAGGCGCACGTGCCACCGGTGCAGCACCAGGAATTAAATCGATTCGAAACTCTACTTGCCTTATCGGTGGAAGTCCTGGTAAATCTTTAGGAAATACCTCAGGAAATTCACAAATAATAGGTACATCTTCCAATCGTTTCTCCCTAGACTCATTCCCGGTCACTTGAGCTAAGAATAACTCACAACCGTTCCTGATGTACTTTTGGACTTTAATACATGAAACGATTTTCAAACGGGATTCACCTCGACTACCATCAATTACTAACGTTCTATTCCTAAGAGGAATCTTAACCTTCTTCTCTCCACATAAAATAGTAGCATTGTTCAACGACAACCAATCCATACCAATAATAATATCAAAACTACCTAATTCTATCAACATCAAATCAATCGGAAAGGAATGGTTCAAGAGATTTAGAGAGCATCCTTCTAATAGCTTATTAGTTTTCACTAATTTACCATCAGCCAATTCCACCTCGTAACTGGTACTTATCTCAACAGGTTCAATATCAATAAGGGCACTAAATTTAGTGGATACAAAGCTCCTATCGGCACCCGAATCGAATAAAGCAACAGCATAATGATTGTTGAGTAAAAACGTACCGGTAAAGACATTCGGATCCTCTTTCTTCACCTCAATTGTTCCAAGTTGGTAGATACCACCCTGGGGGTTTCTTCCAGGTACAATCGCTTTCAACTTGGGGCATTCCGATTTCCTATGACCTTCTTCATTACAGTTGAAGCAAATCGTTCCCTTCTTACACCTTTCAACCTTGTGTCCAAGCTTTCCGCAATTTCGGCACTTCCAGCAGTCGCCAGGATGCCTCTTGTTGCCACACTTAGGACATCTATCATCGTTGCGCGGTGCATTGTTGGTAATAGCATTTGCATTCCCCTTTCTCTGGTTCTGACGGCGATTGAAATTCTTCCTATTATCACCTCTATCTACACGCTCACCGTCTCCCTTTCTTTTCTCACCTACACGGGCTTCATCTTCCTTATCCTGAATTATATGTCCAATGAGTTGGTAAGCCATTCGAACAGCATCATCAATGGTCAGTGGTTTAGATGATGTCACGTCCCCCCGGATATTCCTGGTCAACCCTTTCACATATTGCTCAATTCGGATCTCTTCGGGTTCAACCAATCGAGGACATAGCAAGGCCAACTCATGGAATCGATTCGTGTAACTATCAATGTCCACACCTTTCATTCTCAGATGAATCAACTCTTGTTCTAACCTAATAATCACACTACGAGGACAAAACTCCAAAGTCATCCACTTCTTGATTTCAGCCCAAGGAGTAGCATTAGCAGCATCAAGACCCATGAAAGCAATTCTCCCGTTCCACCAAGTCAACGCACGACCTTTAAGAGTAGCCATAGCAAAAGTCACCTTATCTTCCTCCTTACACTTACTAATCCTAAACACCGATTCAATCTTCTCGATCCACTGGCTTAGTCCTACAGCACCTTCAGTTCCATTAAAAGGTAGAGGTTCACACTTTATGAACGTCACATAAGTACAGCCACCAATTTCAGGTGCATTCGTTCCAAGTCCTCCTACATTTCCTCCAGCATTAGCATTCACATTATTAGCATTCACATTCACATTAGTACCGCCAATTCCACTACCGCCAGCTCCACTACCGCCAGCTCCACTACCGCCAGCTCCACTACCGCCAGCTTCATTTCTAGCATTTGCCATAAATTCAGTCATAGATGCGGTAACTTGCTCCGTAATAATCCTACATACATCATCCTCAGTCACAGCCTTCTTGGGCGGCATAGTTCTATAATTCCACAATTTCAAAGCATTAAGCATTCATCTAACAAGGATTCATATAATATGGATCGAATTCATAATCAAGACACAAATAAGGCACAATATGGAATTCAAGACAAGATACATATTTCATTCGATCTGAAACAAAAGTATTGTCTTAGTACATCCATATCAAAGTCCTAACACTATATACACTCAAAATTCGTGCCAAGTCTACAACTAACAAGTCGGTTCAGTCAAAGCTACAAACACAAAAGATCTAAAGGTCACTACTAAACACAGACTGGTCTACTGAGAACCGCCAGATGGTCCATCATCCATCGTCTTCTGGATCTTCGCCGGACGATCACTAGACACATCTTCAGCTGGGCGCTTACGGATTACTCCTCTTTCAACCATGTCAGCATAAAATCTACTGTTCCAACCCACGGATATATTCAACTCCTTTTCAGCTTTCTCACGCATCGCACGAGCCACACTCTACTGAATCTCCATAGAATTCACCTTTCTCTTCATATCCACATACTCACGGCTTTCCAATACCGATAATCTCCTAAAAGCCTCATTCAACCCGCGTTCTACATCACTCAAATCCAAACTAAGCAATTCTCGCTCTTTCTCGCCAATCTTTGCCTTCGACTCCAAATAAGGAACCTGAGTCTGAACAACACCTAATCCAACCTCTGTCACACAACTCTTAACACGGGAAGCATCTAGATCACGTCTCAAGGCCCATGGTGCAAGACCATCAATATGAGTACCCTCTCGAGCACTAGACGACTCTCCTATCTCACATCTACGAGCAGAAATACCATCGGTACCGTCAGGTGCATCGTCATCCTCATCCTCCTCTGATTCAGAATCAGATTCAGACGATTCAGACATTTCATCCCTAGGTAACTCATCCTCGGAATCAGACAAACAAACTGGTGGGGGCAAAGGCTCGCCCTCTGGAACATCATACGGATATATAAGTTCAGCTTCCTCATCGTCATCAACCTCAACATCTATACCTACATCTTCCTCGACATCCTCGTCGTCAATCTCATCATCTAACTCATCTAACCCAATCTCATCCTCATTCTCAATATCAGCATTCTCAATGTCTACGTCCTCATTACCCACATTCTCAATCTCATTCTCTACTAAGTCAACCTGAGGGGCAATCTGATCTCCTAGTCCTAACTCGGGCTCGGGATCCTCAAATGGTTCCTCCTTATCATCAATATCAAAATTTACTAAGTCTAAATAAGGATCATCTTCTATATTAGGTTCGGGAATAGCATGGTTTTCTACAGGAATATTAGGGTCAGCCATGACAATCTGCATTTATATATATTTATCTCGTATTAGGATAACATACTAGTTAAACAATTACATAATGAAATCACGATATATACATATATATAAATTATATTATATATATCAAAATATATATCTTCTCAATAGGGCTTGTTGGTAACGTCGGAGATCTCTGGCACCGTTATAGTCAAAAGATTTTTCAAATATTTTCTTAAATGTTCATCGTCAAAGGATTTTGAAAAGTTTTGTTCAAAATCTTGGTTTTTAAAATCTTTTGTTCTCTACAACGAGAGCTCTGGTACCAAACTGTAATACTCTCATTTTTCGTATCGGTACAGCGGAAGGGTCTTTCAGAGTGTTACGGGATAGCACAATAACTCCAATCATAGACAACACATAAAAATGGTTGTACAAGGTTTAACAAACATTCATTCGATAAAAAGGTTTAAAAGTGTAGAACAGGTCCCAAATTATACAGGTCATTAAGTTTACAAAACACAGATCGAATGAACATTTTTAATATTAAGTGTGGGCCATCAGAGTCGATCTCCATCCGGATTACCTTCAAGCACCTGAGATAGAAAACATGCAAAAATCATATCAGCGAATGCCGAGTGAATTCATAGAGTTTAATGAAAACCGTTATATAAAACAATCATTTACAATCATTAAAATCAGAACACAAGTATAATATCGGAAGTAAGTCCACATATTGCTAGTCAGGCAATATATAAATCAAGCATACATATAAAAACCGTCCATGAGACCGCAGTCTCTATATTACCATGATAGGTAATATATTCATCGTTAATAGCGTCGTTATCATATATAGGATACATTTCTATTTGGATTAGGTTGTAGGATTATTATTAGCCGCATGACATTGTTACCTTACTGTGAAAACAGCGGGCCGCGAACCCGACAAACAATTTGCCCATCTAAGTTAGCGTGTCGTCACAAAAATCACGCTATGGAATCTTCTCATACATAAATTCGCTTACCAATCAATGTGGTACGACGGGGATCAACCGTCAAGGCGCGAACTGGGGTGATCATCCCCAAATAGTACTATCAAATGCATAAGCGTCTACCAAATCCCGGTAGTTCACAATTCATGCTAATGGGACTTTAAGTGACATAACCTAACTACTAATAATCCTTTTAGTCTCGAATATAGGGTCATAGCATCATTCGGGTCCATCTCATTTAGCATACAATTGGAACTACTTGTGTTCTATTTTTATAAAAATCTAGCATGTTATCTCCCTCGCGGGTTTACAAATCATTTTATAAAACATTTAAAAGAGTGCGAGGCTATGAACTCACGTTGTTAATGAAAGGCGGATTATCGGCTACGGGCGTGCTTCGGTCACGGAAACCTATATAAATAATAATCGGTCTTAGACTCGGTCCAATGACTTTTATCAAAATAACAATATACATATATATGATTATTGTACATATGATGATGATCAAGTGGGTTTATAAATCCTCATTTACTCATTTTAGTGTTTACGTTTTAGTATCGCCTTACTAGTTCACTAGTTTTACCGATTTTACCTATTTTAAGTTCATTAAGTCTTTTATAAGTTCTTTTACTTGTTTTTACCCATTTTATACCTATATGATCAGTATATATATACTTTTCATGTTGGGCCCTATTGGGTTAAGCCCAAATAATTCTTTTTACAAGTTTTTATCTTATTAAGTCCAATTATTAGTCTAATAGGTTTAGTTAGCTCGTAAATGTACGTAATTCTTATAGTTCGGGTTTTATCGCTTTTTACTTGTCTTAGTTATCTATACATCAGTATATTACTTTTATAAACTTTACATTAGACGGGTTTGGTCATCTAAGTTTTATTTGGCGAAAAACGTTAATTTCACGGCGATAGCCGAAAAAGTCGTAAAAATCAAGTTTATAGTTTTTATTACTTATAAATATTATTTTTACCACCATTTATATAATTTACCCATTTGATTAAACTTTTATACATTTATATAATTAAGTTTTATAAGTTAGTGGGTTTATACTTTACATTTTATAAATTATAAAGTGAGTGCTTATATAATAATAATAAACATTATTTCCAAAATCTGATTTTTAACTTCACATTCACCATTTTTATCATATCTAGAGTTCTACAATGACTTAGAAGCTCATTTTTATATGACAACTTCTTCATAATATGTGCTAAATATAACTTAGTTATAGCTACTGCCCATTTTGAGACTAAGTTGCCTTAACAGTCCCTACAAAACTGCTTATTCAGATTGTACCACCTAACTTGTTTTGATCATATCTCACTCATTATTTTGATTCCATTGCATGGCCAACTCTCACATGTGTATAACATCATCTACTTTACTGTAAATAGATCAAACCATGCATTTTTATCAGTTCTTCATTTAGTTATCTACTGTTTTTATACAGCCAACTAATTAGACATGATTTTAGCTTCATTTCTTATGGTTATCATCATTTTTAAGCATGTTTATCAACACTTGATCCCCACACAATATTTTTATCATCATATATACATCATATACATATACAAAATGAAAGAAAATACATTTGTTCTTTACAAAATAATAAGATAAAAATGTAGAGGATGATCTTCTTTACCAATCCAAGTAGATTTCTTGTTTTAGGAAGGCAAGAACTTGATGAATACAACAAGTATCTCCAAGACCATCAAATAGCAAGATCATATGTTGGAAAATCAGCCCTAGGACACAAGCAAATCACCTCCAAAGTTGGTTATATGGCCACCAAATGATCAAGGTTTCAAGGAAACACCTTAATAGGACTAGTAAACATGTGGTTTGTAGTTAGAAAAGATCAATGATGGTGTTTGTGGCTTGATATGGGACGGCACAAATGGTGGAGTAGAGAGAGTTTTGAGAGTGAATTGCATGTAAGAAATGGTTAAGTGAAAACCATTTGTTGGTTTTGTTAAGTTTGGTGGAAGTTTAGCTTAAAGTGTAAGCATGAGCTTACACTTGTATAAACAAGTTAAGTCTTGTGCCACCTATGTGTGGTAAGTCATTTTAGCCGTCCCATGTAAGCTAGTGGGATGGGGCAAAGTGTTTTGTCCCATCTCACTAGTTTACGGGTATTTCTCGATTCTAGTTTTCTCGATTTGCGTGCCCTCGGGTCGTTTTACGAAAAACGTTTTTATAAATTATGAATCACCGTCACAAAACGAATCCAATAAAAATTGTCTCATCAAAAACGGAGTTCAAAAACGTAAATACGTAATCCTAAGGTTTCCGGTTTAGTCGTAAAAGACGCCAAATTATGCACGTAAGCCCAAATTTAAATCCGTAAATTGTGAGTTCGTCAACCAACATAAAAATAAGTTTCAAAATATTATACGAGAAAATATTTAACTACCTGAAAATGTTAGTTTTGTCACAGGAATGCTCCCTTTGGGTTCCCATGGACGAATCCCTATGTTCATGGATTCCCTATATGATATAAAGATGGAAACTCAAGCACACGACAAAGTTTTAACAGTGAGTTACAGTTGCCAGATGACACATGTATCAAAGGGAGTTAATATTATCGAACGTACCATGTTCCATATTTAACCATTTTTGTTATCGGTTAAATAAGGCACAAGAGCACCTGGAGTAGGCTAATGTACTCAAAATAGCATTTAGAATACCATTCTCTTGAATAACCAAACCAGATCAGAAGCTTGAAATCTTGAGCATGTGCATGTATGTGACTTCATTTTGATCTTTTGACTCAATATAAAGATCAAAAGGCATGGAACATCGGTCGGTGACTTCACACAGCCTTGGACATCGGTTGTGTGCAATTACTGTTTTCTTTCAACGGCCTTTGAAAGCCTTTGTATCTAAAAAGGCTCTCGAGAACTCAGTTCATGGGCACACGAAGATTATCACGACTAAAACGTACCACAACAATTATGCTCTAATAGGTACAATTGATTATGTATTCAGCTTTGTGTATTCTAAAACAAAATTTACATACAATTAATAAATTTCATCATTTTTTCACATGTTTTGCAACTCAAGTATTGTTAGTGACGTATAATGGGTTAACGTACAAGGAAAGCGGGTATTAAATACATCTTAGAGTATGCATATTGACACTTCTTTAAAAGATGCATGAAGAAAACCTTCATCATCTATTTATAGAGTTGGTTAAATGACTCTTAACGCATATGACCTCATAGCGTGTATTCGTAAAGCTCCAGGACATAAGATAGAACCATAGGTATTGTTCATTGTAATTTTATAAAACAAAAAACCA
>JANFOE010001421.1:27500-321301 GCA_025667525.1 Glebionis coronaria
TTACATACTCATATTATCATCCTAATATTACCATAACACATCTAAGTAACTCCTAACAACCTCAAATTTAATCTAAAGAAAATCAAATAAATAAAAACCTTGCATGCAACAACAACTCACTTCAAATATAATAAGAATAACAACATATTTAACCAAAGAAATGGATCAAACACATGTTCTTCACCAAAATCTTGAAAAAAAATTAAAGTGTATGCATGTGGGAAATTTTTATACCAATATGAAGCTTATTGAATTTCTAGAATGGGTCTTTTGTTAGTTTAGGATGAATCAAAGGGATGATCAAGAAATTTGAGGGTGTTTGATGTTGAGGGTGGACGGCCAACAAGGGAGGAAGAGAGAGATGGGTGATTTTTTTTAAATGAGTTTTAAAATGAAATTAGTTAGTGGAATTTCCTTAAATAGTCCAAAGGCAGGGTAGATTTTGTCATTTAGGCATAGTTTTGGTCTAAAAATGCAATTAAATAGTTTACAAGGTAGAAAATGTAAGTTGTAAATTTTGAAAATATTTACGGGGCTCGGGTTTCGTAAAAATACTTTTCGAAAGTTAAAACGCTTCATAAATATAATAATAAAGCTTCGACACAACTTAAAACGTAATTAAATCGAAAACATCAAAAATATAAAATATCGAGACAATCGATAATAAAACATAAATATTTGGGCATCCGTCGGTATCGTGATCACTAATAGTTCTCGTCATTCGTTAAAACGTAAAACACGAGAAATAAAGAAAAAATATAATAAAATCATTTTTATGATAAATTAAGAATATAATATCGATACCTAACATATTCCTTGCCGGTTTTCATCTAATCGACCTTCTTATGCTAGTTTCATGTCATAACCTTCTCGGTTAGTCGATAATTTAAAATTCTCATTGAAGTAAACACGTAATACGTAATAGTCGAGATTAAAATAACGACCTGAATATGACGGATTGTCACATTATCACCACCAAATTAGGATCTTCGCCCTCGAAGATCAACTTGCGTTCTTGTCCGATCACTTGTTGAAATCAAAGAGATGAGGGCAATTCTTCCACATTTGGTCTTCTCGTTCCCAAGTATACTCCGATCCTCTCTGAGAGTTCCATCGAAATTTGACGATAGGGATTCGGCTTCGTTTCAGTTGCTTGACCTCGCGATCCATGATCTCAATTGCTTCTTCAATAAAGTGAAACTTTTCATCAACCTTAACTTCGTCCCACGGTATAACGAGTTCTTCATCGGATAAACACTTCTTCAGATTCGACACATGAAAAGTGTTATGAATCCCATACAGTTCTTGCGGTAGTTCAAGTTGGTATGCCACGGGTCCTACTCTAGATGAAATCTTGAATGGTCCGATATAACGAGGACTTAACTTCCCACGTTTTCCAAATTGTACAACACCTTTCCATGGTGATACCATTAGCATAACCTTATCTCCCACATTAAACTCTAATGGTTTTCTTCTCACATTCGCATAACTCTTTTGTCTACTTCACGCGGACAACAGCCTATTCTTGATTTGCATAATCATATCCGTCGTCTCTCTAATCATCTCTGGTCCAGTGAGTTGAGCATCACCAACCTCACTCCAGCTAACAGGCGATCTACATTTTCTCCTATAAAGCGCTTCAAAAGGTGCAGCTTTAATACTCGCGTGATAACTATTATTGTACGAGAATTCGGCCAAATGCAAGTGCTTATCCCAGCTACTTCCAAAGTCAATCACACAAGCACGCAACATATCCTCCAAAGTTTGAATAGTCCTTTCGCTTTGCCCATTGGTTTGCGGATGATAGGCTGTGCTCATATCCAAATTGGTTCCTAAAGATTTCTGAAGTGATCTCCAAAATCCAGAAGCAAAATGGCTGTCTCTATCGGAAATGATTGAAATAGGAACACCATGCTTACACACGATATTCTTCAGATAAAGGTCGGCAAGTTTCTCCAAACCGAACCTCTCGTTGATTGGAATGAAATGAGCGGAGTTAGTTAAACGGTCGACAATAACCCAGATTGCATCGAACCCAGACGGTGTCCTTGGGAGTTTTGTGATGAAGTCCATCGTAATTCGCTCCCATTTCCAGATTGGAATTTCAGGTTAGACAAGTAATCCTGACGGCTTCTGATATTCAGCTTTCACTTTGCACACGTTAAGCATTTCGCGACGTATGATGCAATATCAGCTTTCATATTCGGCCACCAGTATAACTTTTTCAAGTCTTGGTACATTTTGTCCGATCCAGGATGAATAGAATACTTGGACTTATGAGATTCAAGCATTATCAAGTCTCTCAGTCCACCGAAAAATGGTAACCAAATTCGACCTCTCAAACATTTGATACCATCGGATAGCGTCTCAAATGCTTCACCATCTCCTCTAAATCTTTTGGCCGCAATATTTTCCTTCTTACACGCTTAGATTTTTGCGTTTCGGATCTGCTCAGGTAAGTTATTATGAATTGTCACCACCAAAGCACGCACTCGAATCGGTTTCTCCCTTTCCTTTCGACTTAACGCATCAGCTACCACATTCGCCTTTCCCGAATGATAACGAATTTCACAGTCGTAATCACTCAAGAGTTCAACCCATCGATGTTGCCTCATATTCAGCTCCTTTTGATCCAGTATGTATTGTAGGCTTTTGTGATTAGTGAATACTGTACACTTTGTACCATACAGATAATGTCTCCAAAGTCGTAGAGCAATAACCACAACACCCAATTCCAAGTCGTTGGTAGTGTAGTTCTCCTCATTCTTCCTTAATTGTCTGGAGGCATATGCGATCACCTTTTCACGTTGCATGAGAACAACATCGTATCCTTGAAGAGATGCATCACAATAAACAACAAAGTCTTCACTTCCTTCAGGTAACAATAAGATCGGCGCACTACAGAGTTTCATCTTCAGGTTTTGAAAGCTTCTTCTTCTTCATCGCCCCACACAAATGGTTTATTCTTCTGAGTCAGGTTAGTTAGTGGTTTCGATATTAAAGAGAATCCTTCAATAAACCTTTGGTAGTAACCAGCCAAACCTAGAAATTGTCGCACTTAAGTTGGAGTAGTTGGAGCACTCCAATTCTTAATTGCTTCAATCTTCAGAGGATCAACATGTACTCCAATTTTATCAATCACATGTCCGAGAAATTGTACAGAATTAAGCCAAAAATCACACTTTGAGAATTTAGCGTACAACTTTTCGTCCTTTAACAAGTTCAAGATAATTCTTAAGTTTTCGACATGCTCTTCCTTGCTCTTGGAGTAGATTAGAATATCATCGATGAAAACGATCACGAATTTAACAAGATACGGCTTACAAATGCGATTCATTAAGTCCATGAATACAGCAGGTGCATTAGTCAAACCAAAAGGCATAACTCGGAACTCATAATGACCATAACGAGTTCTAAACGACGTAATAGGAATATCTTCCTCGCGTACACGAAGTTGATGGTAACCAGAACGAAGATCAATCTTGGAGAAAACACGAGAACCTTGATGTTGATCGAATAGATCATCAATTCTTGGAAGCAGAAAACGATTCTTGATCGTCAGCTTATTCAGCTCTCGGTAATCGATACACATACGGAACGAACCATCTTTCTTTTTAATGAATAAAATAGGAGCTCCCCAAGGTGACGAACTCGGTCGTATAAAACCTTTCTCAGAAAGTTCTTGCAATTGCACAGACAACTCCTTCAGCTCGGATGGTGCTAAACGATATGGCGCACGAGCCACGGGTGCAGCACCAGGAATTAGATCAATTTGGAATTCTACTTGTCTTGGAGGCGGAAGCCCAGGCAAATCTTTCGGAAACACTTCAGGAAAGTCACGAATGACTGGAACATTATCGATACGTTTCTCCTTCGATTCCTTCTCTGATACATGAGCTAGGAATAACTCACAACCTCTTTCGATATACTTACGAGCTTTAATGCACGAAACGATTTTCAGTCGAGAATTACACTTATCACCTTCGAGAACTATGGTCTTGTCATCTAAAGGAATCCTAACTTTCTTTTCTCCACACAGAATAGACGCATTATACTTGGACAACCAATCCATTCCGATAATAATATCAAAACTTCCCAATTCGACGATCATCAAGTCTATCTTAAAAATACGGTTCAGAAGATTAAGAGAACATCTTAAGAGCGCACGATTGGTACTCACTAATTTACCATCAGCTTGTTCTACTTCACAACTCGCGTCTAATTCGACCGGTTTGATATCAATTAAGGTACTAAAACTTGTAGACACATAGCTTTTGTCCGCACCAGAATCAAATAAAGCTGTAGCATAACGGTTATTCAGTAAAAACGTACCAGTAACAACTTTCAGGTTTTGCTTAGCATCAGCTTCTCTTAGTTGATAGGCTTTTCCTTGATTATCACCACCACGTACATTCTTCTGCAGCTCAGGGCATTGATTTTTCATGTATCCTTTACCTTGACAGTTGAAACAAGTCATTCCTTTCCTTACTGGTCCCCAACAGTCTTCAGTCTTGTGACCTAACTTGTTACACTTTCCACACTTAGCACATTCACCAGTATGAATCCTTTTGCATCGTTGACATCGGGTTCCCTTATCAGCAGTTGCAACTTCAGTCATTGAATTTGCATTACTCCTCCTACGGTTCTGATTCCTGTTGTGAGATTTACGGTTATCACCTCGATCATCACTTTCCACTTCAGCCTTTCTTTTACTACCTTCAGCAACACCATCAGCCTTATCTTGGATAATCTGTCCCATCAGTTGGTAGGCCATACGAACGGCTTCATCAATATTGGCAGGTTTAGATGAGGTCAAATCACCACGGATGTTGGCAGGTAAGCCTCGAATATACTGCTCCACCTTCAGATATTCTAGGGTAACTTTGTTTGCACAAAGTAGAGCAAGTTCATGGAATCTGTTTGTGTATCCATCGATATCAGTACCCGTCAGTCTTAGCTGATATAGTTCCTGTTCTAACCTTTGAATAACACTCCGTGGACATAATTCCTCGGTCATCCATCTTCTCACTTCAACCCAAGGTGTAGCATAAGCAGCATTCATCCCTACAGACGCCATTCTTCCATTCCACCAAGTTAATGCTCGCCCTTGAAGAGTAGCAGAGGCAAACATCACCTTGTCACCTTCTTCACTTCCACTAAATCGAAACACAGATTCCAATCTTTCAAACCATTGCATTAAACCAACAACACCTTCAGTACCCTTAAAAGTCGGAGGTTTACATTTCATAAACGAGGTATAAGTACACTTCTTGTTTTCAGGAATCACTGGTCTATCAGCATCACCAGTTCCAGCACCAGCATTGTCAGCTCCAGCATTTCCAGCTCCAGTATTACCAGCTCCAGTATTGCCAGCTCCAGTATTGCCAGCTCCAGTATTGCCAACTTCAGTATTGCCAGCTCCACTAGATCCACCAGCTCCACCAGCTCCACCGGATCCACCAGCTCCTCCGGATCCACCAGCTCCACCGGCTCTATTATTCATCTTTGCTATAAATGCATTCATAGAGACCTCAAATTGATCAGCTACTATAGCACGTAACTGAGTCTCAGTCAATTGTTTTGGCGGCATGATCCTGTTACACAATTCACATCAAAATGAGTATTCATTCAACGCTTGTGATAACAAAACATGAATAACACATAATAAGAATAGATAAAATAGGAGAGAAACAACAAAGGATGATAGAACGAAGAATATAATTTAGACAAGGAACGAAGATTCACGAGGAATGAGTCAAAAGACAGGAATTTCTACTGTGACAATCAGCGTCGTTTATAAATTATGTATTAGTATTATAATAATCAACTAATAAACATTTATAAATAAATAAATGTAATCCATTATATTTTAAGCATAAATAATAATTAAATATTTATAACATATATACTTTTCTTATTCTCGTCCATTGGCAACTCGGAGGTTTCGCTTGCAGATGTTATAGTTAAAAGATTTCAAAATTTTTTTTTTTGGAAAATCTTTTCGTTCTCTATAACTTGAGCTCTGATACCAATCTGTAACACCCCCAATTTCATGTCATAGCAGCGGAAGAGTTATTGGGTGTTACTGGTATGGTTCAATCTCAATATCATAGAAAACGCCTCAAAAAGAGTTGTTTTAATAAAACATGTATCCATTCATTATTTAAAGGTAAAATTGTTCACACACGGTCCCAAATTGTTTTCAAGTTACACAACATAATACACAACAAAAGTTTCTTTAAATGGACATAGTTTAGAAAAGCGGGCCAAAACATTTCACAAGCAAGCTACACGAAATCGCCTTCTTTTGAGTGCCTTCTTCATGGACCTGAGATAAAACATGTTATAAAGTCAACAAAAATGCTGAGTGAATCTATAGAGTTTAAATTTAATAAACGAACACAAGTATTCTGAAAAACCTTCAATGGTTGAGAATCATGTGGATCAGGCATAATCCTCGGTGTTATTACATAAGTCTCATGACATTGAACGTTAACATATATTATTTCAGCCCAACACACCTAACCAAGTGCGTATATTTCTCTTATACAATTGCATCCGATGTTTCATTACTAGTGCATCACAACACCACGCGATAGCTAGTCACGACCGGACTGGGCGTCACCCCAATAGATCTATCCATAGTAATAGCGTTCATTCGATTAACAATTCATGATTCAGTGGGTCTTTTAAGGCTAGAAGCAAACATATGTAAATAACTTTCATCTAGCATATAATCGGGTCCTTTGTGTTCTATTTTTAAAACAAGCATGTTATCCCCCTCGCGGGTTTTAAAAATCTTTACAAGATAGTATAAAAGCGAGGCTATAGACTCACCTTGGTACAATAGTAGTAATGCGACGTTCGCCGACGATACGTGATGCCCGTTAAATACGAAGACCGCAACCTACCAAATAAGGCGCGTTCGTTAATAAATGACTCATGTATAAATAATACTTAAACAATACCAAACTCAAGAATACAAAACCATGATAATCCCAAAAATAATAGTAGTACAAGTGTACTTTTATACTCCTTTTACATGTTACTTTATTAGACTATATGATCAAATAAAAATCTGCCGGTACATACCAAAAGTACAAGCTCATTTTTCCTACTTAAACAACTCCATTTTCGACGAAACTTGGTCACAAACTCAATCATAATATGAATAAGACTCAGTTTAAAATTCATTCAAAAATATTACTTTTAAGACCTTCTGCCCGACACACCTTCGTGTTACAAAACCGGACAGTTTTACGTCTTCAACTCGTAAAACCTTTTTAACTTATTTAAACAACTCCATTTATAAAACCGACACTCGGGTTTGAAAATAGACTCTTGACCTAAGGTTTAGCAACTTACAACAGTCCTTGAACATTTTTAAAACTCATTTTATAGTCCCCGAGATTCGATCCAAATATCGACAACAATTTTCGGATTGTGCCGATACCCGTCTCCCGGTACACGAATACTAAAATTGTTGTAACTTCGCGCTCGTTTGGAGCTAGAAGCTTTATCTTATATCAAATCGTAGCTAACGAAATTCTCTACGACCCTATCTTATTAGTTTACCAAGTTTATTACAGTAAGTAATACAAAAATTGCCTTTTACCTACTGGTCTAAAATGGTCATCTAAAAATCATACCAAAACACCATTTTGACCCATTTCAACAATTTACATACTCATATTATCATCCTAATATTACCATAACACATCTAAATAACTCCTAACAACCTCAAATTTAATCTAATAAAAATCAAATAAATAAAAACCTTGCATGCAACAACAACCCACTTCAAATATAATAATAATAACAACATATTTAACCAAAGAAATGGATCAAACACATGTTCTTCACCAAAATCTTGAAAAACAATTAAAGTGTATGCATGCAGGAAATTTTTATACCAATATGAAGCTTATTGAATTTCTAGAATGGGTATTTTGTTAGTTTAGGATGAATCAAAGGGATGATCAAGAAATTTGAGGGTGTTTGATGTTGAGGGTGGACGGCCAACAAGGGAGGAAGAGAGAGATGGGTGATTTTTTTTAAATGAGTTTTTAAATTAAATTAGTTAGTGGAATTTCCTTAAATAGTCAAAAGGTAGGGTAGATTTTGTCATTTAGGCATAGTTTTGGTCCAAAAATGCAATTAAATAGTTTACAAGGTAGAAAATGTAAATTGTAAATTTTGAAAATATTTACGGGGCTCGAGTTTCGTAAAAATACTTTTCGAAAGTTAAAACGCTTCATAAATATAATAATAAAGCTTCGACATGACTTAAAACGTAATTGAATCGAAAACATCGAAAATATAAAATATCGAGACAATCGATAATAAAATATAAATATTTGGGCATCCGTCGGTATCGCGATCACTACTAGTTCTCGTCATTCGTTAAAACGTAAAACACGAGAAATAAAGATAAAATATAATAAAATCATTTTTATGATAAATTAAGAATATAATATCGATACCTAACATATTCCTTGCCGGTTTTCATCTAATCGACCTTCTTATGCTAGTTTCATATCATAACCTTCTCGGTTAGTCGATAATTTAAAATTCTTATTAAAGTAAACACGTAATACGTAATAGTCGAGATTAAAATAACTACCTGAAATTGACGGATTGTCACATATATTGGAAAGAACAATAATAAATAATTAACGTTTTTACAAGAAAGGTCTATAAATATAAATTTAAAATGAAATGAAAGCATCCAATTTAAATATGGTGTAAAACTTTTTTATACACAACATTAGTTGTATAATTGGAATAGTTTCCTTCTTCGTCACAACACAATAATTTCAGACCCTTCTTGCTTTTTAGCCTTGAAACAGCGACATACAATTGGCCATGAGAAAAAACCGGACGTTCTAAATATAGTCCCGCTTTAGATAAAGTCTGTCCTTGGCTTTTGTTTATGGTCATTGCCAAACATACAGAAATAGGAATTGTATTCTATTTAACTGGAAAGGCATTTCTGTATCAGATGGAGCTATATTCATTCTAGGTATAGCTACAATGCTAAGTGTTCCCATTCTTAAAATATGTAACCTCGTACCATTACATAATCCACCTCTTTGATCAATGTTTCACAAACTCATGACTGGCGTGCAAATCTTCAAAACTAACTTATTAGCTTTAAGGTATGCTCAATGGACGGCTAGCTACAAAACTACTTTTGAAGATACAAAATTTAGTAGTATAATGTAATAAAGCCATTTATCAATTCATAAAAAGAATCAACTAATAAGATTTAAACATCATGAGAGTATGTCATGCTCCAATTATTAAACGGATGATAAGATTAAGAACATATAGTGTGATCCTTTTTTAAAACTGCATTTGCAATTCAACTATTATCAAGTAACGTATTTACAACTTTTACAAAATGGTAAAATAGAAGTAATATACAGAGCAAACTGATTAAAAAATAATAATTATTTACTGTTGAATTATTATTAAATATAGACCATGGTTGCTTTAAGATCTTTTTTAGATAATAAATGAAGTTAAAAAATGATAAATATATAATGTTTTAAAATTGTTAACTGAATCTTGCAAAAAATGATTTCATAACATAGTATAAAGCATAAAAATCTTAGATAAATGTCAACCTTTTTGTACATATTATATGCAATAATCTAAAACAAATACGTAGTAAATATTAAGCACTAACAAATTTGTTTTATTTTTTATCGAAATAAAGAAGCTTACAAAATTTACTAAATAGAATTTCAAATGACAATAAAGCGATTAGATAAGTAACAATATATAAAATACTTCAATTCCATAAATCATTATAAGTTGTTGCAAAAAATAAATAATTTTACAATCAAATGGTGATGTTTGAATCCTGATAACAAAAAAACCATTGACTTTATAATTTGATAGATTAGAATTTATGATGAAATAATTCATTAAAAAGACAACTTATATTACTCGAATTAATCGTGATTAATAATAGCATTTTGAGAAAAAAAATATGCAAGGGTTTCTTAATAGTCTTCATCTACGACTGTAACGTCCTGCAAAAGAGGAAACATTTAAAAGAGTCATTGATCGAAAATGAGGCTACATTAATTCAATACGTCTAAAGACACTTGGTTAAACATATATTTTAAGAAATTCATTCTTTTCTTGCTCGTAACTGAACTACCCAATTTCATACTTCAATATACTAATTTTAACCATAATTTTATCATTGATTCGAGACCCGATTGTTTGTAAAATGTGTGACTACTACACTAACGTTATATAGGCAAAATAACATTTTTTACATGGTCTATTAAGACTAACAGAGTAGGCCAATATGCACACTCTTGTCTATAATACTAACTAAAGGTTATTTGGTTAGTTCATGAGTTCTTGAGTTCACTCCTATCATTTACAAGTTGTTTTTTACACTTATGTCCCAAGCATAATTTTTATTAAATGCATATGCATGACTTCACTCCTGTTAACTTAGAGTATATAGACATAATGAAACCATACAACGATCAGCAGAACTTCATTGTGATGTTTCCACCGTACATTCAAGCACATTAGTTATCAATAAATAGCAAAAACAAAACAATTATAGGATAGTGCACTAATTTTAAATACACTGACCTATGACCCGAGTGCCAATAATATGTTACTCTTAACTTAGTTCAGAAACATTGCCTCTTTTATGGTTTCAAAAGGTATGAATTATTCTTGCAAAAATATTGGTTGTGCATTTATAGAAAAATGATCACAATAGTGGCTTAACCTGAACTCGCAATTAAAGTGATACTCAAATTGACAAATTTATCTCTTTACTGTTGTACCACCATAAATAGAGTGATATCTAGCTTCATTATCACTACTATATCATCAATAAGTCTCCGACCAGCCATTATAGAGGAATGTGTTCACCTAAAAATTTAATACTCGTAATTCTTCTCATATAGTTGGCTGTAGTGCCACACAAAGCACATATTGAGAGAAGAATTTCTTCCACTTAGAAATTGTTTAGGCATATTTTAGATCTTGCTAATAGACATAATGAGCAGAAAAAATGACTTTTTCCCTAGAAGTCTTTATAAGAAGTGAGAATCTTAATATGCAACAATTATTATCAAACTACGTGTTACTCCTTGAATATTTAATAACCTATAGATAAATAGTAAAACTCACTTGTCACGTTACCATTTGAATTTTCCACGTTACTCGTCTATATATCTTTCGTTTTGGTTTCATATTCTAACTACCGTTCTTTAATTGTAGCACTTTCTCCTGCAACGACAAATTCTCATGCACTTTTTCACCCGGTGATGATTATGCATTCGTTACTCATCTCTGTGGCTCTCTAACATATGATGATATAGTTTGTATATTTTTTATAGTTGAAATTTTAATAACACACCTTTAGGAAAAGGAGGTAAAATTAGGGCAAGTATTAACAAGTGATTTAGGAAAACCACGAGTTATGACCCAAAGTGGGGATCGTTCTCAAGGAGGCTTGGTGTGTGTGTAATGAGATGATTAATTATGTGATTATATGATTATGAGAAACAAAATAGAGAATGGGATAAGAAGAGAATGACGTTTACGATGACGGATTACACTAAGACGAAAAGGTCGTACACGTAAAACCGTAAAAAGTACCAAATTTAAAAATTTACCCTAAAATTCCTAGAAAATTGCAATAAATCCTAAATAATGTATTAAGAGTTTACAAAAAATAAAAAATCACCTAAACCTTTTATTTAATTAAATAATGATTTTTTAATGCTAATTAAAGCCCTAAAAATCAATTTAATTAACAAAAAGCCCAAAATGAGATTTATCACTTTGTAAACCTCTAAAATACCCTAACTTAATTTAAAACTATTTTTGAAAATTTTAAAAATAATTAAAAACTATTTAAAAATAATTAAAAACTATTAATACTTAAAATAATTATAAAAATTAGTCTAAGGACAATAAAAATATTCTAAAAGTTTTAAAATTCCTAACTTAATGTATTTAACCTACGAAAAATGTAAAAACTTATAAAGTATTCTAAAAACTTGCAAACTAGCTTAATTTAACCTAAATAAACAAAAAATGAACTTGAAATTACAAAAATACCCCTAATGAGCCTCCAAATGGGCCAAAAGTCCAAACAGACCCCTTAATGAGCTCAAATAGGATCACACTATATGTTCTTAAGCTTATCATCCGTTTAATAATTGGAGCATGACATACTCTCATGATGTTTAAATCTTATTAGTTGATTCTTTTTATGAATTGATAAACGGCTTTATTACATTATACTACTAAATTTTGTATCTTCAAAAGTAGTTTTGTAGCTAGCCGTCCATTGAGCATACCTTAAAGCTAATAAGTTAGTTTTGAAGATTTGCGCGCCAGTCATGAGTTTGTGGAACATTGATCAAAGAGGTGGATTATGTAATGGTACGAGGTTACAAATTTTAAGAATGGGAACACTTAGCATTGTAGCTATACCTAGAATGAATATAGCTCCATCTGATACAGAAATGCCTTTCCAGTTAAATAGAATACAATTCCTATTTCTGTATGTTTGGCAATGACCATAAACAAAAGCCAAGGACAGACTTTATCTAAAGCGGGACTATATTTAGAACGTCCGATTTTTTCTCATGGTCAATTGTATGTCGCTGTTTCAAGGGTAAAAAGCAAGAAGGGTCTGAAATTATTGTGTTGTGACGAAGAAGGAAACTATTCCAATTATACAACTAATGTTGTGTATAAAAAAGTTTTACACCATATTTAAATTGGATGCTTTCATTTCATTTTAAATTTATATTTATAGACCTTTCTTGTAAAAACGTTAATTATTTATTATTGTTCTTTCCAATATATGTGAAAATCCGTCATATTCAGGTCATTATTTTAATCTCGACTATTACGTATTACGTGTTTACTTCAATGAGAATTTTAAATTATCGACTAATCGAGAAGGTTATGACATGAAACTAGCATAAGAAGGTCGATTAGATGAAAACCGGCAAGGAATATGTTAGGTATCGATATTATATTCTTAATTTATCATAAAAATGATTTTATTATATTTTTCCTTTATTTCTCGTGTTTTACGTTTTAACGAATGACGAGAACTATTAGTGATCGCGATACCGACGGATGCCCAAATATTTATGTTTTATTATCGATTGTCTCGATATTTTATTTTTTCGATGTTTTCGATTTAATTACGGTTTAAGTCGTGTCAAAGCTTTATTATTATATTTATGAAGCGTTTTAACTTTCGAAAAGTATTTTTACGAAACCCGAGCCCCGTAAATATTTTCAAAATTTACAACTTACATTTTCTACCTTGTAAACTATTTAATTGCATTTTTAGACCAAAACTATGCCTAAATGACAAAATCTACCCTACCTTTGGACTATTTAAGGAAATTCCACTAACTAATTTCATTTAAAAACTCATTTAAAAAAAATCACCCATCTCTCTCTTCCTCCCTTGTTGGCCGTCCACCCTCAACATCAAACACCCTCAAATTTCTTGATCATCCCTTTGATTCATCCTAAACTAACAAAAGACCCATTCTAGAAATTCAATAAGCTTCATATTGGTATAAAAATTTCCCACATGCATACACTTTAATTTTTTTTCAAGATTTTGGTGAAGAACATGTGTTTGATCCATTTCTTTGGTTAAATATGCTGTTATTCTTATTATATTTGAAGTGAGTTGTTGTTGCATGCAAGGTTTTTATTTATTTGATTTTTTTAGATTAAATTTGAGGTTGTTAGGAGTTATTTAGATGTGTTATGGTAATATTAGGATGATAATATGAGTATGTAAATTGTTGAAATGGGTCAAAATGGTGTTTTGGTATGATTTTTAGATAAACATTTTAGACCAGTAGGTAAAAGGCAATTTTTGAATTACTTACTGTAATAAACTTGGTAAACTAATAAGATAGGGTCGTAGAGAATTTCGTTAGCTTCGATTTGATATAAGATAGAGCTTCTAGATCCAAACGAGCGCGAAATTACAACCATTTTAGTATTCGTGTACCGGGAGACGGGTATCGGCACAATCCGAAAATTGTTGTCGCTATTTAGATCGAATCTCGGGGACTATAAAATGTGTTTTAAAAATGTTCAAGGACTGTTGTAAGTTTTTAAACCTTAGGTCATGAGTCTATTTTCAAACCCGAGTGTCGGTTTTATAAATGGAGTTGTTTAGATAAGTTAAAAAGGTTTTACGAGTTGAAGACGTAAAACTGTCCGGTTTTTGTAACACGAAGGTGTGTCGGGCAGAAGGTCTTAAAAGTAATATTTTTGAATGAAATTTAAACTGAGTCTTATTCATATTATGATTGAGTTTGTGACCAAGTTTCGTCGAAAACGGAGTTGTTTAAGTAGGGCAAATGAGCTTGTACGTTTGGTAAGTACCGGCAGATTTTTATTTGATCATATAGTCTAATAAAGTAGCATGTAAAAGGAGTATAAAAGTACACTTGTACTACTATTATTTTTGTGATTGTCATGGTTTTGTATTCTTGAGTTTGGTATTGTTTAAGTATTATTTATACTTGAGTCATTTATTAACGAACGCGCCTTATTTGGTAGGTTGCGGTCTTCGTATTTAACGGGTATCACGTATCGTCGGCGAGCATCACATTACTACTATTGTACCAAGGTGAGTCTATAGCCTTGCTTTTATACTATCTTGTAAAGATTTTTAAAACCCACGAGGGGGATAACATGCTTGTTTTAAAAATAGAACACAAAGGACCCGATTATATGCTAGATGAAAGTTAATTACATATGTTTGCTTCTAGCCTTAAAAGACCCACTGAATCATGAATTGTTAATCGAATACACGCTAATACTATGGATAGATCTATCGGGGTGACGCCCAGTCCGGTCGCGACTAGCTATCGCGTGGTGTTGTGATGCACTAGTAATGAAACATCGGATGCAATTGTATAAGAGAAATATACGCACTTGGCTAGGTGTGTTGGGCTGATATAATATATGTTAACGTTCAATGTCCTGAGACTTATGTAATAACACCGATGATTATGTCTTATCCACATGATTGTCAACCATTAAAGGTTTATTCAGAATACTTGTGTTCGTTTATTAAATTTAAACTCTATAGATTCACTCAGCATTTTTGTTGACTTTATAGCATGTTTTATCTTAGGTCCATGAAGAAGGCACTCAAAGGAAGGCGGTTTCGTGTAGCTTGCTTGTGAAATGTTTTGGCCCGCTTTTCTAAACTATGTCCATTCAAAGAAACTTTTCTTGTGTATTATGTTGTGTAACTTGAAAACAATTTTGGACCGTGTGTGAACAATTTTACCTTTAAATAATGAATTGATACATGTTTTATTAAAACGACTCTTTTTTTTGAGGCGTTTTCTATGATACTGAGATTGAACCATACCAGTAACACCCAATGACTCTTCTGATGCTATGACAGGAAATTGGGGGTGTTACAATATAAAAAGACATGTTTCATTATGTCTTAGAATTTTTTTCATCTGATTTTTTGTTTTCAATTACATTGAAGAATTATATGATTTGAGATAATTACATATATATATATATATATATATATATATATATATATATATATATATATATATATATATATATATATATATATATATATATATATATATATATATATATATATATATATATATATATATAAAAATTGTTTATTTCTTCATTTTACTTTAAATGTATTCTTAAAGCCACCCATCGATCGGACGGGCCTTTCAGCTAGTATGCATATATATATATATATATATATATATATATATATATATATATATATATATATATATATATATATATATATATATATATATATATATATATATATATATATATATATATATATATATATATATATATATATATATATATATATATATATATATATATACTAGTTGCAAAACCCGTCTGATGGACGGGTATGACATTTGATTTTTGTTTAAATTTTGTTTATTTGGTAAATATTTGTTTTTAATGTTCGACTGACGTGCATGACTCTTGATTGTTGCTTAAAAAAATATTTGGTAAATATTTATTTGTAATTTTTTTTAATGTAGTTGTCTTTTAATGCATTATCAATCATGATGGCTTGTATTTATTGTTTAGTTCTTTTTACCAAATTAATTGTTTGAGTAAATATCTTTTTGTATTTTTTAAGCATATCATTGGTTAAATTCTTCAAAAGTAAATTTATTAACATTTGTTTATAAGATATCATTAACTTAACATAATGATTACGTAATAAACAATTAAGTAAAGAAAAATCAAGTTTAAACATATGAAATTATTAACTAAATGCATTAATAATAAAAGATATAAAAGCTTGTCACATATGAGAAAATAAATCTTAATTAAATTTAAATGTGAATTAAAAATTCTCTATATACAATGTTCACTATTAATTTTATGTAGCTTCCTCCACGCCTAATATAACAAAAAAAACACTAAAACAAAATTATGTTAAAACACCTACGAAGTATTATAATAAAGAAAAAATACCAACGCAAAAACCTTAATCCATATTTTTGTGGTAATAAAAGAAAAAAACCATCGAAACAAAAACCTTTATACTTTTAATAGATCCATTTCTCTATTTATGTAAATGAATAATAGCTAAACATAATGTATAAATAATATACAGCTGATGTGAGAAAGTTAGTTACGGAGTACATGTCTTGATCCATATTTAAAAATGTATGTCCATTCGTATTTATGTTATTCAAAAGTGCCGAAAATGGTATTATATAGGTAAATTCGGATAAAAAATAATACCAGTGATGTGCGAATCAGGTCTTGACGACTTATAAATTATCAGTTTTAAGTGGTTATAATTTCATCGTATTTTTAGAATTTTGTGCTATTTAATTCAATAAACTATTTTGATATATTTTAATTAATTTTTAGTTTTTCAACGATTTATTATATTTTAATTTAATTTTTTACAACTTTAATTTTTGCATAGAAATTTAACATGTAAGAGAAGTAAAATTTACCGCCTCAAAAATTGTCACCTAATACCCGTCGCCGCATTATGATGCTAGTATATTATATAATATATATATATATATATATATATATATATATATATATATATATATATATATATATATATATATATATATATATATATATATATATATATATATATATATATATATATATATATATATATATATATATATATATATATATATATATATATATATATATATATATATATATATATATATATATATATATATATATATATATATATATATATATATATATATATATATATATATTGTATATATATATATATATATATATTATATATATATATATATATATATATATATATATATATATATATATATATATATATATATATATATATATATATATATATATATATATATATATATATATATATATATATATATATATATATATATATATATATATATATATATATATATATATATATGTGTGTGTGTGTGTGTGTGTGTGTAATGGTTTGATAATTATATGTGGTAGAGTTCTTGTTGGATTAGAAAACTAAAAGTGACTGTGTTTTCTATAAGGGTGAGAAAAAAAATCGAAAAAATCAAAATCGGATCGGAAAAACAAACCAAAAACCGACCGAAATTAGAAATGGATGGCTCAGTTTTTACCTTTTTGAAAACCGAAAACTTTTGTTCGGTTTCAGTATTCATCTAAAAACCGAACCGAACCGAACCATTTTATTATATAATATTTTTATAATATAAATAAATAAATAATAGATCTTAAATCAAAGAATAAAAATCAAAAATTTTAATTCTTATTAATCTAAATGTTCATACATTTGTTGTTCATGTACGTATATTTAATTGTAAGTGCATATGTAATATTAATCGTTTATCACTGGCATGTGTGTATATATAATATATGTGTGTAATTACACAAATTTTGAGATAAATATTATTAGGCGTAGATGGACAAAATATAAAAATCTGTACTACATTATAAAGGGTGTATCCCTTTGGTTGAAAGTTGAAAATGTTGAACGCTTGAAAAATGTGGGTCCCAATAATGTATATTTATATTACATTATAAAGGGTGTATCCCTTTGATTGAAAGTTGAAAATGTTGAATGCTTGAAAAATGTGGGTCCCACTAAAAACTAATAAATGCAAATCTTATTCATTAAAAAAGATATAAACTTTGGTTAATTAAACAAATGTCACCCTTTCATCCAATTGAAACATACTTATAAGATATTTTGAATTATAACATGTTACAACGCTTTGCAATAAAAGTTTAATCTTTTGACGTTATATTTTGAACGTTACCGAAACACTTACCACAATATCGCATCGTGTTAATTATCTGTTGCTAGACAATTTCCGCCGCTTTGCGCGGGTACTCGTCTAGTATATATATATATATATATATATATATATATATATATATATATATATATATATATATATATATATATATATATGTATATATGTGTGTGTAATGGTTTGATAATTATAAGTGGTAGAGTTCTTGTTGGATTAGAAAACTAAAAGTGACTGTGTTTTCTATAAGGGTGAGAAAAAAAATCGAAAAAATCAAAATCGGATCGGAAAAACAAACCAAAAACCGACCGAAATTAGAAATGGATGGCTCAGTTTTTACCTTTTTGAAAACCGAAAACTTTTGTTCGGTTTCGGTATTCATCTAAAAACCGAACCGAACCGAACCATTTTATTATATAATATTTTTATAATATAAATAAATAAATAATAGATCTTAAATAAAAGAATAAAAATCAAAAATTTTAATTCATATTAATCTAAATGTTCATACATATGTTTTTCATGTACGTATATTTAATTGTAAGTGCATATGTAATATTAATCGTTTATCACTGGCATGTGTGTATATATAATTTATGTGTGTAATTACACAAATTTTGAGATAAATATTATTAGGCGTAGATTGACAAAATATAAAAAAATCAATTTTCTACGTAAAAACGTTTGTTAGTATAAATTTGTCATACCCAAATATAAATGGTTTAAAACTATAAAAACCAAACCGTCGTAAACCGAAAAATCAAACCGTCCAAAACCGAACTATTTTGGTTTTTTGTTTTATAAAATTACAATGAACAATACCTATGGTTCTATTTTTATGTCCTGGAGCTTTACGAATACACGCTATGAGGTCATATGCGTTAAGAGTCATGTAACCAACTCTATAAATAGATGATGAAGGTTTTCTTCATGCATCTTTTAAAGAAGTGTCAATATGCATACTCTAAGATGTATTTAATACCCGCTTTCCTTGTACGTTAACCCATTATACGTCACAAACAATACTTGAGTTGCAAAACATGTGAAAAAACGATGAAATTTATTAATTGTATGTAAATTTTGTTTTCGAATACACAAAGCTGAATACATAATCAATTGTACCTATTAGAGCATAATTGTTGTGGTACGTTTTAGTCGTGATAATCTTCGTGTGCCCATGAACTGAGTTCTCGAGAGCCTTTTTAGATACAAAGGCTTTCAAAGGCCGTTGAAAGAAAACAATAATTGCACACAACCGATGTCCAAGGCTGTGTGAAGTCACCGACCGATGTTCCATGCCTTTTGATCTTTATATTGAGTCAAAAGATCAAAATGAAGTCACATACATGCACATGCTCAAGATTTCAAGCTTCTGATCTGGTTTGGTTATTCAAGAGAATGGTATTCTAAATGCTATTTTGAGTACATTAGCCTACTCCAGGTGCTCTTGTGTCTTATTTAACCGATGACAAAAATGGTTAAATATGGAACATGGTACGTTCGATAATATTAACTCCTTTTGATACATGTGTCATCTGGCAACTGCTACTCACTGTTAAAACTTTGTCGTGTGCTTGAGTTTCCGTCTTTATATCATATAGGGAATCCATGAACATAAGGATTCGTCCATGGGAACCCAAAGGGAGCATTCCTCCTGCAACCCATCCTAAATGACCTCATTTTATGGTAACTATGAGTAAACAGTTAAGGTTTGCCAGTAAAGTGATACACAAAAGGGTATGAATGAATGATGCACAACATTTTTGTAACATTTATGTGTAGATTTGACATTCTTGTATTTACATACCTTGATATCTTCACAGGGTATCACATTATCAGGTGCGGTTTTATATTTTCTATAATTCTGCAAGAAATCATATGGTCAAAAATTGAAAGAACGAAACACTAAAAGCACTTAATGAAACTATTATTAAGTTTTAACTATTGATTATCTACCTGTCCAAAGGAGACGATAACAGAATCAAGCATCAGTTCTAGAGAAACAGGACAAATAAAATCAAAAGAAATGTCTTTGATTACTAAAAATTCAAAGCGTAACAATTCCATTTTGGGAAAACTGAGTTTTTGACTACTCCATAACAAAGAGCACGGGAACCTAAAAACAAAGACAAAGGACAATGCTATCCAATTTGCTAGAGTGATTGGTGTAGCAATCCGGTCAATGTAGACACTATGACGGGTTCCTTTCATAGCACAAAGATTATTCGCACTATCCATACTTTTTTTCGCGACAATGTTAGCTTCTGAGCACAAGCTATGAAAACATGGAGTTGGCTGGCTAAATCACGTTGGAAACCTACGACTCTCATAATCACTAAGACTATTGATTACAAAAATAATAGCTTAACTATATGCAAATGCAGTTAAAGATTTATGGATTCATGTTCTAACTTAAACGATACTTGCGTCAATGGCGTATTAATAGAAGACAGAGAGTTAATAGTTTTATGGAAAATTTTTAGTGAAGTGTGTAGTTTGGTTAAAACTTAGCTCAAATCAAATCACTAATGCATAATAAGATGAAATTACCATTGGTTTATCGGTGTGTAAATTGTGATGTTTATTTAATAGGCGCGTCATGAGAACCTGTTCTTGCAAATCAAGATATTTTGTAACTAACTGACAAATTTAATTTGTTAGTAATAGATTCAATTATAGCATTATTATCCGATTGAAACTTGTTTTTATAATGAAGTCAAAGATAATTTAACAATAGTTACTAATATCGTTTCATTTGTGCGAGATAAATGCGTGAAATGTCAGAAAGAATACACATTAGCATCGCTTAGAAAAATACCACATGTGCCTTGCTGATAGGATCATATTCCGAAACAAAAATATGGATCACGCATATTAGTTCATAAATACACTTTATTAGTTAAGCTATTATACTATTTCAAACATCTCAGATGCTTCGTTTACTTCATATCTGTTTACATCTGATTAATACTAATTCTTCTAATATATGATATGAGGTCCTTTTAAGAGAATAACATGGACCGATTTAAGGGAAACGGCTGGCAAATTTCTGGGGTTTAGGTATTGCTTGCTTTTGCAGCTTATCGGGACTTAAACGAACTGTGTATATGCATTTACTATGACAGAACTTACTGATGTTCATTCTTTTACATACACACAGCAAGTCAGCAATGATGCAGGTGATTTTCTAATCGTCTATTTTGTGAATACCTTTTATGAGCTCTTCTAGTTTTCCAGGCAAGACAAAGTTTTTTGCAGCTTATTACATATTTTGCGAAGTGGGTATCCTGCGGGATCCATTAAGGATACCATTTTTAGCAAGTTTAAGTACTTTTAGCAGGAACTAAGTACAGTACTTTTTTTTATCAGCAACTACATATTTTATTTAAGCTTATCAAGGCACAAAACATGAAAAAAAGAGCATAAGGACAGAAAAAAGACTAAAACTCAGGAGAACAACAATTGTAGATCCGATACTCACAATCTGTCGTACAAAAGGCAAGGATGGAGACATTTGGGCGTGCATCATCAGGACAAACATAAATAGATGCTCAAACCAGCCCCACTTTTTAATCACCCTAGGACCATAAGGCGAAAGTAGTAGCAAAACCGAACAACAACATGATCAAACACTCATGGGTACCGCTTTTCGAAACATAGGGTGACCACATCTATGTTCGCAACAACTAAAAAGAGCCGAACATAAGCCCTTACAAACCCATACTTTTTGTCCAACAACGGGTAAGACAACACAAAAGGCCTGCATTAATGACACAAAACAAAATTACTTAAGGCCTTAAATTGATAGAAGTAATCCGAAATTACCAAAACCCCCAAATTTTGTCAAAACCCTAATATCAAAATTAAATTCTTATATAACGATAATGTTAGTAATTATTGTATCCAAGTGAAATAAAAGTGAATGATAAAGCACAGATGTGGAACAAAAATTACCAGGAAAAGCATGGATACCGTTTTCAATCGTTTCTTGGAATTAATATTTTCTAGGATCCATCGATCGTTTCTTGGAATCAATAATCTCTTTGATCCAAAACTCTAAAAAGTTTGATGAAATCGTGCATCGTTTCGGCCTCCGATGGATGATTGATCAGCAATTTATGAATCTGATAATGATTTCTAGGATTCGATTTAAAGTTTTATGTGTGATTTTTCTAGGGTACGATAATGTTTTTAGGGTTTCTGGGATTTGTAAGAGTGATGACATACGAAACAAAGTTTAAGTTTCAAAAAATCAATTAAAAATAATGTAAGCCCATGACATAACACAGAGAGCCCATAGCATGAGCTGACGTAGATTAGTGAATGATTAGATGACATGGCAAATCCCTCCTTTTATATATAATGTA
This sequence comes from Glebionis coronaria, assembly GCA_025667525.1. Classification (NCBI taxonomy): domain Eukaryota; kingdom Viridiplantae; phylum Streptophyta; class Magnoliopsida; order Asterales; family Asteraceae; genus Glebionis; species Glebionis coronaria. The sequence goes on from JANFOE010001421.1 coordinate 50,215, forward strand.
AAGATATATATATATATATATATATATATATATATGTATACATATATATATATATATATATATATATATATATATATATATATATATATATATATATATATATATATATATATATATATATATATGTATATATATATATATATATATATATATATATATATATATATATATATATATATATATATATATATATATATATATATATATATATATATATATATATATATATATATATATATATATATATATATATATATATATATATATATATATATATATATATATATATATATATATATATATATATATATTTATATATATATATATATATATATATATATATATATGTATATATATATGTATATATATATATACACACATACTCGTAGTTTTCATTGCGTAGTACTCGGACGTTTTATCATTTAACACCGTCCGAGATGAAGGAGATTTCTTCACTTGATGGATAAGCAATTGATGGATAAGGGACTTATTAGACCGGGTATGTCGCCATGGGGTGATAGTCTGTGTTGTTTATCGAGAAGAAGGATGGATCGTTCGGATGTATATTGATTGTCCGATTTTCAACAAATTGATTGTCAAGAATCGGTATCCATTGCCGAGGATTGATGATTTGTTTGATAAGTTGTAAGGAGGAATCAGAGAAGCATTTGAGAACAATTTTGGGAATTGTTAAATGAAAGAGAAGTTGTATGCCAAATTCTCTAAGTGTGAGTTTTTGTTGAAATTGTTAAAGTTCAAAATACATGAACCTATGATTGTTGAGCTTACTAGGCATATGATTAATTCTATAGCGGAAGTGAATCAAACATATGGACAAGGTGTTTTTCACATAACATATATCGATTACTTGTATTAGACAACATGAATAACAAGTAACCATCTAGACATGTATACATTTAACCCCATGTCTAGATAGAAACACACTTTAGGGTTACATTTTTACTGATGATCTGATATAAACCTAAGACCTATGGTTCCTTTTATAGTGGAAGGACCAAGGTTTTACACAAGGGATAAAATCAAATCAAACATAGAAATCTTCTATTCCAATCTTTTGATATGCTAAATTTTTATCAAATAAGAGTCCCTTGTTCTCGAAATAGGCCCCTCCATGTTTTCTTCATTTACGTTTTGCCACATCAACTTTTTAGACCCAACAATCTTCCTCTAGTTGATGTCGGCAAAACTCTTTATGTATCTTGATTGTGGTAAAAATTACACCTCTTGTTTAGGAAAACAAACGAGGGTAAATGAGCGGTAAGTATTAAACAAATGATTTTAGGAAAAATCAAGTGTTAATGACCCTAATGGTGTGAAAGTTCGTTTCCCAAGGAGGTATATGTGTGTAAAAAATTTGTTAAATGTTTGTGATTAATGCTTGGTTTAGAAGGGGATGAGAAAAGAAGATGACGAAGACGTGAAAATAATACTACGACGACAAAACGTAAAACCGTAAAAACTACAAAAATAAAAATTTATTCTAAAAATTACCAAAAATTCACAAAAATTCAAAATAAATAAACTAAGAGTTTACCAATGATCAAAACTTTTTCAAACCTTTTAAATAATTAAATATTCAATTTTTAAATGCTAATTAAAGCCCTAAAAATCAAATAAATTATCAAAAAGCCCAAATAAAGATTTTTCAATTGGTAAACCTCTAAAATGACCTAAAAAGATTGAAAACTATTTTTAGAAATTTTTAAACTACTAAAAACTATTTAAAATGATTTAAAAACTATTAAAACTTAAAATAATTATAAAAATTAATCTAAAAGTGATAAAATTATTCTAAAAGTTGCTAAATTCCTATTTTAATGTATTAAAGCTAAGAAAAATGTAAAAAGTTGGAAAAGGTGAAATTTGAAAAATAATAATAAAATAATATTAAAATAATATTAAAAATCCAAAAATTATAAAAAATTCTAAAAACTTGCAAACTAGTTTATTTTAACCTAAATAATCAGAAAATCAAAGTGAAATGACCAGAATACCCCTATTGGGCCCTCAAATGGGCCAAAACCAAAAACAGTAAAACCAAATGGGCTTTTGGGCCCAAAAAGTCAAACTTGGCCCAATTGACTTGAAAAAGCTCTATATGACTCAAAATTTAATTCTAAGAACAAAACTCTAAAGGCCCAAAAGCTGAATGTGAGCTTATCACAGCTTAATAAGCAAACAGCTTATTCTTATTGGGCATTTTATCCCATTAAGCAATAAGCTAATGCCATAAGCTCTAATTTGACACACAACCTTCTTTTAGAATGCTTATGAGATCTATAAAAAGAAATTTTGAAAAAGCACACTCAATAAGCCAGAAATAAGCAAAGTAAAAATCCACTAAAAGACAAAATAGTCGGTTTTGAGATTTAAGGCACCTAGGAAGCTCTAGTTTGTTGCAAAAGCTCACAAATAGCTTAACCAAGAATAATCAATCAAGAAAATCACAAAAAACCAAGTAGAATAAGCTGTAAGAGCAAATAAGCTGCCTGAAAAAGCCAAATAAGCTAGTTTTCTAGCAAAAGCTTAACCAAAAGACTTGTAACCTTCCAGATTTGTTATTAAGCTAAGAAAAATGATTTCTATTAAGAAAGCCAAGTTGTTGCATGAGCCAATAAGCAGTTCTCAAAAATAAGCCAATTTGTGCTTATTTGACCAAAAGTCAAAGTACTCCAAAGTTCACCAAATGATCAGGAATGGTATATGGGCTTGTTATAAGCAATTTTTGTGAAGGACTCAAGGAGGAGGCCTTGTGAATCAAGAGGTCAGTTGACTTTTTGATGGCAAATTTTGGCAATAAGGGCTTAATAAGCCAGTTAGCTTATAAGCCAGATACAAAGCACACCAAATAGCAAATTCCACTCACAAGCAGCACTTAAACAAGTTCCAAGCAGCAAAATCACAAGGCATACACTAGGATAACAAATATAAGCACAAAATGAGGTGGTCACTTTGCTGATGCAAATGACCACTTCAGCAACTTTTGATAAGCTATAACAATCACAATAAGCCACCAAATTCAACAACCAGATAACCAATAGATAGCTTATCACCTAAACTATTCCCAAACCTGATTTCAGACCTTAGATCCAAGTAACAAAGAAGTTATTGGATCTGATGTGTTTGACCAATTTCAAAACAACTTTTATCAGATTTTTGCAAAACTTAGAATCCCTTTTCCAAACTTTCAGAAACTTAACAAATGACTAAAACATGTATATTAAGACTTGTTTAGACCATCCAATCCCTAAGAACCAAGGGCTCAAGGCCACAAGGCCTTATGACCCAGTAATCCCAAACAACCCTTAATCAAGCACTTTTCAAACAAACTTCTGATTTCTTCTAATAACCTACTGATTTTAATGATCAAATAGCTACACTAGGTGACAACTAACACAATCAAACTTAAAAATTACCAGCACAAACATAAGAACTCAAAATCCAAGTACCAAATCCAAAACAGACATAAACATGGAATTTTTAGAGGAATCTTAACAAGAGGTTATACCTGCCTTCCACAACATCCTAGGAAGGCCAGCTATGCTCCTTGGACCTTGTTCAACAATTAGAACAAGACCAAGGTACTTCAACAAGAAAGATGATGAATGCCTTGGTTGATGTTTCAAAGCATAAACTCAAGGGCTTGATTTCTTCAACACAAGCAGCAAACAACTCAACCAAGGGCTCTAATCCCTTCACAAGCTTGGTGTCAACAAGCTTGCAAGAGCTTATAGCTTATGGTTAAGGATTAGTACACAAAAATAAACAAAATCAGAACCTCTTTTCAAGCTTTTTCAAACTTGAAAAACCTTACCAAACATAAATGTCCTTGAACCAAATGATTCAAGCACACTTATAACAATCAATGGAACTCGGAATCACCTTTAAACAATACCAAATTTCAAAAACATAAAAAGGAATTACAATTTTCTCAAAATACCAACTTTTATAAATTTTAAAAAGGAATTACAAGTTTAAAAGGTAAAGACTGGAACAAAGGGACTCTCACAAGTTGAGGTCTCCTTTTATAGGCAAATGCCAGGCTACACTATTCAGAAACCCTAGAAGTGAATTCTCTAAAATGCCCTTGAGCTCTTGAGGCAGTTTGTTGTTGATGAGCTGTCCAAAGTGACCCCAAACGTTTATTTTAGCTTTGTGATGAAGCAATGAGTCATAGCTATTGATTTTGCCAAATAGGATTACTTGGAGGGTAAGTTGCATTCTGATTGGGTGACGTGTTGAATGGTGGGGCCTCTTGGTGAGTGGGAGTGAGGATTTTTGGTGTGGGATGTGTTTAAGGTGAGGTGAATCAAACGTGTACCAGGGTAATTGCAAATTACCCTTTGTTTTAAGTGAGGTAATTCTAGGTGGTGAAAAGGTGAACAGTAACACGTTTGATCCGAAATTGGGGGAAGTGGAGTTGTTTGGCGTAATTTCACATTTGAATGTTTCAATAGCACACATTTGGCCCTTGTTCTTCTTATTTTCTTTCATTTGTGTTTTAAAACGTGTCAGCGCCCATTTCCTTTGTAACAACTTTCAGACTTAGGCAATTTTGGCACAACACTTTTCCAAAAGTGTTTCAAGGGTTGTTTTTGCCACTTTTGCATATTTGAAGGACTGATTTTGGACTTTCTTGATCTTCAAAGTTCTTTAATGTATCTTTGGCTTGATGAGGGACCATAATTAACAATGTTGAATAGTTGGGGGACTAAACTTGCCATTTCTTCAAAGTTGAAGGACCATTTGTGTAATTTTGACAAACTTAAAGGACCAAACTTGTAATTATTAATATACAAGGGTTTTAAGTGTCATTTCTTCAATAAATGAAAATCAATCTTGTATGTCTTCAAGTCTTCAAGGGTATTTGTTGAATATTCCATGAATTAGGGCCCGGTTCTTTGTACGGCTTCGTTTCTCGTGTCCGTTTTTCCTTGTATCTTGTGATCTTTTGTCTTTTTCACGATATCCATACCTAAAATACACAAGTAAACAAACACAAGAATATATATGGTATATTATGAAATTTTTATGCATTAAAAGCCCGAAAAGAACGATGAGATCATGTATAAATATCATCTCATCATATCTCTTGTGTATGGTACATGATCTTCAAATTTCTTCCCCTCACGCAATGCTAGAATAAAGTATCTAAGCATCACCAAAGTTCAATTTTATTAACCTTTATTGAAAAGTAAAAGACGTGCAACATACTACGAGGATGTGTAAAGACATAATATATGATTTTCATCACGAAAGTGACTTTTAGGGTCAAAGAATAGAAACAAGTAAATGTCCCTTAGAGTAAACTTCGTCATCCTTGATTGTCATACATTCCATGCTAAGTGCAAAAACGAGATCATTGTTGGTACAAGTCACAATGCTAACACTACTCACACGTCCAAATTGTGTAATACTTTTTCTCCCCGCAATCCTAGTTATTATAAAAGGAAATGGGTTACTAGCATTTTTTAACTATTTGTCATAGATCACAAGTGATTCATATTGACTTATTTGAGTAGTTATTAGTCCGAAAGCAAAGTAGCACGATTTAATCGATAGTTAGCCGAAGGACAAAATCTTTTAAAACGGCTTCTCATGTATCTCCTTAAGTTCATATCTTGGCATAACTCGTTTCACGATTTGAGACCTTTCTCGGACTGATATTTGGCATGTACTTCATACTTCAAATCTTGGGAAGACGTTCTTGAAATTATGGTCTTCTCTTCACATATTTGGAATTTCTTCACTTGACGTTTTTGAGAGATTCTTCATATTTGGACCACGACTTCATCATTTTTCTTCAATCGTTACTTTGGATTTTGATATACAACGATCCGCCTCCTTTTCGGACTTGGATATATTTATCCTCATACCTTGTAAGGGTCTTTTTTGAATAGAATTTCTCCATGATCTTTAGGGGAGTAATTTCTTTTCGTCGTGTGTCTCGATCCTTCAAATTGATTTAGGAATAATGATACTTCACATCATCTTGGATCTTTAGCAAAAATAGAGCTCCTCATGCCTTGTTAGGGCCTTTTTGGATGATCGCCAATCTTCGCGTCCCGTTTCAATAAGTTATGCCTTGGCTATGAACTCTATTTAACCCCGAGCAACTTTTAAACGATCTTGCGCTAGAGGCTAAGTAACCTCTCAAATCGTACGACCTTACTTATTGCAATTATGATTTATTCCTAATGCATTGATCTTATGGGAAGAAAAAGCCACAATTAAAAACATATGAGTTTTTGAAAGAACACTTTCATGTTCTACGTTTAGCATGATCACTTGTCTAACTCTATCATCTCTCGTTCTTCACTATATAAAGACCTCTAATTAAAGAGACTCGTGAATACTTAGCCATGCAAGTCAAAATTAAGCCAAATTTGGATTAGCTTTCATTAAGACTATATCAAATCAAAGTTTTGGGTTTTTAAGCCACCTATAGGATCTTGCACTTTCTTGGACTTTTTCAAGTTTAGAGAATGCATTTTATAGTTCCCTTGATAAGTGACTTTCTAGGATCAATTATAGGAACTTGCGAAAAGTTCTTGTTCTTAACCCGTATGAATTAAGACCTTCGCGTTTTAAAGCTCCCTATATAAAAGTCTAGCAAAACTTGAATTGAGCGGGTTAAGGAATGTAAATGGCTCCAAATGCCCATCAAGTAAAAAATTAACTCTTATTCTACCCATCGGAAAATATACATTCGTGTCTTAAAAACACTTATGAAAACTAAGAAAATTTTTAAAATTTGGCAATTTTTAGCCTTATTAGCAACAAAAACAAAACATTGAAAGTTGGAAAGCGTGAGGGCGTAGCAAAGCAAGTACCTATTAACCCCGCCCATACTCAAAGCAAACATTGTCCTCAATGTTTCGAGTCTAAAGGTGGAGCACCCCCACTAGAGACGAAGAATCGAATGCTTAGGATCTAGCATGGAAAGGGTGATCGACAATATATCTAAAGCCATTTATTAAGTATGCTAAAAGATAATTGTTAGAACAATAAAGGATATGTCATGGATTCGTGAAAAACTTCTTCAAGCAAACAATGGAGGCTCACGTAAACGAACACGAGAGTCTTCAATCGTAGATGATGGTGATGATCTAGATAACACAATCACAAACAACCACGAGACAACGAGTTGAAAGGGTACAAGTCCCCTTATTTAGTGAATAGTAAGCATAAAAGATAAGCATGGGATCTCCCCCACGAGGCACCTCGTTTTTGATTACCGAGTCATGAGCTCGACTCGATCCCCTCAATGCTAATTATCATTGGGGAAAGTGACTTGGTCGAGGGCAACCATTGAAGGAATTTCCCCACCAAAGTAGTGCTTAAGCCTATGTCCATTCACCTTGAAATTAGGACCATCATCTTGAGCTAGCTCAATGGTCCCATAAGGAAACACTTGTGTAGTGGTGAACGGACCCGACCAACTAGATTTCAATTTCCCGGAAAATATCTTAAGTCGAGAGTTAAAAAGCAACACTTGATCACCAACCTTAAAAGCCCGGTTTTTAATCTTTGAATCATGAAACTTTTTAGTATTTTCTTTAAAAATTAGTGAATTTTCATAAGAATTATCTCTTAATTCATCCAATTCATTCAATTGTATTTTCCGGTGATCTCCCGCGGTCTTCAAGTCAAAGTTTGCATGCTTAAGGGCCCAATATGCCTTGTGCTCCAACTCAATGGGCAAATGACAATTCTTCCCATAGACTAACTTATAAGGAGTGCAACCAATAGGTGTCTTATAAGCGGTACTAAAAGCCCATAAAGCGTCGATTGTCGGACCATGAAGCACGGTTTTCTCCAATTTACCTCTCTAAAATCCACTTCAAAGCTCGGTTCGAAACCTCGACTTGCCCACTCGTTTGCGGGTGATAAGCCGTAGAAAGACGATGAGTAACTCCATATTTCTTTAAGAACCTTTTCGAATTGGTCATTACAAAAATGGGTTCCACGATCGCTTATAATAGCACGAGGGGTTTCGAACCGAGAGAATAGTTGCTTCAAAAACTTCACTACCACACGAGCATCATTAGTAGGCAAAGCCTTAACTTCCACCCACTTAGAAAGGTAGTCCACCGCGACGAGGATATATTTGTTGCCATGAGACGATGGGAACGGACCCATAAAGTCTATTCCCCATATGTTGAAAATCTCACACACTTGAATTATGTTTTGCGGCATTTCATCACGTTGAGACGATTTTCCTTGACGTTGGCACGAATCACGCGACTTTACAAGTGCGTGTGCATCACGATAGATAGAAGGCCAAAAGAAGCCGGCATCGAACACTTTCTTAGCCGTGAGATTAGCATCGTGGTGACCACCCGTGGGTCCCTCGTGACAAGCTCTAAGGATATTAGAAGCCTCGGCACCAAAAACACAACGTCGAACGAGTTGATCCGCACAAACCCGAAAGAGATAAGGGTCGTCCCAAAAATAGAACTTGACGTCACGAAAGAATTTTCGTTTTTGTTGTGTCGTCATACCCTTGATTATGAAATTGCCCGCATGGTAATTTGCAATGTCGGCAAACCATAGGGTGGTGTCTTTAGAATTTACTACACCGAGAGTCTCAAGAGGAAATGTTTCGGTAATTTCCTTGTTCTCGAAAACATCTTTGTGAGGATCTTCTAGACGAGAGAGATGATCGGCCGCTAGATTCTCGGCTCCTTTTTTGTCAAGCACGGTGACATCAAATTCTTGGAGGAGGAGCATCCAACGAAGCAATCTCGGCTTAGAATCTTGCTTAGCTAAGAGATACTTGATAGCCGAATGGTCGGTATACACGATAATTTTAGTTAAGACGAGATAAGGTCGGAATTTCTCAAAAGCATAGACCATGGCAAGGAATTCCTTTTCCGTTGTGGTGTACTTTAATTGAGCCTCGGTCATCGTCTTACTAGCATAGTGGATAGGACGGAAATGTTTGTCATAACGTTGCCCTAAGACGGCCCCTATAGCATAATCACTTGCATCACACATGATTTCAAAGGGTAATTCCCAATTAGGAGCAACAAGAATGGGAGCTTCGGTAAGTTTACTTTTGAGAGTTTCGAAAGCTCTAACACAATCCTCATTGAAGTTAAAAGGAGCATCCTTCTCGAGAAGGTGTGTCATAGGTCGAGAGATTTTCGAAAAGTCTTTGATGAAACGACGATAAAAGCCCGCGTGGCCTAGGAAACTCCTAACTCACTTAACGGTTTTGGGATGAGGTAACTTGGCGATGACGTCTACCTTAGATTTATCGACCTCAATCCCCGCTTTCGACACCTTATGTCCTAAGACGATTCCTTGTTTACACATAAAATGACATTTTTCCCAATTAAGCACAAGATTGGTTTCTGCACAATGTTTTAACATTTGCTCGAGATTAGATAAACATGACGTGAACGAATTGCCAAACACCGAGAAGTCATCCATAAACACTTCTATCGACTTCTCGATCATATCGTGAAAAATCGCCATCATACACCGTTGAAACGTACCCGGTGCATTACAAAGTCCGAAAGGCATCCTACGATAAGCGAACGTTCCATAAGGACACGTAAAAGTAGTCTTCTCTTGATCACGAGGGTCGATAGGGATTTGAAAGTAACCGGAAAAACAATCTAAAAAGCAATAGAATCATTTCCCGCGAGTCGCTCCAACATTTGATCCATGAAGGCAAAGGAAAGTGGTCTTTACGAGTGGCGTCATTTAACTTTCGGTAGTCAATACACACCCTCCAACCGGTCACAACACGAGTGGGAATTAACTCGTTGTTTTCATTAGGCACAACGGTCATTCCTCCCTTTTAGGGACACAATGGATTGGGCTCACCCATGGGCTATCGGATATAGGATAAATCATTCACGCGTCAAGGAGTTTAAGGACCTCCTTTTTAATGACATCGTGAATTTTGGGATTCACCCTTCTTTGACTTTGAATTGCGGGTTTGTAGTCCTCCTTCATTAAAATCTTGTGAGTACAAAATTTTGGGTCAATACCCTTAATGTCGGATATTTTCCACGCAATTGCCACTTTATGAGCCTTAAGAACTTTCAAGAGCTCGGTTTTTTCATCATTATCAAGACCTTTTGCAATAATAGCCGGCAACTTGTCATCACCTTCCAAGAATGCGTATTCAAGGTGAGAAGGAAGATCTTTCAATTCAAGGATAGGTGGTTCCTCGATTGAAGATTTTGGTTCAACACTCATAACTTCCATCGGTGGAAGAAATGGTGGAATAGAAGTATCATCACTAATCAACACCTCATGTTCATTGTCGATTTCATTTGAAGTGAGATCACCTCCTTGGAATGGAGTGAGATTTGGTGTGGAATTAGCAAGAATCGGATCCAAAATAGTGGGATTGCCACTTGAAGAGCTATCGGAAAAACCTAACACTTCTTGTGAAAACTCATCGCAAACCACATCAACGATGTCAATGTGATTGATGGTAGCGATTGCATAAACATGAGAAGGTTTCGAGTTTTGAGTAGCGTTTATAACAAGTTCCTCTTCGTTGAATCTCAAAGTGATAGTTCTCGCATGAACATCGATAAGCGATCTCGAAGTGTCTAAAAATGAACGACCTAAAATTAGAGGAACTTGAGGATCCGCGGGGATGTCAACTACTATAAAATCAACGGGATAGTAGAACTTCCCCACTTTCACGAAAACATCTTCGGCTACTCCACATGCTAAAATCGTAGAATGATCGGCCATCTCGATAGACATGTTCGAAGGAATAAGAGCCGGAAGCGAAAGCGATTTCCAAATGGAAAATAGCATCAAATTAATGCTCGCACCAAGATCGGCCAAGGCGAGGCATTCTTTCATATCTTGTATGTCACAAGGAATGAGAAACTTTCCGGGATCACCAACTTTTTCCGGTATGCGGTTAAGATAAACTGAAGAACAATTAGCAAGCTTTGAAATCTTTTCCTTATCGCTCATCATACTTTTAAAAGTGGAAGCGAAACGAGGCATATATAGCAATGCGTCGGCTAAACTCACATCAAAATGCACTTGTTGAAACATTTTTATAAAAAGCTCGATTTGTTGTTTGTTACGTTCTTGCAATTTCTCTTTGTTTCGTCTTGAAGGGTAGGGTAAAGGTGGTGTGGGTTGGTCATTAGGAAACGACCTTGGAAACTCGGGTTCCACAATTGGTATTGGTTCAACCGTAGGTGTGGTTTGAGCGGTACTTCGTGGGATTGTAATGTGCTCCTTTTCGACCATCACCTCGGGTTCTTTCTCGATTTCATTCTCCGTAGAAGTACTTGGACGAGAGATTGGTTCCTTGAAACTTTTACCACTTCGTGTAGTAATAACCTTCATTTCTCCCTTCGGGTTTGCAATGGTATCACTAGGAAGACCACTCGAGGAAGAGGGTTTACACATGATTTCTTAAAACATCTTAGCCATTCGGTCCTCAAATTTTGATTGCCTAGCATCCGCTTTTAATAACTCTTGCTTAATCTCATGTTGTCCTAATTCCATCTTTTGTTGGTTTTGTTGAAGACGTTGGACATTTCCTTCCATTTTATTTGCATGAGTTTTAAGTTCATTAGCAAGTTCATTTTTAAGCTCGTTTTTCAACTCAGATCTTAAGCTAATCATCTCACGTTGCATGTTACCAAATTTAGCATCATTTGCTTTAGCATAATCCAAAAATTCTCCTTGCAAATTTTTAGTGTGAGCATTTTGAAAACCTTGTGTAGTGTTTTGAAAATCACGGTTTTGGTTTTGATTAGTGACTTGTCCATTCCTATTTTGATAATTCCCTTTGTTGTAGTTGCGTGAATTGCCTTGGTAATTACCACCTTGGTTGTTGTTTCGATAGTTATTAGCATTTTGATTTGGTGGAGCTTGATTTGGGCGGGAACCTTGACCGTTTTGGTTGTAAGTTCCCGTTTCTACATAAGCACTCGAAGTGTTACCATCCGCGGTAATGCACTCGGAAAGATCATGAGCTCCACCACACGACAAACAACTCTTAGCAACCGCTTTGACCGAAGCGGAATTCGAAGCTTCTTGAGCTTTCCAATGGGACATTAGATTAGCAAATCTATCAAAAAATCGATTTTCCTCATTAGCTTCATCATGTAAGGCATTAATGCTACGAGACGATGATGATGACGACGAACATAAATTGGCAACACTCGGTGTGTTACGAGGGCTATAAACCTTAGATCTATTTTCGATGATTTGTAAAGCCTCATTTGTCGTCTTGCACAAAAAATTACCACCCGCGGCGGCATTCAAATAATCTCGTTCATGATCATTAAGCCCATTATAAAAAGTATCAACTTGATGTAATTCCGTAAAATCATGGTGTGGACATTCATGTAACATTTCTTTAAAGTGTTCCCATGCCTTTGAAAAAATTTCATTATTTCTTTGCACAAATCGTGAAATCTCATTTTTAAAATGTGTTGTTTTAGATGGTGGAAAAACCTTGTTCACAAACTTAGAAACGAGATCGGCCCATGTCAAAATTGAATTTGGCGGTTCTTTCTCAAGCCAAATTTTAGCGTGTCCATCTAAAGAGTATGGAAACAACATCATCTTAATGGCGTCATGTGGAACATCCTTAAACTTGCTAGTAGCGGTGAGACGGTTAAAATTCCTAATGTGATAGTGCGGGTTGTCTTTCTCATGACCTATAAACTTATTTGCTTGCAACATCGACATTAAACCCGTCTTTATCTCGAAATTCTCCGCAAGGATGGCGGGAATCACAATAGCCTCTCCAAAACCCTCGGTGGGTGCTTGTAGCAACTCCATCATAATACGATTAGCCATGACGACTTCTTGTTCTACAATAGGTTCAACAATTGGAGGTTGTTCTTCAATCAATGTCTCTTGATTGGCTTGCTTTTTAAGACGTCTACGAGCTCGTTTTGCTTGATTACGAGTGATCATAAACTTCACGAAGAATGGGAGGTGAGCAAAAAAGATTCTTTTTGGGTGTTTTGTGAATTTTCAATTTTTTTGTGTTTTTGATTGTATTTAATTTTTTTGGATTTTGGTGTATCTTCGTAGACAACAATCTACAAATCTCTCCTCGAATCAAACTTTTGATTAAAGAAGCCTCAAAGGAATGAAAACGATCACGTGGAGTGAACGCCTTCGAATGACTTTAGAACTTTGGTGAAAACCAAATTGTTCAAGAGGTTTTAATCACAAAGAAACCAAGCAAATATATTATACGTAATAATACTTTGGGCGGCAAAACCCTCGATTAGCCTTCAATCTCAAAATACTCACAAGCAAGCGGGGAAACGAGGCGGCACGAAGCACTTAAGAGCCTTTTTCCTTTGGGTATATTTTATAATACCCGCCTTATACCCACCTTATAGTTTGTATTTTTCAAAATCGAGCTTCACGAAAGTATTTATCTATTTTTGCCTTTTTCTTTTTGTTTGAGATTCGAATACAATGATCGAGTGATGAAATCCCGAATCAAGGTTGTGTTTTCACACTTTTGGAGATATTGTTTATTTGTTGTGATACTTAATACAATATAGTAATAATATTTTCACAAGAAAAACCAAGAAAACCGATAATACGTATTAGTAGATTTCTACTAATACAAATACTATTTTTGGTTAATATTAAAAACAACAATGCAAATCAAACACGACACACCTCCCCGGCAGCGGCGCCAAAATGATTGTGGTAAAAATTACACCTCTTGTTTAGGAAAACAAACGAGGGTAAATGAGCGGTAAGTATTAAACAAATGATTTTAGGAAAAATCAAGTGTTAATGACCCTAATGGTGTGAAAGTTCGTTTCCCAAGGAGGTATATGTGTGTGAAAAATTTGTTAAATGTTTGTGATTAATGCTTGGTTTAGAAGGGGATGAGAAAAGAAGATGACGAAGACGTGAAAATAATACTACGACGACAAAACGTAAAACCGTAAAAACTACAAAAATAAGAATTAATTCTAAAAATTACCAAAAATTCACCAAAATTTAAAATAAATAAACTAAGAGTTTACCAATGATCAAAACTTTTTCAAACCTTTTAAATAATTAAATATTCAATTTTTAAATGCTAATTAAAGCCCTAAAAATCAAATAAATTATCAAAAAGCCCAAATAAAGATTTTTCAATTAGTAAACCTCTAAAATGACCTAAAAAGATTAAAACTATTTTTAGAAATTTTTAAACTACTAAAAACTATTAAAAATGATTTAAAAACTATTAAAACTTAAAATAATTATAAAAATTAATCTAAAAGTGATAAAATTATTCTAAAAGTTGATAAATTCATATTTTAATGTATTAAAGCTAAGTAAAATGTTAAAAGTTGGAAAATGTGAAATTTGAAAAATAATAACAAAATAATATTAAAATAATATTAAAAATCCAAAAATTATAAAAAATTATAAAAACTTGCCAAACTAGTTTATTTTAACCTAAATAATCAAAAAATCAAATTGAAATGACCAGAATACCCCTATTGGGCCCTCAAATGGGCCAAAACCAAAAACAGTCAAACAAAATGGGCTTTTGGGCCCAAAAAGTCAAACTTGGCCTAATTGACTTGAAAAAGCCCTATCTGACTCAAAATTTAATACTAAGAACAAAACTCTAAAGGCCCAAAAGCTGAATGTGAGCTTATCACAGCTTAATAAGCAAACAGCTTATTCTTATTGGGCCTTTTAGCCCATTAAGCAATAAGCTAATGCCATAAGCTCTAATATGACACACAACCTTCTTTTGGGATGCTTATGAGATCTGTAAAAAGAAATTTGGAAAAAGGACACTCAATAAGCCAAAAATAAGCAAAGTAAAAATCCACTAAAAGACAAAATAGTCGGTTTTGAGATTTAAGGCACCTCAGAAGCTCTAGTTTGTTGCAAAAGCTCACAAATAGCTTAACTAAGAATAATCAATCAAGAAAATCACAAAAAGCCAAGTAGAATAAGCTGTAAGAGCAAATAAGCTGGCTGAAAAAGCCAAATAAGCTAGTTTTCTAGCAAAAGCTTAACCAAAAGACTTGTAACCTTCCAGATTTCTTATTAAGCTAAGAAAAATGATTTCTATTACAAAAGCCAAGTTGTTGCATGAGCCAATAAGCAGTTCTAAAAAATAAGCCAATTTGTGCTTATTTGACCAAAGGTCAAAGTACTCCAAAGTTCACCAAATGATCAGGAATGGTATATGGGCTTGTTATAAGCAAGTTTTGTGAAGGATTCAAGGAGGATGCCTTGTGAATCAAGAGGTCAGTTGACCTTTTTGATGGCAAATTTTGGCAATAAGGGCTTAATAAGCCAGTTAGCTTATAAGCCAGATACAAAGCACACCAAATAGCAAATTCCACTCACAAGCAGCACTTAAACAAGTTCCAAGCAGCAAAATCACAAGGCATACACTAGGATAACAAATATAAGCACAAAATGAGGTGGTCACTTTGCTGATGCAAATGACCACTTCAGCAACTTTTGATAAGCTATAACAATCACAATAAGCCACCAAATTCAACAACCAGATAACCAATAGATAGCTTATCACCTAAACTATTCCCAAACCTGATTTCAGACCTTAGATCTAAGTAACAAAGAAGTTATTGGATCTGATGTGTTTGACCAATTTCAAAACCACTTTTTATCAGATTTTTGCAAAACTTAGAATCCCTTTTCCAAACTTTCAGAAACTTAACCAATGACTAAAACATGTATATTAGAACTTGTTTAGACCATCCAATCCCTAAGAACCAAGGGCTCAAGGCCACAAGGCCTTATGACCCAGTAATCCCAAACAACCCTTAATCAAGCACTTTTCAAACAAACTTCCGATTTCTTCTAATAACCTACTGATTTTAATGATCAAATAGCTACACTAGGTGACAACTAACACAATCAAACTCAAAAATTACCAGCATAAACACAAGAACTCAAAATCCAAGTACCAAATCCAAAACAGACATAAACATGGAATTTTTAGAGGAATCTTAACAAGAGGTTATACCTGCCTTCCACAACATCCTAGGAAGGCCAGCTATGCTCCTTGGACCTTGTTCAACAACTAGAACAAGACCAAGATACTTCAACAAGAAAAATGATGAATGCCTTGGTTGATGTTTCAAAGCAGAAACTCAAGGGCTTGATTTCTTCAACACAAGCATCAAACAACTCAACCAAGGGCTCTAATCCCTTCACAAGCTTGGTGTCAACAAGATTGCAAGAGCTTATAGCTTATGGTTAAGGATTAGTACACAAAAATAAACAAAATCAGAACCTCTTTTCAAGCTTTTTCAAACTTGAAAAACCTTACCAAACATAAACGTCCTTGAACCAAATGATTCAAGCACACTTATAACAATCAATGGAACTCAGAATCACCTTTAAACAATACCAACTTTCAAAACATAAAAAGGAATTACAATTTTCTCAAAATACCAACTTTTATAAATTTTAAAAAGGAATTACAAGTTTAAAGGTAAAGACTGGAACAAAGGGACTCTCACAAGTTGAGGTCTCCTTTTATAGGCAAATGCCAGGCTACACTATTCACAAACCCTAGAAGTGAATTCTCTAAAATGCCCTTGAGCTCTTGAGGCAGTTTGTTGTTGATGAGCTGTCCAAAGTGATCCCAAACGTTCATTTTAGCTTTATGATGAAGCAATGAGTCATAGATGTTGATTTTGCCACATAGGATTACTTGGAGGGTAAGTTGCATTCTGATTGGCTGACGTGTTGAATGGTGGGGCCTTTTGGTGAGTGGGAGTGAGGGTTTTTGGTGTGGGATGTGTTTAAGGTGAGGTGAATCAAACGTGTGCCAGGGTAATTGCAAATTACCCTTTGTTTTAAGTGAGGTAATTATGGGTGGTGAAAAGGTGAACAGTAACATGTTTGATCCGAAATTGGGGGAAGTGGAGTTGTTTGGCGTAATTTCACATTTGAATGTTTCAATAGCACACATTTGGCCCTTGTTCTTCTTCTTTTCTTTCATTTGTGTTTTAAAACGTGTCAGCGCCTATTTCCTTTGTAACAACTTTCAGACTTTGGCAATTTTGGCACAACACTTTTCCAAAAGTGTTTCAAGGGTTGTTTTTGCCACTTTTGCATATTTGAAGGACTGATTTTGGACTTTCTTGATCTTCAAAGGTCTTCAATGTATCTTTGGCTTGATGAGGGACCATAATTGACAATGTTGAATAGTTGGGGGACTAAACTTGCCATTTCTTCAAAGTTGAAGGACCATTTGTGTAATTTTGACAAACTTAAAGGACCAAACTTGTAATTATTAATCTACAAGGGTTTTAACTGTCATTTCTTCAATAAATGAGGATCAATCTTGTATGTCTTCAAGTCTTCAAGGGTATTTGTTGAATATTCCATGAATTAGGGCCCGGTTCTTTGTATGGCTTCGTTTCTCGTGTCCGTTTTTCCTTGTATCTTGTGATCTTTTGTCTTTTTCACGATATCCATACCTAAAATACACAAGTAAACAAACACAAGCATATATATGGTATATTATGAAATTTTTATGCATTAAAAACCCGAAAAGAACGATGAGATCATGTATAAATGTCATCTCATCATATCTC
The DNA here is from genome assembly GCA_025667525.1 of Glebionis coronaria. Taxonomy (NCBI): domain Eukaryota; kingdom Viridiplantae; phylum Streptophyta; class Magnoliopsida; order Asterales; family Asteraceae; genus Glebionis; species Glebionis coronaria. The sequence goes on from JANFOE010001421.1 coordinate 67,803, forward strand.
TTGTGTATGGTACATGATCTTCAAATTTCTTCCCCTCAAGTTAAGAATCAATATCTTCCTCTTTTTGTCACATCGAATAGGGAAGGAAACAATATATGCAATCGAAGATTCTCCAAAAGTAGCTCTGTGTAATGCCCTTGAAAAAAATATATAATATTCCTAATGTAGAAGTAGAATAACCCAAACCTGTGCTCTATGTCTTGTACTAAATACATGACTCCAAGCTCATAGCTATGGAATATGAGCACACCTTGATCCCTTTGTCAAAATCCTCATCTTATTATGAGACACTGAGCACGATAATGTAACTCCTTCAAGTGATAGCAAGTTGTCTTTGCTAGATATGAAAAGTCATCGTCACTAACCGTTTAAGCACGAACAAGTTATCTTTAAAAGTAATGTTGACAAGGCACGACTCTTAAGATATGATAGAACACATACTCACGAAAATCTACTTCGAACATAAATCGTATCATAAACATTCTTCCCCTTAATCATATACGTCTTCTAAGAAAAATATCCGAGCCATAAATATCAATATGATATTCTGTATAAACCATAGATCCCATGTACCTGTGTGTATAACCTCCTCGTTTTATGTGCCAAAACGTAACAAAAAATCTCAAATAACAGCAAATCCTTCATTGTCCTAGATCCTTTGGTGTCTGATATATCTCTTTGTTTGATATCAGACAACACTTGTCAGCGCCTAAACATCATATCTCGGAAAAGCTTCTGTCAGCGCCTTATAAATGCTTTGTCAGCGGCTGAACCATCAGTGGCAACTTTTCTCTTGTCAGTGGCTAAAATAATAACATTACTACAACCAAATTCGACAAGCTGTATCTTGAGATTGGAGGGTCAGATCGAAGATCGCTCCGGTGAGATCCTAGAAACGTGTGTCAAGAACCTACAGAAAAAATTTCACGACGATGCAACGGTTAACGAAGGAGAAATCGCGTTTTTACCACTACTGTCCACAAAAAACTGCACAAAATGACACATTATGCTGTGAACTTAGAAAGGATATAACTTCTTCTTGGGGACTGATATGGACAATCCCTCTGGTGGACATCTAGATATATGTGTGTAGAACACACACAAAAATTTTCGTGGCGATCCAACGGTTCAATAAAAAGTTATGGCCTTACAACTGTTGCTGCGCACACAAAACCGCCCCAAAAAACCCTAATCTGCCATGAAAAACAACGAGCCATAACTTGAGTTTGAAATAGATCTTGACTATCGCTTCGGTTAGAATTAAAACCCATATGTTTAGAATACACATACCAAAATTCATCAAGATCCAACGGTTAACAAACAAAATATGGCCTTTGCAAATTCACTGTTTTTCATAGTTCCGAGAATAAAAACCCTAAAACGGATTTTGCTTCTCGTAAACACTACGAACACCTCTTCAATCCTAGTATCACGAGCCCTAGGCTCTAATACCAATTGTTAAAGTTCAAAATACATGAACCTTGGATCGTTGAGCCTACTAGGCATATGATTAATTCTATAGCGGAAGTGAATCAAACATATGGACAAGATGTTTTTCATATAACATATATCGATTACTTGTATTAAACAACATGAATAACAAGTAACCATCTAGACATGTATACATGTAATCCCATGTCTAGATACACACACACTTTAGGTTTACATTTTTACTGATGATCTGATATAAACCTAAGACCTATGGTTCCTTTTATAGTGGAAGGACCAAGGTTTTACACAAGAGATAAAATCAAATCAAACATAGAAATATTCTATTCCAATCTTTTGATATGCTTTTTTTATCAAATAAGAATCCATTGTTGTCGAAATAGGCCCCTCCATGTTTTCTTCATTTATGTTTGGCCACATCAACTTTTTAGACCCAACAGAAATTAGTGCAATTTCTGGGGCACATGATTGGCGACAAAGGTATTCGTGAAAATTTTTCTAAGATTGAAGCCATTAAGGATTGGTTGGTACCAAAGACGTCGACGGAAATTTGTAAATTCCTTGGTCTAGCTGAGTATTATAGGGGGTTTATCGAAAGGTTTTCACTGATTACTAAACCGTTGATAAAGCTAACTGAGAATAATTGGACTTGTGATCCCCACTCATACGCCTAAATTTGTAAGTTTCGAGATTTTGATGAAGACTAGATGAGGAAGCTATTTTCCAAACGCCAAAGAATAATTTGTGTTATGCGCCACTTTTGTTGTTGCCGAAAGGATCTAAAGACTAAAGAGTTATGGTGTTGTGTTGATGTTGAGGGAGAAAGTGATCAGTTTTATGTCAGGTCAATTGAGAAAGTATAAGGAGAACTACACGACTCATGAATTGGAACTTGGAGTGATATTATTGTTTTGAAACTGTGGAAACATTACTTGTATGGAATCAAGTGTGAAGTTTTTAATAAAGGATTTTAAGGGTTTAGCTCATATTTAATTTCTGAGAAAGGCAAGGGAGATGAGTAGAAGATTACTCAGCATTGAGTAGAAGTTGGTAAATAATCACCAGTTACCATGTGGGATTATAAATGAAGAGTGATTATGACTGCGTAATTCGTTACCATCCTGGGAAGTAGAACGTGATAGCTGATACACTTATCAGGAAGGAAAAGTAAAAAGTCTCTAAGGGTATGAATATTTGGTAATAATGGGAAGTGTTGACTTGGCAGAATGACATTGAAAGCTCAAGCTAATGGATTGAAGGAGAATGTCAAGGAAAGTGGTTTCAACATCCTGTTAAACTTATGAAACAGATTTCAGAGTAAAATCGATTGAGATGAGGTATTTTGAGAATCAGGCAATCAAATTCGATTCTCTAGTGTGTTGTAATTATGTCCATTTGGGAAAGGTGCGTTAGGAGTGCGAGATTTGGTGATGAATGGACCTTACAAGTCGAAATTTTTGATACATTCTGATTTGGGTAAGATGTATCACGACATGAAACAAACACTCCTGTAGATTGCCGAGCAATATTCGCTTTCATGGTTGAGGAACAATGATATCATTGCTTATACAAAGAGATTTTTGAACCAAAGCTCGGTATGTTAGTAAGTGTTTGACTTGTGTGAAGGTGAAAGCTGAGTATAGAAAACCATCTGGGTTATTGGTGCAATTTGAAATTTCAGTGTGAAAGGACGATTTAAAGATTGGAAAATGTGCTTGTGCGTATGTGAGTTACTTTGGAAATAATTAGGAATTACATCTGCCATTGATGGAAATTCTTCTATAGAAATAGTTTTCATGCTAGTTTTAAGGCGGCACTGTTTGAGGTTTTGTACGGTGAAAGTGTAGGTCTCCAGTGAGTTGAAGTGGTGAAAGGAAAAGTCAATGGACTGGATCAGAAATGATATGGAGACTACTGAGACGATTGTATAGATTGAGAATCACACTTTTCATGATGAAAGGAAATTTGAGTTTAGTGAACTGTCTTGGGCAGTAAGGAAAGTTGAGTTCGAGGTATATTGGACCTTTTGAGTTTGTTCAAGGATTGGAATGGTTGATTTTTAGTTGGAATTATTGGATGAGCTTTGAGTCATTCATAACACTTTTCACATGTTGGATTTGAAGAGGTGCTTGGTAGAAGGGGATTTGGTGATTCCATTGGAGGAGATTCAACTTGAAGATAAGTTGCATTTCATTGAGGAAATGATAGAAATTATGGATTGGGAAGTTAAGTGATTGAAGCCTAGTATAATTTCTATGAGGAAGGTACAATGGAATTTTAGAAGTGGACCCGAGTTCGCATAGGAAGCGTGAGGATTTCATTAAGGAAAAGAGTTCTCATTTTTTGCTAGTAGTACAGAATGTGAGTATAAGAAGGGCCGAGCGCCGGGATGTCGCTCATTTTTAGAAAGGGAGGATGTGATAACCCGAACCCGAGGTCATAATTTAATTTTACGAAGTTTTGAAAATTTTGATGAGTTTGAATGTTCTGATGTTTGATGGTTTAATTTGAAACAAATGTTGGAAGTTTCATTTTTACATTTTGACGAGTTATGAGGATTTCTAGTGATCACGATATCGACGGACGCTCGAATATTTATCTTCTATTATTGATTGTTTTGATGTTTAATATTTTTGACGTTTTCATTTTAATTGTGTATTAAGTTGTGTCGGTATTATATTATTATATTTTGTGTTAAACCCGCATGCTTTTACCATGAACAGTACACTAATAATCCTACGTACAGGATTAAAACATTCCTTATATAACATGAACACGTATCACGAATATTAATTACAAGAATTACGCACGTGTTATTACACGATAAGTATTAAATACGTGTTAGTACACGATAATTATTAACAATAATAATTATAATCACGAACATAAAATAATGAAAATGAAATCACGAACACATAACTATGTACTTATGTAATTATTAATACGACGAATGTCGTTACGTACAAGTAATTAAAATAACATGAATAATTAATAATTACGTAGCACGTGAACCTGAATACTTAACACGATTATTATTATTACTACGTATATTAATTTACACGACAAGTAGTTACGTATGTAATGTTCACTTTTAACACGTATAAGAATAACTATGATAATTCACGACACTTAAAACACGAATGCGTACGGGTTACGTTTACACGTGAAGCGATCACGAATAAATATATTAAGTCACGACCGATAACTAATTAAATCACGTAAAATATGAACACGAGAACACACTTATATTTTAGTCACGAGAAATGTTCGGGTTACCCCATGTGGGGCCCCCTACCCACAACTAAAACGAGAAAACATGGGCTAAGCCCATGCAAATTTACTAGACAAGGGGAAAAGGGAAAACATGTTTCATAATCACAAAATTTAGAAAACAAGAAAAACCCTAATCCCTTTCTTCTCCTTCTTTTGGCCGCCGGGTTTAAGAACACCAAAGGGGTGTTTCGGTTTGATTTTGGTGTTAGATTTATTGCAAGGATCGTTAGTGTGTTCATCGTCTTGATTTCTCGTGATCGGTATAAACCTTAACCTTTTTCTTTTTATGTTTTGATTTACTAATCACATAAAATCATGAATGTTTTTAATAATTAATTAAAAACAAGATATAAACATGTTATTTAATCATGGGGTTTAAATCAATTAAGTGTTTAGGGGTGTTTGTTGTTTGGCCGACGCCTAACTGAGCCCCAAGGGGGTCTCGTCTTGGCTTATTTCGCACCACCGAGACCACATGGTCTCGGTTTGGTGGTGGTGGTGTCACGGCAGCAGCAAGGGAAAGGAAAACCCGACCTAGGTCGGGGTATGGTGGTGTATTTGGGTCCGGTTCACACATGCTTAGATTTAAAACACGGTCCGGTTTATGAGTTATTTTTCAAGGTTTATTATTTTTACAAGTTATATTATTTTTACAAGATTTAAATTAAATTAATTAAAAGCATGAATATGATTAATTTAATTTACATGACTTAGGTTATTAATTTTATTATTAATACATGAATTTTAACCTAAGTATTTATCTTTTAATTAGACTAAATAATTAATTAATTATTAAAACCATGACTTATAATTAATTAATTTACATGACTTAGGTTATATTATTAATAGATAATAATACATGTTTTAACCTAACTATTTATTTTACCTTTGTTTAATTAAATCATGTTATATTTAATTAAATACTTTAACCTATAGTTTATTCAATTCACATGAAATAATTAATAAACTATACTATATAATCACATGACTTAGAATAATAATCAGTAAACACTTAAAGCTTATATAATTAGCTTAATTATCCAGCTTATATCTAATTATGGAAACTTTCTATTTTTAGAAACTTATTTAATTAAGGCAGCTAATCTATTTATGGAAACTTTCTATTTTTAGATACTTATCTATTTTAAGCAAACAATCTATTTTTGGAAACTTTCTATTTTTGGTAACTTTCTATTTTTGGAAACTTTCTATTTTAGGAAACCTGCTATTTTTTTAGAAAGTTACTTATTATTACACAACAAGTATAATAATACAAGAAATATAAGTAATACTTAATCAGAATAGACAGAATATATGAAAACACAGTATAAAGCTTAAATCAGTAAAACATGACATGAACACATAAAACAAGCTACGACATGATATAAAACCAGTTACATACTCAGTAACCAGATACTTATACACGTATGTATTTATGTAGCATTAGTGATACCAAAGTAGGACTCTCTTCCGTTCGTCTTCTTCGTTCACTGGACACAAGGTACGGATTCTCCGTCCTTTCAGTATGGACATTCTTTCCTTATTAGGATTTCCCGTATGCAGCCAACTGTTTTCCCCAGTATATGTTTTATATGTATTTAATCGCTTATGTTTAATTAGAATACCTAAAGCCATATACATGCATGACCAGTTTCACCTAGTTATGGAGGTACCATAACTATAACACTGGAGGCACCAGTGTTATGACTTCACCACGACAGAGTGATAGCTCGTGGCGTCCCTTTCAGCTTTTGGCCATTTATTATATTATCAGGTGGGGCGTATGGGTTCATCATAGTTTACATGTTTTCAGCAGATTACTCAGTGTGAATGTGGTGTGTGCCTTGCATCCTTCACAAGGAGCTGATCCCTCCTACCCAAAACCAGTATATTAAATTAGAGGCAGCCCCTCTAATTTGCATGACGAGGTCACCCCTCCAAGTATTCATGCACGTTGATATTTCATGACCTATATTGTCTAATGGTAAATATGTTAAACAGTTTTCATAAGATAAACATAAGGCTTTTCAAACTTTAAAACCGGTTTTATGAACATGTTCCAGGTTTTCCAGGACTTATACATTCCGCTGCCTTTAAGTCTTTATTATGTTTCAGTCCTTCATGCTATGTTTGTATATCCGTGCACTGAGCGTTATGCTCAGCCGTTACTTTCCTTTCCATGTCCCAAAATGGCAGGTACCCATGGACAGACTCGAGCATTTGGAGGACGTGCATAGGATGGAAGCAGCCATAGACTTCTTTTCCTTCTGCCTTCATATATTTATGCTTGTGTAGTCTTTGTTCATTTCATTTACTTTGTTTATGTTTTGAGCTTACGTTTGGGAACCGATGTTTGATTCCGGTTTTCCCTATGGTCATGTATGTTTTACTACATATTACCTTGCATGCTTTGATGACACGCCATAATTACGCGTAACGGTCCACTTATCAAAGTGGGGTGTTACAATTATGGTATCAAAGTACAAGGTTTCGACCTGTAGGCTCTAAAACTCAACCTGTGACTAGTGGGTAGTCACCAGGAGCTTCCTAAGACAACGCTTGTTATTCCACGAATTAATGTTTTCAGCACATTGTTGTTTTAACCATGATGTTTTCAGCACCTTGAGGTTTTAACCTTTATGTTTTTCATCGATATTGTTTTACTAATATGGATGGACAACCGTCATTCATATTTAGTTATGTGTCATTGTTTCATGCATGACGTTCCTCGTGAACTATGACTATGTGGACTGAACCTCGGTAGTTCATAAGTAGTCACATAAAATTTTTCTGATAAGTTCTGACAGATGAGTTTCATTTAGTTATGTTTCATGTATCATTGTTGCAGGAATTATGACTAAGTAATGGTTGGTACAGGACTGACCCTATTTAGTGGCATGTTCTTTTATCGAAACTTTTAATTTTGGGACCGACCCATAGGCGTCCCCTCGCCATGTCTTTTGTTTTGGGACCGACCCATAGGCATCCCCTCGCGTATATAAAGGTTTTTATAAACTGCATCATGTATTTATGCACTGTTTTCATGCATAAAATGTTTCTCATGATTTATAAGCATAAAAAAATTTTCATGTCCCGTGATAAGTTACGATGTCTTTTATGTCAAGTATGCTTCCATACTATCATGGTTAACTTTAATTTCATGCTGATGATGTTATACACTCCTTCATGTTAAATTGTTTCATGTTCCTTCAGATAATTCCGTCTTTATGCTGATTACGTCTTACGCCTCTTTTGTTATTTATGCTTTCATGCAAGACATTGTTGGATTTCATTGAATCCTGCTTTCATGATAGTCATGGTTGGTTTTCATTGATCATTCTTTCAGACAAATCATCGTTGAATTTTGTGTAACCACAATTTAATGTTTCTCTATACAACCAGAATGATGTCTATGCTAATATTGCTAGGCTATCATGATGAACAGCCTAGTTTGGTCTTCAAACCATGTAAAATCATGTCAAAAGATCGGCCCATATCGATCATTTCATGTGCATCCCACGTGTACCCCACGTACAGTATTCCATGTGTATTACACGTACCATAATCCATGTGTATTTCACTTACAATGCTCCATGAGTATTCACTAGTCGATTCTAAATCATCTCATGCGTATTCCATTTGTTGATGTTCTACAAATTATTGATGCCGCTCATAGCTTGGAGATGTTACTAAAGATGATGTTGCTGATGTTTGGAGACGCTACGAGATGCTGATGTTGTTCACAACCTGGAGATCGTAGAAGACGAAGACAAAGGCGTTAGATCAAAGCGATCGGACGAGAAGATGCTTCACCACCAGATGATTTCCATCAATCATGGTCCCAAATTCTTAGTTACATGTCACATGTAACTCCGTTTTCGTTTCATTCATATGAGTGAGAACCGGTACCAGCCGGCCACTCAACTGAATAGTTACATGAATCACAGTCATAAGAATGACCGTCATGGAACTACCAAACAAGACGATAGTAACCACTACTATGGCAGCAACTATCCTAGCAATCGCAACGAAGCTCCGGCCGCGGACGTGATCAGAAATACAAAGGATCGTAGTATAACCGATCCGCCAATTCTGGCATAATAACCTAATATTTGTAATTCTATTTGTTTCACATCTCGAGACACATGTCAAGACATCAGCCAAGATACATGTCTCAGTATATTCTCTGAAAAGACATGTTAAGACACCAGTCAAGACACATGTCACGCTTATATTTCCCAAGACACGAGTCAAGACACATGACTCACGTCCAATTCAGGAACATCTCTAAAAAAATTCAGGGTACGCTCCAAAGGGTATATCCATTTTGTTTTGCCATGTATTAATCAGACCACAAGAATTTCAGTACTATTCACCGGCGTATCAGTGAAACCTGTCACGTTTGCTTCATGACACTTTCATTTCTCGATTTCATATCTCATATATCCATGACCATAAGTACGTCATTCGTATGCTCATGTATACAAAGGTTTTCCTTCAGCCTAATGATGAGATCCATGTTGCTAATGCATTACCTCGGACAGAGACGAGTTAAATTTAATCCTAATTATGGACAATGAACAACACATCATGCTACGATTCATGATTAGGTACAGTGATGTTTAGGCTCCTGAATACATTCAGCTTGATTTTCCATCAGGAAAATCTGTACAAATTATCTATGCTTACAAGCATGTGCTTTGTTAGCCTTGACTGCTAAATTGTCTAGCTGTCAGTTAAGACACGATCACTGAGGTCCTTTACGCATAACCAGTTGTTTATTCCAAAATCTTCTCATACATTTAGGAAGAACCTACAAGCAGAAGGACGGTGCATGAGATTATGGGTCGACTACCGTCGATTTAAAACAAATCACCATCCATAACCGTTATTTTCCTCCATGTATTGACAACATGTCCAATCGACTTTATAGTGTTAATCACTTTTCCAAGATCGAACTCATGATCATGCTTTCAATAGTGACGAATAAAAGAGCAGGACATGTCCATGACTGCTATTCGTGCACGACTCGGTCATGCTAGATTCACGATTTTGTCTTAGTCTCATAAATGCTCTAATAGCATTATGGACATAATAAATCGACTTTCCATGAACTCTAAGTCTGGAGAAGAACATGAAGACCATATTTTCATTATGTTGTAAATTCTACGACAGGAGAAATTTCACCCTGAAATTTTCAATATAAATTCTGGGTGATTACAATGACACGGTGAATCACATGGACCCTCACGGTTAATCATACCATGACTCAACTTATGCATAAAGGTGAGAACCCTACACTACATTAGGTGTTCCAGAAAATCCTACGCTAGAAAAGTGAAAATTCAAAGACTCAGAGTTTTGCAAACCCTTATGTATCAAGTTCTATGAAGCAAGATACAATTACGTTCATATCTAGGTACCTGACATACCGACAGGTTAAGATAGAACAGCAACAGACTAGAATGTTTTCCATCATATGAAATTGTGAATAGAAATGGGACAAGATCACCATGGATTTTGGTTACCAGATTAACGCAAACTCAGAAGAAGCATGATGCTATCTGGGTTATTGCGAACAGTTTGATCAAGTCTTCATAATCCTTACATCCGCAAGGATTTCAGAACCAACAGATTGATCAGACATGTTCCAGCCAAGGCTCATCTGATCACTTGGTAATCCCTCAGCTATCGGGTCAGACGAAGGTTGCATTTGTGCTCCTTATTTACGTTCACGTTCTTGTTCTAATTTTACGACTCACTTTCATGCTCATGTACATGAAACTATTCACGTTCATGATCGTATCTTGGCTTACGATTTTACATTTATCTTTGTTCTGGGAATTTTTGCAAGAACTTGAGAGACCAGACTCAAGTTTAGTATAACTCCTTATCCTCAGATAGACATTTCACGTCATATTCCACGTCGCACCTTGTAGCGTTTGACGTTACCGCAGTTGTATTGCATGTTCACGATATGTTTCACATGTCACGTTCATTCCATGTTCCTCATATCACGTTCACGATATGTTACATGTATCATGGATCATGATATGTTTTCTCATACTAAACTCACCATATCTCCACGTATCACGTTCAAAAATTTTCACGTATCATGTTCAAAATTTTTCACGTACTAAGTTTCTATATGTCTCGCGCATCGTTTCTAATTATTAGTAAGTTAGATTGTTTTGCACCATAACGTTTCAGTTACCCTTGCACGTTAATTCTTATTCCCACGATCAAATTCAGGGGATCTATCTTACGTTGATAACCATGAACTCGTCGTGTCTTTAAGTCCTGGTCAGGAGGACCAAGATTTAGCATTTGTGTCAAGATCTAGTGTGGTAACCGTTCCAAGAGGGAAGCCACTTGGAAACGGACAAGTTCATCCGGACTTCTTATCCGTCCTTCTTTTATCGGTTAGATATGTCCTTTCAGTCACGTCATGTTCCATGTCCTTTCAAAACATGTCACGTTCCATGTTCCTTCTACCATGTCACCTGCATGTCCTTTTATCTTACATACCCTCTCAGTTTGATTCGGGTATGCTTCTCTTTCAGTTTACCTTATCTATAATTCTGGGATGAATTATTCTTTTTAGGGGGAAGAGTTGTAAAACCCGCATGCTTTTACCATGAACAGTACACTAATAATTGTACGTACAGGATTAAAACTTTCCTTATATAACATGAACATGTATCACGAATATTAATTACAAGAATTACGTACGTGTTATTACACGATAAGTAGTAAATACGTGTTAGTACACGATAATTAGTAAAAATAATAATTATAATCACGAACATAAAATCATGAACATGAAATCATGAACCGATAACTATGTACTTAGGTAATTATTAATACGACGAATATCGTTACGTACAAGTAATTAAAATAACATGAATAATTAATAATTACGTAGCACGTGAACACGAATACTTAACACGATTATTATTATTACTACGTATATTAAATTACACGACAAGTAGTTACGTACGTAATGTTCACTTTTAACACGTATAAGAATAACTATGAGAATTCACGACACTTAAAACACGAATGCGTACGGGTTACGTTTACACATGAAGCGATCACGAATAAATATATTAAGTCACGACCGATAACTAATTAAATCACGTAAAATACGAACACGAGAACACACTTATATTTTAGTCACGAGAAATGTTCGGGTTACCCCATGTGGGCCCCCTACCCACGGCTAAAACAAGAAAACATGGGCCAAGCCCATGCAAATTTACTAGACAAAGGGAAAAGGAAAAACATGTTTCATAATCACAAAATTTAGAAAACAAGAAAAACCCTAATCCCTTTCTTCTCCTTCTTTTGGCCGCCGGGTTTAAGAACACCAAAGGGCTGTTTCGGTTTGATTTTGGTGTTAGATTTATTGCAAGGATCGTTAGTGTGTTCATCCTCTTGATTTCACGTGATCGGTATAAACCCTAACCTTTTTCTTTTTATGTTTTGATTTACTAATCACATAAAATCATGAATGTTTTCAATAATTAATTAAAAACAAGATATAAACATGTTATTTAATCATGGATTTTAAATCAATTATGTGTTTAGGGGTGTTTGTTGTTTGGGCGACGCCTAACCGAGCCCTAAGGGGGTCTCGGCTTGGCTTATTTCGCACCACCGAGACCACATGGTCTCGGTTTGGTGGTGGTGGTGTCACGGTAGCAGCAAGGGAAAGAAAACCCCAACCTAGGTCGGGGTATGGTGGTGTATTTGGGTCCGGTTCACGGGTTAAACACGGGTCCGGTTCACACATGTTTAGATTTAAAACACGGTCCGGTTCATGAGTTATTTTTCAAGGTTTATTATTTTTACACGTTATATTATTTTTACAAGATTTAAATTAAATTAATTAAAATCCTGAATATGATTAATTTAAGTTACATGACTTAGGTTATTAATTTTATTATTAAACATAAATTATAACCTAAGTATTTATCTTTTAATTAGACTATATAATTAAATAATTATTAAAACCATGACTTATAATTAATTAATTTACATGACTTTAGGTTATATTATTAAAAGATAATAATACATGTTTTAATCTAAGTATTTATTTTACCTTTGTTTAACTAAATCATGTTATATTTAATTAAATACTTTAACCTATAGTTTATTTAATTCACATGAAATAATTAATAAACTATACTATATAATCACATGACTTAGAATAATAATCAGTAAACACTTAAAGCTTATATAATTAGCTTAATTATCCAGCTTATATCTATTTATGGAAACTTTCTATTTTTAGAAACTTCTTTAATTAAGGCAGCTAATCTATTTATGGAAACTTTCTATTTTTAGAAACATATCTATTTTAAGTAGAAAATCTATTTTTGGAAACTTTCTATTTTTGGAAACTTTCTATTTTTGGTAACTTTCTATTTTTGAAAACTTTCTATTTTAGGAACCTGCTATTTTTTTAGAAAGTTACTTATTATTACACAACAAGTATAATAATACATGAAATACAAGTAATACTTAATCAAAATAGACAGAATATATGATAAACACAGTATAAAGCTTAAATTAGTAAAACATGACATGAACACATAAAACAAGCTAAGACATGATATAAAACCAGTTACGTACCCAGTAATCAGATACTTATACACGTATGTATTTATGTAGCATTAGTGATACCAAAGTATGACTCTCTTCCGTTCGTCTTCTTCGTTCACTGGACACAAGGTACGGATTCTCCGTCCTTTTAGTATTGACATTCTTTCCTTATTAGGATTTCTCGTATGCAGCCAAGTGATTTCCCCAGTATATGTTTTATATGTTTTTGAATTGCTTATTTTTAATTAGAATACCTAAAGCCATATACATACATGACCAGTTTCACCTAGTTATGGAGGTACCATAACCATAACACTAGAGGCACCAGTGTTATGACTTCACCACGGCGGAGTGATAGCTCGTGGCGTCCCTTTCAGCTTTTTGCCATTTATTATATTATCAGGTGGGGCGTATGGGTGCATCCTAGTTTACATGTTTTTAGCAGATTACTCAGTGTGAATGTGGTATGTGCCTTGCATCCTTCACAAGGAGCTGATCCCTCCTACCCAAAACCAATATATTAAAATAGAGGCAGCCCCTCTAATTTGCATGACGAGGTCACCCCTCCAAGTTTTCATGCACGTTGAAATTGCATGACCTATATTAGCTAATGGTAAATATGTTAAACAGTTTTCATAAGATAAACATAAGGCTTTTCAAACTATAAAACCAGTTTTATGAACATGATCCAGGTTTTCCAGGACTTATACATTTCCGCTGCTATTAAGTCTTTATTATGTTTCAATCATTTATGATATGTTTGTATATCCGTGCACTGAGCATTATGCTCAACCGTTACTTTCCTCTCCATGTCCCAAAACGGCAGGTACCAAAGGACAGACTCGAGCATCTGGAGGACGTGCATAGGATGGAAGCAGCCATAGACTTCTTTTCCTTTTGCCTTCATATATTTATGCTTGTGTAGTCTTTGTTCATTTCATTTACTTTATTTATGTTTTGGGCTTATGTTTGGGAACCGATGTTTGATTCCGGTTTTCCCTATGGTCATGTATGTTTTACTAAATATTACCTTGCATGCTTTGATGACACGCCATAATTACGCGTAACGGTCCACTTATCAAATCGGGTGTTACATTTTGTGCGTGTTATAACTTTTGAAAAGTATTTTTACGAAACCTGAATCCCGTGAATATTTTTAAAAATTGGCTTCTAGTAATTTCCCGCTCTTTAACTAGTATTTTACATTTTATTCCAAAAGATGCACAATTTGCAAAATCTACCCTCTACCCATCATATATAAAGAAAAATCACACACATACACACATTTTTATTCTCTCAAAAATCAGAATCTCTCTCTCTTTTTCTTTTTCTAGCCGTGAGCTACCACACACAAAAACAATTCATAAATTTTGATTTTGAGCATGAATTTGAGAAAACTAATCAAAGCCCCATCTTGCAAATTAAGAGGTGATCATTTTGATCTAACTTTTACACACATGCATGAACTTTTACTTTTCAGAATTATTTCATAAGAATTATGGTTGTTTGATCCATTTTGATGGATTGCATGTGTTGTTGATACTATTATAATTGAATTTTGAATAGTTACATGTATGATTTTTGAGTTGTGATTTGAAAGAATGGAACATGCAATTGAATTAGAGGTGTTAGGATTTTATTAGGATGATTGTTAGTTGATATTAGGGTTATAGAAATAGTTGTAACGGGGTAAAATATTGATTTGATGTGATTTTAAAAGGGTAATTTAGATCACCTAGTTTAGAGGTATTTTTTGGAACCTTAAGTCTAAGTATAAGTTGAGATGATTGGATTTTATTGTATATATTTTCATAAGCTTCGATTCGGTATAAGATAGACCTTCCAGTTCAATACGAGGAGGAAGGTATGCTAGTTTGATTATTCGTGTACCGGGAGACGAGTGTCAACACAATCCAAATTTGTTGTTGATATTTTGGTCGAATATCGGGGACTGTAAAATGAGTTTTGAAAACGGTCAAGGGCTGTTCTTAGGCTCTAAACCTAGGTTTGTGAGTCTATTTTTAAACTCAACTGTCGGTTTTGTAAACATAATTGGTTAGAAGGATCAAAATGGTTTTGTGAGTCGAAGGTGTAAAACTTTGCGGATTTTGTAAGTCAAAGATGTATTGAGTAGAAGGTCTTAGAAGTCAAATCTTTTGATGAAATTTTAGGAGGGATTTCTACATATACTGAGTGAGTTCTTCAGTTAGTTTCATGAATTTTTTATGTGTCTAAGTAGGGAAAAACATTTTGGACATTTGGTATGTATGGGCAGAATGTTATCGGGAGTATTGTTTAGTAAAGAGAACATGTAGAGGTATATAGTAGTATCACTTGCATGGGTTGTTCTTTTGTTTTATCGTCATTTTGAGTTATTGATTTTGGTTTGACTAAGTATGAGTGATACTTGAGTATATTATTATTAAAGTGTGTGCCTTAATTGGTAGGTTGCGGTTTTCGTGTTAATCGAGCATCATCTATCATCGACGATCGTCTTGCTACTACTCTTGTGCTAAGTTGAGTCTATAGCCTCTCTTTATACTTGTTTTAAATGATTTTAACCTGCGAGGGGGATACATGCTATTTGAAATAAAATGAACACAAGTCATGAATAATTATTTGGACCCGAATGTTGCCTTGAAATTGTATAAGTTCCTTGTTGCCTAAAGTCCCTAAATTCATGAACCATTAACTATTGTCTTACCCTTGTGAGGGATAGAAATAGCCGCTTATTCAAATGATAGTAATATTGGCTTGACGACCCTATCTTAGACCAGTGTTTTATGACGAGTAACCTCTAGGAAGGATATTTTCTTGTGTTATATAATTGGCAACAAATACCCTAAAAGGGCAATGGTTTCATCTAGTCATGCTGGCAATTGGCGTGGGTGACTGAGTTAAGGGGTCGATGTCATGAGCTTAATACATTTCAAATAGATTTTGCTATATGACAGAATACCTAAGAAATAGATTGTATGCGCACAACTCAATTAAATGGTTATGATTGATTTTACTCTTGCATTCAAATGATGTTTTGATAAACCTGATACGCTCAGCATTATTTGTTGACCCTTTTAAGCATGTGTCTCAGGTAATCAAATGTGATGATGACGGATCTTGCTTGAGAAGGTTCGTGGGGTTGATTTTGTGGTTGTTTGGTCTAAAACTTATTTTCTTTCCTTTTTGTTATAAACTATTTATGTTTGGCTATGTTGTGATAAAACTGTTTGACTGGTTGGTTGATATCTTTGGGGGGACCTAGAGCTATTCTGAATTTTCTAAACATATGTTTTATTTAGGATCGAAGGTTTTAGACAACTGTTAAATTTATTTTCTTTTATATTTCAAACGTCTCATTTTGAGGTCGTTCAATGTATCTTGTGAGATGATGCTTGTGTTTAGCACCCAAATGTATTTCCGTTGTGCACTATATTTGAGGGTGTTAAATTCACTTATCTCAAGCTAATTACTAGTAAATGACCTAGTAACCAAGATTAGCATATAAAATCCATTTTACATTGAATTGAAGTCTAATCTTTTGCAACTAATTATAAAACTCAACTATGTATCATAATAAGTTAATACAGTTGTTTCAAGGCAAGTTACAAATTAATAAAGCATAAAGTACAAGTTATCAAAGCATAGGATCTTAAGCTTACTTAATTATCCCTAAGATATGATCAACCTATATAAACCCTTAAACTAAGAACGTAGAAACCCTAGAAGTCATAAACATACTATATATGACCTAGAATAAGCTTACATTAAGATATAAACACTAATCACCCAAAATAGAAAGTCATTAGGATTAGTAACCTAGAAATCCTTATATTAAGAAATCTACATAGATATACTATTAAACCAAGTGTGGGAACTTATTGGACACTTGAAACACAATTTCTAGGACCTAAATTGAGTTAACATTAGTATCTAAGAGGAGGATAATGAGTTTTACTAATAATTAAACCTAGATCATTAGAAACCCTAATCTACATAAGTTTTCTTCCCAAATTCACATCAAACCTTTGTTAAGCATCAAACCAAGGACCCAAATCTTCTAAATATAATTTCTAAACCTTTACTAAGCCTTAATCATTCACTAATCACATTTCTAAGTCCCTAATCACCAAAATTACAAAATATAAAGTTACAAGCCCTAAATTTAGGACCCGGTTTGGTTTTTCCCTCCAAAACTATGTTTAAACTTCTTACCTCCCAATTACAAACTTCAAATAAGATATTTAGTGTGACAATCCGTCAATTTATAGTCGATATTTTATTCTAAAGTATTATTTAAAAACATTATTTTATTGTTATATTATGAACTCACACATTTTTGGGAAGAAATTTGGGTTTACGTCTTGAAGTAGCAGCGACTACGTCTAAATCGGAGGATTCTACGTTACGTGCTTACGTTTACATACACCGTTTTGGTGACAGTAGGACATTTCAGGAAATAAATTTATCCGTAAATATTATTTTGGGATTTTAAATTTGTGTTGGTTCATAAACTCACAAATTTACGAGAACAGATTAGGACTTACGTTCATAATTTAACGTCCTTTACGACTAAACAGGTAACCCTAGGTTTACGTATTTACGTTTTTGAACTCCGTTTTTGATGAGACAATTTTTATTAGATTCGTTTTGTGTCGATGATTCATAATTTATAAAAACGTTTTTCGTAAAACGACCCGAGGGCACGCAAATCAAGGAAACTAGAATCGAGGAGTACCCGTAAATAAATGGGGATGAGACAAAACCACTTTTTCCCCACCCCCACTCATGGGACGGCTAAACAAGCTAACTATGGACACATGTCCTTAGTCTTTCACCAAAACAATCCACACATTAAAACTACTAACTAAAACCATTCTCTCACATAACTTACATGAAAACAACACAAACTCTCTCTTTTCTCTCTACGTGCCGTCCCATATCCTCCATCAAACACCACCACCATTAAGTTCTAGCCATAAACCAAGGCTATAATCAACATATGTTGAAGCCTAGTTGAAGTTATGAAGATTGGAGGTGATTTTAACAACTAGCAAGGAGTTTACATGGAGATCAAGGGCTGATTTTCAAGAAGGTATTCATGCATATGAAGATCTCAAGGAGTTCATTTTCCAAGTTGAAGGTTTGGTAACAAGGAACCAAACCTTGTTCATTAAAAACTTTTCATTTCATCACTTTGGTGGTATAAGGATTATTTCTTCCTATCATCTTGTTAATTTGAATATGTAATCTTGTATTTTCTTCATTTATGTATATGTATATGATGATGAATGATGATCAAAAGTATTATGTGGGGATCTTGTATTGATAAATTTGGTTAAAATGATTAAAAGCTACATGAAAGGATGTTAACATCATGCTTAAAAATGTAGGCTGTATAAAACAGTAAAGAACCTTATGATAAACTGTTAAAATGGCTTGGATGAACTAATATACAGTAAGTTATAAGACTTATACTTATGTGAGAGTTGGCCACACAATGGAATCCTTAAAATGAGGGAGATATGATCAAAACAATATTGAAGTACAAATCTGAGTAGTCTGTTTTGGACGGACTGTTAGGGACATTTAGAGATAGATTGACCAATAGCTAAAACTGAGTTAATTGTAGCACATAATATTTAGTTTATTTCACCTTAAAATGAGCTTATATATCCTTGTAGAACTCATGATATGGTAAAAATGGTGAAAGTGAAAATAATAATCAGATTTTTAAAATATATGTATATAGTATAATATTAGCACTCAAGTAAATATAATATAAAATGAATGCTTAAAACCCACTAACTTATATATTACATATAAATAGGTATGTACATTAATAAATAAATGAGACATTTTATAAAAATGGCAATTTGATAATTTTATAAGTTATAAAACTATAAACATGAGTTTCACGTCTTTTTCGGCTAAAACCGTAAAATTAACGTTTTCGTCAATTAAAACTTAGATGGTCGGGCCCGTCTAATGTAAACTTTTTATAGCTCATATACTGATGTGTAAGTACATATTACAAGTAAAAACCGATAAAACCCGAGCTTTATAACATATGGACATTAACGGGCCAAATTAGCCTTATTGGACTATTAATCCAACTAATTTGGCTAAACACTAATGGACTTACTCTTTGGGCTTAACCCACTTGGGCCCAACATGTAAGTATAGGTCTGATGTTAAAAGAATAATTGGACTAGTATAATGTAATGGGCTTATAATGGGCTTATTGGGCCTTAACAAGTAAAGAAGTTAAACTAGTGAAACTAGTCAAAATTTTGACTAACACATAACACTATAAAGTGTATGAAGAGATAAAATCCCACTTGATCATCATCATACTTATAATATCATCATATATATACATAACCATTGTTTTTATAAAGTCATTGGACAAGAGTCTAAGACGAGTATTATTTGTCTAGGTTTTCGTGATTGAAGCACGTACCGTACATCCAAATCGCCGATAACCCGCCTTCCCCAATCAACGTGAGTTCATAGCCTCGCAGTCTTTTAAATGTTTTATGAAATGTTTTATAAACTCGCGAGGGAGATAACATGTTAGTTTTAATAAAATAGGACACCAGTTGTCCCGATTGTTTGTTTATTGATTTGGACCCGAATGATTGTATGACCCGATGAATGATTATATGACCCGATGAATGAGATGAAATGGATTATTATTAATTAGGTTATGTCACTAAAAGTCCCATTAGTATGAATTGTGAACTACCAGAATTTGGTAGACGCTTATGCATATAATAGTACTATTCGGGGAAGATCACCCCAGTTCGCGCCTTGACGGTTGATCCCCGTCGTGCCACATTGATTGGTAAGCGAATTTATGTATAAGAAGACTTATATAAGGGTGATTATTATGACGACACGCAGTTTTAGATGGGCAAATGAGTTTCGGGTTAGCTACCCGTTGTTTGTTATAGTAAGGTAGCAATGTCATGCGGCTTATAATAATCCAATAACGAAAATACTTCTATACACATTGAATTACAATATATTGCCTGACTAGCAATACAGGGTCTTATTATTGATATTATGTTCGTGTTTTGGTTTTACATAACCATATTCATATAACGGTTTTATTTAACTCTATACAACGTTATAAAATGTATTGTATGATGTTTTTACGACATTGGTTCGTATAATGATTTTGAAGGCAAAATCCTACAGTATGATTTACAACAAAGATTTGTATAAAATGTTTTTGGCTTATTTTATGGCCTACGACAAAAAATTGTACTAAATGATTTTCGGTAATAAATATATATACCGATGATATATTAATGCTTCTCATTAAACTCTATGAATTCACTCGGCGTTTTCGCTGACCTTTTCTTTTAACATGTTTTATCTCAGCTACTTGAAGGTAATTCTCGGGAAGACGACAAGAATTTATGGCCCGTACTTAAATAACAATTTCCATTCAAGTGTTTTGTAAAATTGTATGAATTACTATGACTTGGGACCTATGTAAATTTAATATTTATGAATGGAAAATGCTTTATTATTAAACGACGCGATTTTTATGCGTTGTCTATGATTTGAGTAATGTGCTATCCCGTAACACCAACGACTCTTCCGCTGAACTAAAGTATGAATATTTGGGGGTGTTACATTTAGGATGTCCCTAGATATTTTGGAGTGCCTACAAGTAGGTGCATAAGCTACTTGAAGGCTACACATCACCATTCTTATCAAGAGTATGTCGTGACCTATTTTGAGCCATAATTTGAAGATATTTTCATCCTATAGTCTATAAACGTTTTTAGAGCTTCACTAGCATCCCTTAGTCACTAATATATCCTTGTTACAAGTTTGAGGCTAGAAACATGAAGCATAAGGGTTGAATTGGGTATAAATAGAGCCGAACATACCATGGAGAGTCTTGCACCCTGTTTCTTAAGTATCTCGTACCCATTCTTCATTTCTACTTCCACAAACATACTAGGACTCTTAGAAGACCATAAACCAGGTCTATAAAGAAGCCATTGAAGCTCTTGAAGCATTGATAGCAAGTTGTGTTCATATGAAGCCATAAGGAGCCATTTTAGAGCTACCTAGGTAATTTCTATGTTAAGCAAGCTTTAATCTTATTATAATGAATAATTAGACTTTTTATAATTCCAAATAATGCTAGAAATATAATCCAAAATAAATTAGTGCATATTATCATTTAAAATGAAAGTTATAAACTAAAGATGTCTTAAACCCTAGTTTTGTATTTTACATGAAATAATGACTTAAAATCTATTTAAAAATCTATAATTCTGGTAAAATGTTTTTATTATGGTTACAAATGTGTTTTGAAACTTTTTTTTAAAAATCCTAGATCATTTGGTACATTTTTGGAGAAGTTATATGATTTTTACAAGTATAGGGATCAAAACTGTCATTTTTGAAACTCTTTGACTATTTGGACCAAAAGTGTCATTTTATGAAAGTTAAATATATAAGAATAAATATTGGAAAATTTAAGACCCTAAGGTTAAACAATGAAGGTTCAAATTGCAAATAATGAAACTATATACTTTAGGGGTTAAAAGTGTAATTATGCCAAAATATAACTAAAAGGACTATTCTTGCCAATATTGAAACAAAAGACATAAAATGTAATAATATACTAAGTGTCATGTTAGTAGGGAACTTTGTACAAAGATTTTCTATCTCGATTTAAAGTGCTCTCACTCCTCAAAGGTTTATAGAATGGCTTCTGAGTATAATGGCCCGAACAATGATGCTATAAACCTAAAATATATGAATAAAAGTGATATACAAGATACTATACATATAAATTTAACTCCGAGATTATGACTTGTTATATATACATATTTGTGTGTCCACTTAGATTCTGTGAGAAAGTTGTGATTGGTTATTTCAGAATAATTCAAGACTTTATAGGCTAAGGTGAGTTCATAGCCTCACTTTTGAAAGTTCACAAATGTTTTGAAAACTCGTGAGGGGATATATGCTAAAACTGGAATACAAGTGTTTTTGTATGCTGCCTGACCTGATTATTGACACTACGTTTACTTATTGCCATTAAGTCTCTTTTAATCGTGACCGTTAATCAGTTCTAGAAAATGAACGCTAATATTGTGAATAGTACTATTAGAGACTGACATCTCCTATCTGGCAAAGTCGAAACAGATATGCTTTATTTTGCTAAACTAAGAAGTCCGAAAAACTACCTACATAAGGGCAATTTGTTGGTTTTCTGTTATGTCAAGTAGCGGGGTACGAGCTAGTGCAATAATAAATGAGAATTGATGAATTTGAAAATATATGGTGTATAACACTGTAGCCCTAGAGTCATACTTGTATTCAAATATTGTTTAAACCTATGAATTCACTCAACCATTGTGTTGATTTTATGGGCATATGTTTTAGGTGAATAAAGACTAGCGTGCTGCGGATGGTGGTGTCTTGAAAAGTTATCATTCCAATAAAACTAGATCTTTCGGGAAAACCTGTGATGCACAGTGTATGTACAGTTGGTTTATTTAACTCTGAATAACGAATGATAACAAGTTTGTAATAAAATGACTCTTTGAGCTTTTTTCTATCATTGTGACTTCGATACCTTGAAAGTAATACCCCAGACTAGCTTTCGCTGCTATATGGTAAAAATGGGGGGTGTTACACTCCGCAACGCCACCGTCTTCAAATGTAGTAACATAAGTAGACACGAACAAAATGGCTTTGATATTTCATTCCAATACGGTAGCATTTTACCTCCGGTTGGTAAAGACCGTTGCACGATATAAAATATCGTACTTGTGGCAGGTAGTTTCAATTAAGAACCTCATTTACAAGATTTCGCGGGTAAACCCGTTCTCCTTACTCGACCATCCAAAGCTGAATGTGAACGTAAAGAGTGAATCATTTGGATAAAATTATCCGCATGATTGAAGCCGTTAATTCTGATTCCTGGAACAAGTTTGATTCATTTAAGAATCGCACCATCGTTGCTTTCCAGTTGTCACGAGCTTGATTCATATTGAATCTTGCAAGTTACCTACCAAGTGTTGTTTGATGTTAACATTAGAAGGATTTCCATTCATTATTGTAAATACTAATAGTATCACTGTGAATGTTCTGGCAAGATCACTAAGATATTGCGTAGAGGCCTTGAATGTGTTTAAATTCAGTTAAGAATTAAACCACTGTTGCTTTCAGTTATCACAAGTTTGATTAATAAAGAATCGCACAAGTCTCCTACCATGAGCTATTTGATGTTCACTCAAGAAGGAATTCCATCTTCATTGTAAATACTTGCGTATTACTCGGATGTTCAGGCAAGATCATGAAGATTTTGCGTAGAACTCTTAATATCTTTCTTACTTTTCAAGTGTGTGAAGAAGCAAGAAAATATGGAAATGTGTCCTAATGAGATATTTGATGATATCAAATGGCTCTAGACTCGATCGTGCATTTTCTATTTTAGTGATCAGAGGCTGGAGAGGAGTGACACCATTTCAATACCAATTTATTCGGAGTGAATAAATCGATATATAACATGTTGATCTCTGTGTGATTAAAACAAATACTTTTTGAGATATATTTGAGTTAGATGGGATGGGTTGTGCATTACATCACTGGGTGCATGATGTCTATCTTCAATAACATATGTGTTGACCCCGTTTCTGCCTAAGTTGTAAGGAGGGCTTCTTTCTTTTCACCCTTTATTTTTACAATTCTTTTTCATTCTTCAACCCCTTCAATGCTTACCAATACGTCATCACTAGCACCTTGTTGTGATTTTTCCGGTGCTAATTTAAGTACTTAGTCGGCATTCAACTATGTTCATAATCTTTCTCCATCTTTCCTAAGGACTACTATTTTTAGCTATGGAATTTCCTTGGGAAGATCCCTCCGGTTTTGGAAGAATCATTGGATTTAACCTATTCGCATGTCACCACAATCATCACCGTCGTAAAATAGATAGGTTGTGGATAAGTATATCGTCACCATGAAATCTAATTTTTCCATGATATTCGAAAATATTTCGCATATGTAAGGATAAGCCATCATGTTAAGTCAAATCATTTGTGATACACCATTTCTCATATTAAATCACATTTTCTCCACTATATTAAAAAAAATTAACCCAACCGATATTTTTGATATCAATTGATTTAATGAAGTTTTAACAAAGGTTTTGGGAAGAAAAATGCAAGTCCGTTTTATCTCCATGATACCGATTTGTAATGATACCAATTTGTAAAAAGATACCATATATGTTGAAATAGATCACATATTCACCATATTAGAAAAATAATGACAAGGTTTGACCTGATTGATGAGAACATCTAATAAGTGTGAAAACACTTATCCTTTTACCACTTATTTCCAATAAAAACATGACCAAAACGTGTATTTTATGTCGTAAAAGTCGGAATTATGCGTGGTTTGTGTTTTTATTGTGTTTTAGGACCAAAAGATGAAAAAGGAAGAAAAAACGGGCTTTCACGGGCTTTTATCAAAGAAAAGAAGAAAAGACGAAGTCTAGAGATCAAGAATGCTTAAAGAACGGATGTCCAAGACCTATTCTGAAGATTTATAAAAAAAAGTCTAAAGACAGAAGTTTAACGAAGTCGAATAATTCGATTCTAAATTAAAGAAGAAAATTATTAAGACAAGTTCAAATCCCAAGACGACGTCGAGAAAAGACAAAGAATTTAATCAAGTCGAGAAGAAAAGAAAGAAGAAAGCACATCACACATGCACCTTCCACTTAGTCTATAAATACCCTCCTAATCACATTAGGAGGGTGGTTAGCTAGTTAATTTTTAGTTTTTCATTATTAGTTCAAAAATGTTTAAGCACTTTCTCTCTCTAGTTTTATATTAAGTTTTGTACTTTTAATCTTAATCTTTTAATACAAGCAATCTTTTGATAACCTCTCATTCTTCCTTTCTTGATAATCTATGGTTTGATTTAATAAGTATGTAGTGGTTGTGATTTGGTTGATTATTGTGTTAGCTTATTGAAAAATAAGTTGATTTGATAAGTTTAAGTTTTTGATATAAAAGTGGTTTTTGATTTTTAGCTTATTAAGGTTTTAAAAGTTTTTAAATTTTAGCTTAATCATCTTTTTCTAAAAATCTTTTGGTTTAGCTTTTGGCAAAGTGCTTATTGGGATTTGGCTTATTCACTATTTATTCATAGTTCGGAAAGTTTATATCCCTAGTATTCCAGATAAGGGGTCCCAAACCCTTATTCCGGATAAGCCGTTCGTCCAGCTTGCGGATAAGCAGCAGTTTCAAGGATTCCGGATAAGGGGTCTCAAACCCTTATTCCGGATAAGTTCCACTAGTTCTTCTTTTTTACGGATAAGGTTTTCCGGATAATTATTCCGGATAAGAGTTTTAGTCCAATTTTCCGGATAAGAAGTTCATGTCATTTTTCCGGATAACCAATTCCGGATAAGGAGTTTCACATCGTTTTCCAGATAAGGAGATTTAAGTTTATTCCGGATAAAGTTCATTTGTTAAGTATTCCGGATAAGAGAAAGAAGTTTTTGCGGATAAGGCTTCGAAGCAAGTTTTTCCGGATAAAAATCCTCGCAACGTTTTCCGGATAGACATTCCGGATAAGAACCAAGTTTATTTTTCCGGATAAGAGTTTGTACGCGTATTCTGGATAAGAGTCGTGTTTGGTTTCCCGGATAAGGAAGAGGACGTTTTTCCGGATAAGATGTTTGTTTTGTTTTTCGGATAAGGTTTCAACTAAGTATTGCGGATAAAGGTTCCATACGTTTTCTGGATAGTAGCTCCATAGTGTTTTTCCGGATAAGGTGGTGTTCTGTTTTCCGGATAAGGGAACTTTGTGTATTCCGGATAAGGTTTGTATTTGTGTATTGCGGATAAGGGATTCATAACATTTTCCGGATAAGCATTCAGTTTCAGATTTCAATTCTCGTTTTCCCGCCAAATTAAGGTTAGTTCGATTTACTTCATTTTCGTTTTGTCATTTAATTATTTTATTGCTTATCTCACCATTAGAAATAGATCAAAAGCTCCCCCTTTTAGTGACCAAGAACAACAATTCCACTTTGACCCGTGATCGATTCGAGAAGATACCGAGACCGAAACAACGACAAATATAATTGGGTACGAGCAACGCAAAGAAAGATCTTGCAACCAAACCTTTTTATTAACTAACCAAAAATCAGTTATTAAAATGGCGCCGCTGCCGGCTCTTTTCGTAAGGATTAATGGTTTCTTGTGAGAAAAATTGGATTTTGGGATCCGTTCTTTCGGGAACGTTATTTTCAAGTACAAAATTTTTCAAAAACCCATAAAAACATAAAATTTTCAAAAATACAAAAAAATTAAAAAACCTATAAAAACCAAAAATATTTTCTCTTGCATTTTATTTTTAGTGTATGCGTACTCGATCGACGTCTTATCCCGAGCCCGAGACTCTCGATATATTAGACATGGCCGGTGTACACAACAACAATAATAATCCACCTCACCCCAACATGAATAATCCACCCTTACCCGAGCTACGAACCATGAAGGAGCTATGCCAACCTACGATGAATAGACGTGGAGGCCCGATTGTGCCGATGCAAATCACGGCTCAAGAGTTTTCGTTGAAGCATCACATGATTCAACAAGTGCAAACAAATCCATTTAGCGGATTGCCGGATGATGATGCCAACAAGCACCTCGAAAAATTCATTACCATGACTCAAAGCATGAAGATGCCCGATGTTTCTATGGATGTCCTTCGCCTTCAACTCTTTCCACACACGCTTTCTCACCATGCCGAAAAATGGTTTGACCGTCTTCCAAAGAATTCTATTCATACTTGGGACGACATGACTCAACGCTTTTTGTCGCGCTACTTCCCACCATCCATGGTCACGAGCCTTCGTAACCAAATTAGTGGCTTCATGCAAGACAATGATGAATCGCTCTTTGATGCTTGGGAACGCTACATTGATTTGATCGACCGTTTTCCAAATCACAACATGCTCCCCGTCACTCTCATTGATACTTTCTACAATAGTCTCACTTTTCATGATCGTGACACGATCAACGCCGCCGCCGGTGGTACTTTTATGAAAAGGAGACCGGAGGAGTGTAGAGAGTTGATTGAAAACATGACTACTCACCACAAGAATTAGGATTCATCCGCATCCTCAAGATCTAATCCGAGAGTCAATGTTTCATCTACTTCTTCCACCACCGACATGTCCGCCATGGAAAGAGCCATTATCGAAATGAGCAAAAATATGTGATACAAGCTTTTGCCCAGTATAAAAATTAACTGTTCGTTGTGTGGTCTAATCGAATTGATAACTGGTTAACTATGCGACTCAGCTGTCTTTTGGTGGAAACAAATATTTGTCTCGTTGTAGTAAAATTAAAGGTGCAAAAACTTTAAAGTAAAAGCAGGTAATTTAAATCTAACTCTAGTTCAAAATAAGTGACAAGAAATTAAAGCGAGACGAAAATTAAAAGGCACTAAAAGTAAATAACGCAAACTTAAAACTATCCTAAAGGCAAACTTAAAACGCAACTAAAACTTAAACTAAGGCACGGCTTAAAATAAATCTAAGGCAAGTAAACTTAAAATGCGACTAATTAAAAAGGCGGGAAAAGTAAAACTTGAAACTCAAAAACTAAAAACTTAAAATAAACTAAAAATACCTCACTCGGAATAATTACTCGTTCGGAATGTCCCTTCACCCAGAATAATTCTTCTTCGTTCGGAATAATCAAGACAAAACACTTATCCGGAATAACTAAGCCAAAACTCTCATTCGGAATAAAATCTTCATGCGGAATAATCACTGATCCGGAATAATTAGTTATTCCGAATAAACAACCCCTTGATCCGGAATATTCAGAATGAATAACCTTTGATCCGGAATGTTGAATATTCCGGATGAACAACCTTTGATTCGGAATATATGATGTTCCGAATGAAGACCTTTGATTCAGAACAAATAGCTTGATTCGGAATATGTGCCTTGATTCGGAATGCTGCCTTGATCCGGAATGTTCCGAATAAACTCCTTCACTCGGAATGTTCAGAATGAGCACCTTCACTCGGAATATAAGATATTCCGAATGAACACCTTTGATTCGGAATGTGATGTTGATCCGGAATGTCAGCTGGTTCGGAATGTAGCACTGATCCGGAATTTTCCGAATGAGTTCACTGATCCGGAATGTTTGGCTTGATCCGGAATAAAAGCTTTATCCGGAATATGTCATCTATCCTGAATATTTGATTTGTTCGGAACAATCACAAAACCACCTTGATTCGGAACAAATGCTTTGATTCGGAATACCTGGGCAAACAAAAGTAACAGCGAAGAACACGGGAAGAACAAAAAACACGAATCTAATCTAGATCAATCAAATCAAACCAAAAGATTAAGCAAGACTAACCACAAATGATCAACTAATCATAAACAAAAAATCCAAATCAATAAAACTAACAATACTAATAAAAATAATCAAAACCCACTTAATCAATTTAATAAAAACTCAAGAACATGAACATGAACATAAGCATAAATATTAAAGATCAAATAAGAAAGGAAGATAGAAGATTGACAATAAAAGTAAAGATTAACAAAAATTAAAAGGAAACTTACTTGAAATTAAATGAATTTAAGGTGCAAGACATTAAGTAAATGACATGTATTTAAATGACAAGTAATTAAAATGGTGGAAGACTAATTGTCACACTTAGCCAACAAGAACAAATGAAAGGAAAATGAAGACTATTTATAGGAGGATTAGGGAGGTGCTTAGAGGAAGCTTCCTCCCCTCTTTCTTCTTTCTTTAATTGTCATTAAGTCCTTAATCTTCTTAATTCTTTGACTTTAACGACTTTGTCTCGGGATTTCTACTCTCGTCTTTGTAATTTCTTCAATAAATTAGACTTGAGTTCTTCGGCTTTTAGTAAACTTCCGTCTTTTGACTTTTTCTTCGATAAATCTTCAGAATTGGTCTTGGACTTCCGTTCTTTTTGCACTCTTGATTTCTTGACTTCGTCTTTTGTCTTTTTCTTTGATAAAAGCCCGTGAATTCCCGTGTTTTCTCCCCTTTTTACATTTTCGTCCTAAATCACAACAAAAACACAAACCACGCATAATTCCGACATTTACGACATATAATACACGTTTTGGCTCGGTTATTATTGTAGTTAAGTGGTAAAAAGGATGGGTGTTTACACACCTATCAAATCCCCTACACTTGACCATTGCAATGTCCTCATGCAATGCATTAGTTACAAAGCACGTTTACATTTTTTCATCACAATCAATCCATATTGGCCTTTATTAAAGAGATAGAAAATAACAAAACAAGTAAAGAAATAAAATACTTACCTTAGGGTTTTGGAAATGTCGTGAATGATCATCATCCTCAAGTTTTCACTTTCTCCAAACCAAGCTTAAAAACGAGATCATTGTTATTATAAGTTAGCAAACTAACACGAACTCATGTGGGGCAATTATTTACTTAAACTCCCTTATTCCTAGGTGTATCTCTTATATTTTATTGTTGTCTTGAATGATCACGAGGATGCATTGTTGACTTATTTCGATAGTTATTTAGGCTGAAAATAAAGTGGGATGATTTAATCAATAGTTAGCTAAAGGACAAAATCTTTTAAAACTGCTTCTCGGGACCTCATAAAGTTCATATCTTGGCATAACTCGCTTCGCGATTTGAGACCTTTCTTGGACCGATATTTGGTAGCGACTTCATACTTCAAATCTTGAGAGACGTTCATGAAATAATGGTCTTCTCTTCATAATAGGAATTTCTTCACTTGAAGTTTTGAGAGATTCTTCATATTTGGACCATGACTTTTTCATTTTTCTCCAATCTTTATTTTGGGACTTTGATATACAACGATCCGCCTCCTTTTTGGACTTGGATTTATTTATCCTCATACCTTGTTAGGGCCTTTTTGGATAGAATTCCCCACGATCTTTACGGGAGTATTTGCTTTTCGTCGTGTGTCTCGATCCTTCATATTGATTTTCGATATATGATTCTTCACATCACTTTGAATCTTTAGCAACAAAGTGTAGCCCTCATGCATTGTTAGGACCTTTTTGGACTCGTCAATCTTCGCATCCCGCTTCAATAACTTATGCCTTGGCTATGAACTCTAATCCATACCGAGCAACTTTTAAACGATCTTGGGCTAGAAGCTAAGTAACTTCTCAAATCGTACAACCTTATTTATTGCAGATAAATTTATTAGCAAGCGATGGGAGAATAGGCTTATAATTAACTCACATAAATTGACGAAAGAATACCAAACTTATAATTGACTCTATAATCTCTCGTTATCCGCAGTTTAAAATCTCAAGGAATGAGACTCGTGGATGCTTAGCCTATTAAATCAATGTTTTGGGTTTTCGAGTCGTCTATAGGATCTTGCAAATTCTTAGACTCTTTCAAGTTTAGAAATTGCATTTTAAAGTTCCCTTGATAAACAACTCTCTAGGATCAATTATAGGAACTTGCTAAAAGTTCTTGTTCTTAACCCGTGAGAGTTAAGACTTTCGCGTTTTAAAGCTCCCTATATAAAAGCCTAGCAAAACTTGACTTAAACACGTTAAGGATACTAGCTAGAGTAAACTTAGATAAGTAACTCGGGTTGAGTCAAAAGATTCACAACGTTTGAAAATTAAAACCACTTTATTAAAATTTATTCTAACAACGTAAGAAATAACTATAATAAAGGGAAAACTAATAGGCCAAAATAGATCAAAAATTTTGAAAAATGTCGAAAAATTAATTTTCTGGTTAAAATGAGGACAAATAAAAGGAAAAGACCACTTAACTTTGATAGAAATCCCCCTACACTTGAGATAAACATTGTCCTCAATGTTTAAGCATGTGGGAGTAAA
Source organism: Glebionis coronaria (assembly GCA_025667525.1). Taxonomy (NCBI): domain Eukaryota; kingdom Viridiplantae; phylum Streptophyta; class Magnoliopsida; order Asterales; family Asteraceae; genus Glebionis; species Glebionis coronaria. The sequence goes on from JANFOE010001421.1 coordinate 99,058, forward strand.
CTCCCCTACACTTAGGACATTGTGCACGTTGTTTAAATCTCGCTAAGGAAGAGACAACTAACGAGATTCCTATTGTAATATTGAGAAATATAAAATAGTGAATCGAAAGTTCCATAACAATGATGAATCGAGAACAGAAAATTAAGCAGATATGAGCTCAAATAAGATAACAGATACGATAAACGTCCATACAAACGCCTTATCATCAAATGCAAATAAACTAGCTTCAAATCCATAAACAGATATCCAAATCGCAGAACAAAGATCAGTAACCCAAATGATAAGATCAGAATATCAATCCAATTATTAAACATCTATTTAACTGATATAAAAAAATCTGTACTCAAAACAAAACAGTAACATCCATATTAGCTAATCATCTAAGAATATTTAACACCTCATGATTACTATCATAACATTAAACTTAATCATTCTCACTTAGCAGCAACTAAATAAACTGATCAAACTAGACACACTGCTCTCATAAACTAAATGGGTCAAACTCAGATTCATACACTGTAAGCTTATCAAAACACTCAATATCAGATTAAAACATTCAGGAAAAATCATAAATTGAGATCATATTAAAATTCAGAAAAATCATTAACCTTAAACATATTACCACTAAATCACATTAGCATTAAAAACATATTAATATAAAAGAATTAAAATTAAGATGAAAAATGAACCTGGTGACGTAACCTTTGATAAGTAGACCAGCGCTGAGCTGTATAATGAACTCGAATAACCACCATCATTTACCACCAAATCATCACCATTGAACTAAGACTCTATCCAAACAGTAAATCGATCCAATCTTTAGTTTATTTTAATTATTCAGTGGGAATAATTATCTTATCCCTCGTTCTAACTCCAAAACACACACATAAACTATCAAACGAGTTTATATGAATGATTTGTTCAAATAATATCAATTTAAAATATCAGAAATTGCAAGATTATTTTAATAGAAACAGTAAATTGCAAAAGAGAGACCAAAATTAAAGTTCACTTTTATTAATTCATATAAATCATTACAATACGATAAAAAATAAAACTACAATAATCTAAATCTAAATTGACATTATAACTCTAGAAAAAAAAAGGGATGAAAAATACAGAAATATGGGAGGGTTTTTATAGGCTAACCCCCAACCTTCTTCGTGAGGTTGTTGAGAAGGATCTTTCATCTTGACCATTGAAATGGTATCTTCTTTATTCTCTTTCTTCTCATCTTGATCTGATGGCTGATATTCGCACACTAGCACACGGATTGCCAACGTGGCATCCGAGTGTGCTAGTTGTGTGCTGATTTGGCCTTCTTTAATTGGTGGAATGGGGGTTAATTGCTGTCACAACCACTCATATGGTGCAACGTCTCTTGCTTCTCTCCACCTATACTCTCCGAAATTATGGGGGATTTATTCTCCCTCGTGTGATTCACACGCTCCAAGTGAAACCTCCAAAAATAATTTGGTAAATTAATTATTAGGGTTTGGTGTAATAGTAATTTTTTTGTTTCAGGTTTATTTGGGAGAGATGTCAGATAAGAGATGATACATTGAGAGTATCGAAATTTGATATGTGTGGTGAATATTGTGTTTGACCCAAGACAATTAATAAAACTCTTTTTATTTTCTTAACCGCCCAACTTCGTCCCATTATTTATCAATGAAAATGGGCTTACTGGACTTTGACCACAAGTTAAAAACTCGTTTCTCGATTTCTTTCTTATTTCGTCTTTTGGGCTTTTGGTTTCTTCATCCGTCTTTTGCAAATATTCATGGGCCAATTTTGGGCTTAATCTCCAAAAATAGATATTGAAAATCTACTATTGGGAATTCGAGCCCATTTGATCAAATGTGGGACCCACTTGGTCCAAAAAATCCATAAATGATGAAATCCGCTAAAAACGAGCTTGATATTGGCTTTGTCGATCTTTTCTTCAAATTCGTGTCGGTTTTTGTCGGTTTTCGTGATCCTTGGTACCTACACACATTAAACAACAAACAAACGTATACAAAGCCATTTTTATTGGTTTTATGCATTTATTGTGTGTTTATTGATATAAATGATATGAGTAAAATCACTCATATCAAACTCCCCTTTGCTAAGCAATTGTCGTGTCCTCACGCAATGATAAAATAAAACACTAACTACACTATTATTCAACTTTTGAAATTTTATTTTGCAAAGACATAATGTATTGCTTTCATTATTTGAAAAATAACTTTTAGGATCATAAAACTCAAATAGATTCATCGTCCCCAACTTTTCACTTTTCCATGCCAAGTGTAAAAACAAGATCATCGTCAATCATAAGCCCCAAAATTAAATCAACTCATACAAGTAATTTGTGTTAAACTCAATCTCCTATTATTCCTAATTGTATCTCTAGTTTTTATTTGTCATTCACCCAAAGGCTCATTTGACTTTATTTGATATTTATTAGTCCAAAAATGAAGGCAAGAACGGTGTAAACTCAACACTCAAAACCTAACCTCGACTTCAAAAACCGTTGTCACTAAAGAAAGCCCACATCAAGGATAACTTAATATGATTTGAGGGACAAATCCCCGGACCCGAAATTTGGCTAATAGGACTACTTAAAGCAACAATAAAACCTCCAAAGTCAATTATGACCTTATTAATGGAGTTAGCAACAATCACATCATATCACCTTGTGGCTCTTTTAAGATGCAATTGTGCTCCTTATTTAAAATCCACACCCGAAGGCTCCTTGGACAAAAATAAGGGAATTGACATCACCATCCCACCTTACGGCTCATGATGATGAAGCAATTTTTATTCAACACGTCCCCTTGCCATACACCCTAAGGCTCTAATGACAAGGTTAGTGCTACATGACTCCCACCCGAAGGCTCCTAGAGAACATGTTTTTATTTATTCTTCTTATTAATATGATATATATAGTAAGCCAGATTTCCGCAATCCCATGATCAAAAGTCCATGACGCTGACACCCTTAATGTGTTCTCACTTTAATTACAAGGTGATTGTGGTAAAATATGACCTTTTAGGAAAAAGGCGTAAAAGCGGTAAGTATTAAGTGATGATTTAGGAAAATCAAGCACTAATGACCCAATGAAGTTCGTTTCCCAAGGAGGTATATGTGTGTGAGTAATTCGTAATTGGTTTGAGATTAATATTTGAAAGAAGGGGATGAGAAAAGAGAATGACGAAGGTGTGAAATTAATTACTACTACGACTACACGTAAAACCGTAAAATGAGCTAAAATAAAAATTAATTCTAAAAATTACCAAAAATAAAAAAAATAAACTAATAGTTTACCAATGATCAAAACTTTTTCAAACCTTTTAATTAATTAAATATTAAGTTTTAAATGCTAATTAAAGCCCTAAAAATCAAATTAATTATCAAAAAAGCCCAAATAAAGATTTTTCAACTGGTAAACCTCTAAATTGACCTAAAAAGATTAAAAACTATTTTTAGAAATTTTTAAACTAAGAAAAACTATTTAAAATGATTTAAAAACTATTAAAACTTAAAATAATTATAAAAATTAATCTAAAGGTGATAGAATTAATCTAAGAGTTGCAAAAATCCTATTTTAATATATTTAAGCTAAGAAAAATATAAAAAGTGCAAAAATGTGAAATTTGAAAAATAATAATAAAATAATATTAAAATAATATTAAAAATCCAAAAATTATAAAAAATTCTAAAAACTTGCAAACTAGTTTATTTTAATCTAAATAAACAGAAAATGAAAGTGAAATGACCAGAATACCCCTATTGGGCCCTCAAATGGGCCAAAACCAAAAACAGTCAACACTAATGGGCTTTTTAGCCCAAAAAGTCAAACTTGGCCCAATTGACTTGGAAAAGCCCAATCTGATTCAATATTTAATTCTAAACACAAAACTCCAAAGGCTCAAAAGCTGAAAGTGAGCTTATCACAGCTTATTAAGCAAACAACTTATCCTTAATGGGCCAATAAGCCCATTAAGAAATAAGCCAATGCCATAAGCTCTAATTTAACACACAACCTTCTTTTGGGATGCTTAAGAGATCTGTAAAAAGAAATTTTTAAAAAGCACACTCAATAAGCCAGAAATAAGCAAAGTACAAATCCACAAAATGACAAAATAGTCGGGTTTGAGATTTAGGGCACCTCAGGACTTGATTCAACTTGCAAAATGTCATAAATGACTTCAATAAGCCAAAACAATCAACAAAATTCCAATAAGCAAAACCAATAAGCCTGAATAAGCCAATAAGCTCTTATGAAAAAGTCAATTAAGTTGGTTTTCTAGTCAAACCCTAAAGTCAACACACCAAATGCTCCAGCATGAACAAATGGGTCAAATAATGAGCACCTATTACAAAATCCAAGTTGTTGCTGGTTAAAATAAGCTATTTTAGCTTATTGTTAAGCTGAAACCCAAAATACACTACCAGTGGCTAGCAGTAGGGGAAAGGAGTTCCCACTGCTTTAACTATTTGACCAAGCTTTTTAGAGAGATCCAGTTGGATTCAAATGGAAACAAGGGCACCCTTGTGATCAGTGAATCACAAGGAGTCAATATCAACAAAGAAATCACAAATTGGTTCACACAATAAGCCCAGAATAAGAAAACAGTCCACAGATATTGCACAGACTTGGATAATAAGCAGTTATGAACACTTAAGCAGTTTTAGCATGAATAAGCACTCCAAATTCAACCAAATGCATACACAAGCTATATAAACTCTGAATAAGCACAAACAAACTTAAATCAAGCACTGAAACAAGGTATGGAACAGGATCAAAGCAGATTAAACCTTCTGATATGAACTACAAGAACATAAGCACACTTTGCTGATCTAATTGACCACAGATCCAATTTCAAGCATCCAAATCTCTTTCCCTGATGTTATTAACCTTGTTTAATCACTTGTTAACCCTAGTATATGATTAGATCTAGGTGTCCCTTAAACTATAGCCAATTTTATCAAGTAACAAAGATTTTATAGCCCTTTTATGGATTTGGGTGTTTCAAACCACAAAACCTGCAAATAAGTTACCAAGTATACCAGATAAACAAGTACCAACAGATAACAACACAAAACAACCACTCAACAAGCCACAAATCCTTCTTATGCAGTTAACCCAAACACCCCTTAATAATCTGTTTTCACAAATTAACAAAGGATTTTTCAGATTCAAACCACAAATCAAGCCAACATGAACTCAAGAACATCAAACAACACTAGATAAACAAGATTCAACCATGAAAACACAGATTCAACAATGATCATACAAAATCACAAATATGTAGAAAATAAAGAGAAAATTGAAAAGGGAGAAGGATGCATGTTGGAAACTCACTTTATGTGACGACATTTAAGAATTCCCATTAGTTATCATAGTCACACACATTTAGACTAGACTAGGTTCGTTGTATAGTTTATGTTGGGTGTGTGGCTATATATACCCCTCCTTAGCTTCACAGGAGGGGTGTTGCTTGTCATTTTTCATTGTTTAATACATTTTCATTTTACATTCAACCTCTCTTCTCTCTCTCTAAACCAACAATGGCTACCACCACCTATTTCTACCATGTTAGACCACCGGATCCTAAATAGAAAATCTACATTTGGCATAAGAGCCTCGGTTCCATCCTTGGATCGTGTTCGTATATTCGATTTGGTGGTATAATTTTTCTTTGTGTCTCGTTGTATAATATTTCTGTCCATTTTGTCACAAATTTTTTTTTGTCACGTCTTATTTTTGTCCAATCTGTCCAAACAGTCACAATGTTTTGGGGTCTCAATTTATTAATTAATACTCTCTCGGTTTCATCATATCTGATATTTTAATTGGGTCAAATGGTTACTGTTTCTGGATTTCTTATATGATATCATTCTTTTTCTGGGTTTCTATTATTCTTTTTGATGATGTATTTAGCCAGAAATGTAGTCAGATTCATATGATCCTGAAAAAACGGAAGTGGTACAGATAAGATAACAGATCCATCTTTTTGGAAAAACCATGAAAAAGGGTCAAAACCCTTTTCCGATGGGGATTCCGATTGGGTTTCCGATTGTCATTCAGATTGAACATTCAGATTGGGATTCAGATGGGGATTCAGATTAAGACATTCTGATGAGGTGTTTGTTTGATTCCGATGATAGACTCAAATAAAATCATTCCAATGAGACCATATTAAGAAAAACATTCCGATGGGATTTATTTAAACATTCCGATGGACTGTTTTCCTTTAAAATCAGTGGACCAAATATGTGACTTAAACCAAAATCAACACAACCGAGTCAACTCGGTAATTACCGAGTTGACTCAGTTAACTCACTGAGTTTTGCAACTCAAAATCATTCCATCCTTATACCTCCACAACACCATAATCTATCCTAATCCATCGACTCCTATATCCCATATATATCTAAAACTCAAGACTCTACAAACATAAATCATCTCAGATCCGTTCAACACGTTTTTAGATCTTTAGATCTTAAAGTGTTTGAACATATTTCATCACTGAATCGTGTTTGGTCTTTTAAACCAATTTTTTATATACGAAAATTATAAGAGATTTGTAACATTGATTGTTACAGTCTCTCATTTTTTTTTCGAGTGTAAAATCAAACATGCATCATAAAACTGTCCATCTTCGAAAATAAAGAAATATTTATAACAAGGTTGTTATTATCTTTTCTTTGTTTCGATTTATCAAATGAAATCATCACATGCAATCACTTTTTAACCTTACCCGAGACCCCTCATAGATCTAGAAGCCAAAACCTTCTATTGTTCTTCATTCGTGGGATTAGCAGTATGCTACAACAATATGAATTAAAGGTGTCATTTGTTAGTAGATGTGTGTTTTACTGAATTGAGTTCGAGAATGGATGAGTTTCGATTGATTGAGAGGATGACTGATCTAGAAAGTGAAATTAAAATGGAGATTCGTTGGATTGTATAGGTGTGATGATTTGTTTGTATTGTTTGGAGATGATGAAGATTAATGAGGGGCGGATTTTACTATGAGATGGGAGATGAACAGATGGAGTTTGGTGGTTTCAGATGGGAGTGACAATGAGAGGCGATGGTTTCTATGTGAGTTTGGTAGGAGTGAGAGTGTGAGGGCGGAGTTATCTAAGTGAGAATGTGTTTAGGTTAAGTTACTATGTGAGATATTTTAGGATTGGGAGTTATAACCTTGTTATGATGGACCGGTTCTAAACATTGTGTCAATTGGGCCAGTGTGTATTGGTTCACTCGTGGGCTAATTGTATTTGGTTGGTTTAATTGTTTGAAATTTTAACCGACCAAATGTTTAGAATTGGAATGAGTTGGGCCGTATGTTTTTAAACACACAATATAAACGAATTTTTATTTCAAAATTAATTATTTTGAATAAAATTTTGTGAATATTGTCGGGATTTAACTGTGACATCGTGTCGTGACAAAGTGACGTGACAAATGTGATGAGAATTTATTTGAGACGAGACCAAGAAAAAATTTGGGCAATTTTTAGTGGCTACAGATTTTGTTTGATGGGGTATTAATTACGTGACGTTGAAGACGGATTTTTTGAAGGCGTGTACTTATTTTATCTTTCATAGATAACTTGCTCGTGCTTCATATTAGAATGACGACTTGGTTATCTAGTTTCCGTGTTCGTGGTGGATGGTTGATGACTCGGATAACTATCACTTAAAGGGGTTACATTGTTGTACTCAGTGTCACGCGCTTAGTCGACGTGGTTAATTTCAAGAGGTGTTGTGCTTATAGACTTCTTCAGTGATGCATTGAGTACTTAGAGATTTCTCCACCGTTCTTCATTCAACAATAGTGCAAGCTTAAGTCACAAGATCGAAGTATTTTTATTCAGCTTCACGTTTGATGTATCCGGTTCATTATTTCAGTGGTCACTTCAAATTGCTTTCTCATGGGTTGGTAAAGGTGGCCATGGAGAGTTTATGAGAAGAGATTTTCGATCAACAGCTGATTCTCACAAAATATATAATTCAGCTTATTTATTATTCTCACGAGATTTCAGGTTCATGTGCATACGATTTGTTGATGGTTCCGTGTCTCGAAACCATCAAGGGGGAAGAAGAAGACACATTGAAAGCACAACGAGTACACGTGATGAACTTCATACCTTCTTTTGATTTGAAGACATTCCGGGATGACATTTGTCATAGCCGCAGAGAAAATCAGTGTTATAACTCATGGCGTTATCAATCTCCAAACGGTACACTACTGATTCGAGGTTTAATTGTTTGATTGTTGCAATTAAACATCATCATATCCTATATGCATTCCCGGGACTTAATTGACTCTGGTGCATCTCCGGAAGAAGATATGTGCATTTTCGGGACTTAATTGACTCTAGTGTTACGATGTCAACTTCATGAATGGGATAAAGTGTCCACTTCAGAATTTGAGCTTCATAATTGGGATTGATTTACCTTCTTCAACTATGTGGGGGGAAGAAGTGTCTTGATTCTTTCTGGTATGCATAACTTGAACTCTCAGGGGGAAGAAAAATTCAGAAGAATTATTCAAGCGTGAGAAGAGAAGTTGTTGATCTACTTGGTGTACCCCTTACTTTCAATCCCTCTTAGCAACGTTATCATGTTATATGATGGGATTTGCTTGTTAGATTCCGCTGTGTGCTTAATTATTCTAAGCTTTATTGAAAGCTTTAAAGTTGCTTACGAGGATTGTCGATTTAGGGGGAAGCTATTTAAAAAGCTTCTACATCAAGTTTATGTGGCATGAATTAGGGGGAAGCTAATTCAGAAGCTTCTCCTTAACCAGAAGTGTATGGGTTACTTAGCTCGTGCCGTTACAGTATTTCTTCAACAAGTTACTTTAAAGATGAGTCGTTTTGAAGACGAAGGCCTCAGAAGACTTCATCAGCATTGGACGCTTCATGAAAGCTCTTAATCTTAATCATTTTGTACTTGTTAGGAAGAATATTGTAAGGAATTCTACACGTCGTCCCATGGGGGAAGATTGTTGGAAACTCACTTTATGTGACGACATTTAAGAATTCCCATTAGTTATCATAGTCACATACATTTAGACTAGACTAGGTTCGTTGTATAGTTTATGTTGGGTGTGTGGCTATATATACCCCTCCTTAGCTTCCAAGGAGGGGTGTTGCTTGTCATTTTTCATTGTTTAATACATTTTCATTTTACATTCAACCTCTTTTCTCTCTCTCTAAACCAACAATGGCTACCACCACCTATTTCCACCATGTTAGACCACCGGATCCTAAATAGCAAATCTACAATGCAAACCTCCAAGACCTACATCCAGGCCCTGGATTGTTTGAGCTGAGGTACTAGCAGAACAAGTACCAGCTTCCAATGTACCTGCTAAGAAGAACAAACCAAAGTGATGAACAATATCAAGCACTTTCTGATTTTTGAAACACAAGTCTTATGGATTAAAACCTTGCCTCAAAAACCTTCAAACATATAAGTGGAACTCAGATTTAGGCTATTCTAACATCAACTTTTAACAAAACATAAAAGAGATTTCACAAATTTCTGAAAATCAAATTTTATTAACTTAAAAAGGGATTACAAAGATTGATAGCCTAAAACTGGAACAAAGGGACTCTCACAGGTTGAGGTCTCCTTTAATAGGCAAATGCATAGCTAACACTATTCACAAACCCTAGAAGTGAAATTCCAATATTATCCTTGAGGTCTTCTAGATGATTCTTGGTTGTGAGCTGTCCAAAATGATCAGGGACGTTTATCTTAGCTTTGGGGTCAAGCTAAGAGTATTTGCCGTTGATTTTGACACGTGGCAAGCCTTGGTGAGAAAGTTGTCACATGATGGGTGAAACGGTTTTGGGTGTGGGACCCTTTGGTGAGTGGTAGTGAGGGTTTTTAAGGTTGGGATGAGTTTCTGCTTGTGTGAATCACACGTGAGTGTGGGTAATTGAAAATTACCCTTTGTTTTATGTGATGTAAAAATTGGGTTCTTACTTGCTACAGTGACACATTTTGATCCGGTTTTGATGGATTGTGTTTGTGTTTGGTGCAAAAACATTTGAATGTTTCATTTGTGGCAACTATAGTCCTTGTTCTTTGGGAAAGATTGTAAATGAATTTTTTCAGCCCATGTAAACGTATTCCCTTTGTTAACAAACTTCCATGCTTTACACTTTTGGCACAAAACTTTGCCAAAAGGTTTTAAAGGGTTGTTTTTGCCATTTTTGGATATTTGAGGGACTGATCTTAGACATTCTTGATCTTCAAAGGTCTTCAATGTAACTTTGACTTCATGAGGGACCATAATTGACAAATTAGATTTGATAAGGGACTAATCTTGCCATTTATTCAAAGTTGAAGGACCTTTTTGCAATTTTGACAAACTTAAGGGACCAAACTTGTAATTTTGAATTCACAAGGGTTTTAAGTGTCATTTATTCATTTTTTGGATCAATCTTGCATATCTTCAAGTCTTCAAGGGTAAATGTTGGATAATTCATGAACTAGGGCCCGGTTCTTTGTACGGCTTCGTTTCTCGTGTCCGTTTTCCTTTTTTGTTGTGATCTTTTATCTTTTTTACGATATCCATACCTAAAATACACAAGTAAACAAACACAATCATATATATGGTATTTTATGACATTTTTGTGAATTTAAAGCCCGAAAAGAACGATGAGATCATGTATAAATGTCGTCTCATCACTCCCCCATACTAAGCCATTGACGTGCCCTCACGCAATGCTAGAATAAAGTATCTAAGCATCACCAAAGTTCAATTTTATTAACCTTTATTGAAAAGTAAAAGACTTGCAACAATACTACGAAGATGCGTAAAGACGTAATGTATGATTTTCATCACGAATGTGACTTTTAGGGTCAAAGAATAGAAACAAGTAAATGTCCCTTAGAGTAAATTTCGTCATCATTGATTGTCATAAATTCCATGCTAAGTGCAAAAACGAGATCATTGTTGGTACAAGTCACAATGCTAACACTACTCATACGTCCAAATTGTGTAATACTTTTTCTCCCCGCAATCCTAGTTATTATAAAAGGAAATGGGTTACTAGCATTTTTTAACTATTTTTCATGGATCACAAGTGATTCATATTGACCTATTTGAGTAGTTATTAGTCCGAAAGCAAAGTAGCATGATTTAATCGATAGTTAGCCGAAGGACAAAATCTTTTAAAACGGCTTCTCGTGTATCTCCTTAAGTTCATATCTTGGCATAACTCGTTTCACGATTTGAGACGTTTCTCGGACCGATATTTGGCATGTACTTCATACTTCAAATCTTGGGAAGACGTTCTTGAAATTATGGTCTTCTCTTCATATATTTGGAATTTCTTCACTTGACATTTTTGAGAGATTCTTCATATTTGGACTACGACTTCATCATTTTTCTTCAATCTTTACTTTGGACTTTGATATACAACGATCCGCCTCCTTTTCGGACTTGGATATATTTATCCTTATACCTTGTTAGGGTCTTTTTGGATAGACTTTCTCCATGATCTTTAGGGGAGTAATTGCTTTTCGTCGTGTGTCTCGATCCTTCATATTGATTTAGGAATAATGATACTTCACATCATCTTGGATCTTTAGCAACAAAATATAGCTCCTCATGCCTTGTTAGGGCCTTTTTGGATCTTCACCAATCTTCGCGTCCCGCTTAAATAAGTTATGCCTTGGCTATGAACTTTATTCAACCCCGAGCAACTTTTAAACGATCTTGCGCTATAGGCTAAGTAACCTTTCAAATCGTACGACCTTACTTATTGCAGTTATTTTTATTCCTAATGCATTGATCGTATGGGAAGAAAAAACTACAATTAAAAACATATGAGTTTTTGAAAGAACATTTTCATGTTCTACGTTTAGCATGATCACTTGTATAACTCTATCATCTCTTGTTCTTCACTATATAAAGACCTCTAATTAAAGAGACTCGTGAATACTTAGCCATGCAAGTCAAAATTAAGCCAAATTTGGATTAGCTTTCATTAAGACTATATCAAATCAAAGTTTTGGGTTTTCAAGCCACCTATAGGATCTTGCACAATCTTGGACCTTTTAGAGAATGCATTTTATAGTTCCCTTGATAAGTGACTTTCTAAGATCAATTATAGGAACTTGCGAAAAGTTCTTGTTCTTAACCCGTATGAGCTAAGACTTTCGCGTTTTAAAGCTCCCTATATAAAAGTCTAGCAAAACTTGAATTGAGCGGGTTAAGGAATGTAAATGGCTCCAAATGCCCATCAACTCAAAAATTAGCTCTTATTCTACCCGTCGGAAAATATACATCCGTGTCTTAAAAACACTAAGAAAAATTTTAAAATTGTGCCATTTTTAGCCTTATTAGCAACAAAACAAAACATTGAAAGTTGGAAAGCGTGAGGGCGTAGCAAAGCAAGTACCTATTCACCCCCCATACTAAAAGTAAATATTGTCCTTAATGTTTCGAGTCTAAAGGTGGAGCACCCCCATACTAGAGATGAAGAATCGAATGCTTAGGATCTAGCATTGAAAGGGTGATCAATAATATATCTAAAGCCGTTATTAAGTATGCTAAAAGATAATTGTTATAACAACAAAGGATATGTCATAGATTCGTGAAAAACTTCTTCAAGCAAACGATGGAGGCTCACGTAAACGAACACGAGAGTCTTCAATCGTAGATGATGATGATGATCTAGATACACAATCACAAACAACCACGAGACAACGAGTTTGAAGGGTACAAGTCCCCTCTAATTAGTTATTAGTAAGCATAAAAGGATAAGCATAGGATATCCCCGACGAGGCACCTCGTTTTTGATTACCGAGTCATGAGCTCGACTCGATCCCCTCAATGTTAATTATCATTGGGGAAGGTGACTTGGTCGAGGTCAACCATTGAAGGAATTTCCCCACCAAAGTAGTGCTTAAGCCTATGTCCATTCACCTTGAAATTAGGACCATCATCTTGAGCTAGCTCGATGGTCCCATAAGGAAACACTTGTGTAACGGTGAAAGGACCCGACCAACGAGATTTCAATTTCCTGGAAAATATCTTAAGTGGAGAGTTAAAAAGTAACACTTGATCACCAACGTTAAAAACCCGGTTTTTAATCTTTGCATCATGAAACTTTTTAGTCTTTTCTTTGAAAATCAATGAATTTTCATAAGCATTGTCTCTTAATTCATCCAATTCATTCAATTGTATTTTCTTGTGATCTCCCGTGGTCTTTAAGTCAAAGTTTGCATGCTTAAGGGCCCAATATGCCTTGTGCTCCAATTCAATGGGCAAATGACAATTCTTCCCATAGACTAACTTATAAGGAGTGCAACCGATAGGTGTCTTATAAGCGGTCCTAAAGGCCCATAAAGCGTCATCGAGTTTGTCGGACCATGAAGCACGGTTTTCTCCAATTGACCTCTCTAAAATCCTCTTCAAAGCTCGGTTCGAAACCTCGACTTGCCCACTCATTTGCGGGTGATAAGCCGTAGAAAGACGATGAGTAACTCCATATTTCTTTAAGACCTTCTCGAATTGGTCGTTACAAAAATGGGTTCCACGATCGCTTATAATAGCACGAGGGGTTCCGAACCGAGAGAATAATTGCTTCAAAAACTTCACTACCATACGAGCATCATTAGTAGGTAAAGCCTTAGCTTCCACCCACTTAGAAAGGTAGTCCACCGCGACGAGGATATACTTGTTACCATGAGACGATGGGAACGGCCCCATAAAGTCTATGCCCCAAATGTCGAAAATCTCACACACTTGAATTATGTTTTGCGGCATTTCATCATGTTGAGACGATTTTCCTTGAGGTTGGCATGGGTCACACGACTTCACAAGTGCGTGTGCATCACGATAGATAGAAGGCCAAAAGAAGCCAGCATCGAACACTTTCTTAGCCGTGAGATTAGCACCGTGGTGACCACCCGTGGGTCCCTCGTGACAAGCTCTAAGGATATTAGAAGCTTCGGCACCAAAAACACAACGTCGAACAAGTTGATCCGCACAAACCCGAAAGAGATAAGGGTTGTCCCAAAAATAGAATTTGACGTCACGAAAGAATTTTCACTTTTGTTGTGTCGTCATACCCTTGATTATGAAATTGCCCACATGGTAATTTGCAATGTCGGCAAACCATGGGGTGGTGTCTTTAGAATTCACTACACCGAGAGTCTCGAGAGGAAATGTTTCGGTGATTTCCTTGTTCTCGAAAACATCTTTGTGAGGATCTTCTAGACGAGAGAGATGATCGGCCGCTAGATTCTCGGCTCCTTTTTTGTCAAGCACGGTGACATCAAATTCTTGGAGGAGGAGCATCCAACGAAGCAATCTCGGCTTAGCATCTTGCTTAGCTAAGAGATACTTGATAGCCGAATGGTCGGTATACACGATGCTTTTAGTTAAGCCGAGATAAGTTCGGAATTTCTCAAAATCATAGACCACGGCAAGGAATTCCTTTTCCGTTGTGGTGTACTTTAATTGAGCCTAGGTCATCGTCTTACTAGCATAATGGATAGGACAGAAATGCTTTTCATAGCGTTGCCCTAAGACGGCCCCTATGCATAATCACTTGCATCGCACATGATTTCAAAGGGTAATTCCCAATTAGGAGCAACAAGAATGGGAGCTTCGGTAAGTTTCCTTTTAAGAGTTTCGAAAGCTCTAACACAATCCTCATTGAAATTAAAAGGAGCATCCTTCTCGAGAAGGTGTGTCATAGGTCGAGAGATTTTCGAAAAGTCTTTGATGAAACGACGATAAAAGCCCGCGTGGCCTAGGAAACTCCTAACCCCCTTAACGGTTTTGGGATGAGGTAACTTGGCGATGACGTCTACCTTAGCTTTATCGACCTCAATCCCTGCTTTCGAGACCTTATGTCCTAAGACGATTCCTTGTTTACACATAAAATGACATTTTTCCTAATTAAGCACAAGATTGGTTTCTTCACAACGTTTTAGCATTTGCTCGAGATTAGATAAACATGACGTGAACGAATTGTCAAACACCGAGAAGTCATCCATAAACACTTCCATCGACTTCTCGATCATATCGTGAAAAATTTCCATCATACACCGTTGAAACATACCCGGTGCATTACAAAGTCCGAAAGGCATCCTACGATAAGCAAACGTTCCATAAGGACATGTAAACGTAGTCTTCTCTTGATCACGAGGGTCGATAGGGATTTGAAAGTAACCGAAAAAACCATCTAAAAAGCAATAGAATTCATTTCCCGCGAGTCGCTCCAACATTTCATCCATGAAGGGCAAAGGAAAGTGGTTTTTACGAGTGGCGTCATTTAACTTTCGGTAGTCAATACACACCATCCAACCGGTCACAAAACGAGTGGGAATTAACTCGTTGTTTTCATTAGTCACAACGATCAATCCTACCTTTTTAGG
Organism: Glebionis coronaria; assembly: GCA_025667525.1. Classification (NCBI taxonomy): domain Eukaryota; kingdom Viridiplantae; phylum Streptophyta; class Magnoliopsida; order Asterales; family Asteraceae; genus Glebionis; species Glebionis coronaria. The sequence goes on from JANFOE010001421.1 coordinate 114,472, forward strand.
GACACAATGGATTGGGCTCACCCATGGACTATCGGAGATAGGACAAATCATCCCCGCGTCAAGGAGTTTAAGAACCTCCTTTTTAATGACATTCTGAATTTTGGGATTCACCCTTCTTTTACTTTGAATTGCGGGTTTGTAGTCCTCCTCCATTAAAATCTTGTGAGTACAAAATTTTGGGTCAATACCCTTAATGTCGGAAATTTTCCACGCAATTGCCCCTTTATGAGCTTTAAGAACTTTCAAGAGCTCGGTTTTTTCTTCATTAGCAAGACCTCTTGCAATAATAACCGGAAACTTGTCATCACCTTCCAAGAATGCGTATTCAAGGTGAGAAGGAAGATCTTTCAATTCAAGGATAGGTGGTTCCTCGATTGAAGATTTTGGTTCAACACTCATAACTTCCATCGGCGGAAGAAATGGTGGAATAGAAGTATCATCACTAATCAACACCTCATCTTCATTGTCGATTTCATTTGAAGTGAAATCGCCTCCTTGGAATGGAGTGAGATTTGGTGTAGAATTAACAAGAATCGGATCCAAAATAGTGGGATTTCCACTTGACGAGCTATCGGAAAAACCTAACACTTCTTGTGAAAACTCATCGCAAACCACATCAACTAAGTCAATGTGATTGATGGTAGAGATTGCATAAACATGAGAAGGTTTTGAGTTTTGAGTCGCGTTTATAACAAGTTCCTCTTCGTTGAATCTCAAAGTGATAGTTCTTGCATGAACGTCGATAAGCGATCTCGAGGTGTCTAAAAATGAACGACCTAAAATTAGAGGAACTTGAGGATCCGCGGGGATGTCAACTACTATAAAATCAACGGGATAGTAGAACTTCCCCACTTTCACGAAAACATCTTCGGCTACTCCACATGCTAAAATCGTAGAATGATCGGCCATTTCGATAGACATGTTCGAAGGAATAAGAGCCGGAAGCGAAAGCGAGGCATTCTTTCATATCTTGTATGTCACAAGGAATGAGAAACTTTCCGGGGTCACCAACTTTTTCCGGTATGCGGTTAAGATAAACCGAAGAACAATTAGCAAGCTTTGAAAGCTTTTCCTTATTGCTCATCATACTTTTAAAAGTGGGAGCGAAACGAGGCATATACAACAACGCGTCGGCTAAACTCACATCAAAATGCACTTGTTGAAACATTTTTATAAAAAGCTCGATTTATTGTTTGTTACGTTCATGCAATTTCTCTTTGTTTCGTCTCGAAGGGTAAGGTAAGGGTGGTGTGGATTGGACATTAGGCAACGGCCTTGGAATCTCGGGTTCCATGATTGGTATTGGTTCAACCGTAGGTGTGGTTTGAGCGGTACTTCGTGGGATTGTAATATGTTCCTTTTCGACCACCACCTCGGGCTCGTTCTCGATTTCCTTCTCCGTAGAAGTACTTGGACGAGAGATTGCTTCCTTGAAAGTTTTACCACTTCGTGTAGTAATAACCTTCATTTCTCCCTTCGGGTTTGCAATGGTATCACTAGGAAGACCACCCGAGGAAGAGGGTTTACACATGATTGCTTCAAACATTTTTGCCATTCGGTCCTCAAATTTTGATTGCCTAGCATCCGCTTTTAACAATTCTCGCTTAATCTCATGTTGTCCTTGTTCCATCTTTTGTTGATTTTGTTGAAGACGTTGGACATTTCCTTCCATTTTATTTGCATGAGTTTTAAGTTCATTAGCAAGTTCGTTTTTAAGCTCGTTTTTCAACTCGGATCTTAAGCTAATCATCTCACGTTGCATGTTATCAAATTTAGCATCATTTGCTTTAGCATAATCCAAAAATTCTCCTTGAAGATTTTTAGTGTGAGCATTTTGAAAACCTTGTGTAGTGTTTTGAAAATCACGATTTTGGTTTTGATTAGTAACTTGTCCATTCCCACTTTGATAATTCCCTTTGTTGTAGTTACGTGAATTGCCTTGGTAATTACCACCTTGGTTGTTGTTTCGATAGTTATTAGCATTTTGATTTGGTGGAGCTTGATTTGGGCGGGAACCTTGACCGTTTTGGTTATAAGTTCCCGTTGCTACATAAGCACTCGATGTGTTACCATCCGCGGTAATGCACTCGAAAAGATCATGAGCTCCACCACAAGACAAACAACTCTTAGCAACCGCTTTAACCGAAGCAGAATTTGAAGCTTCTTGAGCTTTCCAATGAGTCATAAGATTAGCAAATCTATCAAAAAACCGATTTTCCTCATTAGCTTCATCATGTAAGGCATTAATGCTACGAGACGATGACGAAGATAACGAACCCAAATTGGCAACACTCGGTGTGTTACGAGGGCTATAAACCTTAGATCTATTCTCGATAATCTTTAATGCCACATCGGTCGTTTTGCACAAAAAATTACCACCCGCGGCGGCATTCAAGTAATCTCGTTCATGATCATTAAGCCCATTATAAAAAGTATCAATTTGATGCAACTCCGAAAAATCATGGTGTGGACATTCATGTAACATTTCTTTAAAGCGTTCCCATGCCATTGAAAAACTTTCATTATTTCTTTGAACAAATCTTGAAAACTCATTTTTCAAATGTGTTGTTTTAGATGGTGGAAAAAACTTGTTCTCAAACTTAGAAACGAGATCACCCCATGTCAAAATCGAATTTGGCGGTTCTTTCTCAAGCCAAATTTTTGCGGGTCCATCTAACGATTATGGAAACAACATCATCTTAATGGCGTCATGTGGAACATCCTTAAACTTGCTAGTAGCGGTGAGACGATTAAAATTCCTTATGTGGTAATGCGGGTTGTCTTTCTCATGACCTCTAAACTTATTAGCTTGCAACATCGACATTAAACCCGTCTTAATCTCGAAATTCTCCGCAAGGATAGCGGGAATCACAATGGCCTCTCCAAAACCCTCGGTGGGTGCTTGTAGCAACTCCATCATAGTACGATTAGCCATGACGACTTCTTGTTCTACAATAGGTTCAACAATTGGAGGTTGTTCTTCAATCAACGTCTCTTGATTGGCTTGCTTTTGAAGACGTTTACGAGCTCGTTTTGCTTGATTACGAGTGATCATTAACTTCACGAAGAATGGGAGGCGAGCAAAGAAGATTCTTTTGGGTGTTTTGTGAATTTTCAATTTTTTTTTTTGTGTTTTTGATTGTTCTTAATTTTTTTGGATTTTGGTGTATCTTCGTAGACAACAATCTACCAAATCTCTCCTCGAATCAAACTCTTGATTAAAGAAGCCTCAATGGAATGAAAACGATCACGCGGAGTGAACGCCTTCGAATGACTTTAGAACTTTGGTGAAAACCAAATTGTTCAAGAGGGTTTAATCACAAAGAAACCAAGCAAATATATTATACGTAATAATACTTTTGGGGGAAAAACCCTCGATTAGCCTTCAATCTCAAAATACTCACAAGCAAGCGGGGAAACGAGGCGGCGCGAAGCACTTAAGAGCCTTTTCCTTAGGGTATATTTTATAATACCCGCCTTATACCCACCTTATAGTTTGTATTTTTCAAAATCGAGCTTCACGAAAGTATTTATCTATTTTTGCCTTTTTCTTTTTGTTTGAGATTCTAATACAATAATTAGGAGATCAAATCCCAATTAAGGTTGTGTTTTCACACTTTTGGAGATATTTTGTATTTATTGTGATACTTAATACAATATAGTAATAATAATAATTTCACAAGAAAAACAAAAAAAAACGATAATACGTATTAGTAGATTTCTACTAATACAAATACTATTTATGGTTAATATTAAAAACAACAAGACAAATTAATCACGACGCACCTCCCCGGCAGCGGCGCCAAAATGATTGTAGTAAAATATGACCTTTTAGGAAAAAGGCGTAAAAGCGGTAAGTATTAAGTGATGAAATCAAGCACTAATGACCCAATGAAGTTCGTTTCCCAAGGAGGTATATGTAATATTTGAAAGAAGGGGATGAGAAAAGAGAATGACGAAGGTGTGAAATTAATTACTACTACGACTACACGTAAAATGAGCTAAAATAAAAATTAATTCTAATAATTACCAAAAATTCACCAAAAATCAAAACAAATAAACTAAGAGTTTACCAATGATCAAAACTTTTTCAAACCTTTTAATTAATTAAATATTTATTTTTAAATGCTAATTAAAGCCCTAAAAATCAAATTAATTATCAAAAAAGCCCAAATAAAGATTTTTCAATTGGTAAACCTCTAAAATGACCTAAAAAGATTAAAAACTATTTTTAAAAATTTTGAAACTAAGAAAAACTATTTAAAATGATTTAAAAACTATTAAAGCTTAAAATAATTATAAAAATTAATCTAAAGGTGATAAAATTAATCTAAGAGTTGTAAAAATCCTATTTTAATGTATTCAAGCTAAGAAAAATGTAAAAAGTGCAAAAATGTGAAATTTGAAAAATAATAATAAAATAATATTAAAAATCCATAAATTATAAAAAAAATCATAAAAACATGGAAACTAGTTTATTTTAATCTAAATAAACAGAAAATGAAAGTGAAATGACCAGAATACCCCTATTGGGCCCTCAGATGGGCCAAAACCAAAAACAGTCAACACTAATGGGCTTTTTAGCCCAAAAAGTTAAACTTGGCCCAATTAACTTGGAAAAGCCCAATCTAATTCAATATTTAATTCTAAACACAAAACTCTAAAGGCCCAAAAGCTGAAAGTGAGCTTATCACAGCTTATTAAGCAAACTGCTTATCCTTAATGGGCCAATAAGCCCATTAAGAAATAAGCCAATGCCATAAGCTCAAATTTAACACACAACCTTCTTTTGGGATGCTTAAGAGATCTGTAAAAAGAAATTTTTAAAAAGCACACTCAATAAGCCAGAAATAAGCAAAGTACAAATCCACAAAATGACAAAATAGTCGGGTTTGAGATTTAGGGCACCTCAGGACTTGATTCAACTTGCAAAATGTCACAAATGACTTCAATAAGCCAAAACAATCAACAAAATTCCAATAAGCAAAACCAATAATCTAGAATAAGCTATTTTAGCTTATTGTTAAGCTGAAACCCAAAATACACTAGCAGTGGCTAGCAGCAGGGGAAAGGAGTTCTCACTGCTTTGACTATTTGACCAAGCTTTTTAGAGAGATCCAGTTGGATTCAAATGGAAACAAGGTCACCCTTGTGATCAATGAATCACAAGGAGTCAATATCAACAAAGAAATCACAAATTGGTTCACACAATAAGCCCAGAATTAGCAAACAGTCCACAGATATTGCACAGACTTGGATAATAAGCAGTTATGAACACTTAAGTAGTTTTAGCATGAATAAGCACTCCAAATTCAACCAAATGCATACACAAGCTATATAAACTCTGAATAAGCACAAACAAACTTAAATCAAGCACTGAAACAAGGTATGGAACAAGATCAAAGCAGATTAAACCTTCTGATATGAACTACAAGAACATAAGCACACTTTGCTGATCTAATTGACCACAGATCCAATTTCAAGCATCCAAATCTCTTTCCCTGATGTTATTAACCTAGTTTAATCACTTGTTAACCCTATTCTATGATTAGATCTAGGTGTCCCTTAAACTATAGCCAATTTTATCAAGTAACAAAGATTTTATATCCCTTTTATGGATTTGGGTGTTTCAAACCACAAAACCTGTAAATAAGTTACCAAGTATACCAGATAAACAAGTACCAACAGATAACAACACAAAACAACCACTCAACAAGCCACAAATCCTGCTTATGCAGTTAACCCAAACACCCCTTAATAATCTGTTTTCACAAAGTAATAAAGGATTTTTAAGATTCAAACCACAAATCAAGCCAACATGAACTCAAGAACATCAAACAACACCAAATAAACAAGATTCAACCATGAAAACACAGATTCAAAAATGATCATACAAAATTACAAATATGCTGAAAATAAAGAGAAAATTGAAAAGGGAGAAGGATGCAAACCTCCAAGACCTACATCCAGGCCCTGGATTGTTTGAGCTGAGGTACTAGTAAAACAAGTACCAACTTCCAATGTACCTGCTAAGAAGAACAAACCAAAGTGATGAACAATATCAAGCACTTTCTGATTTTTGAAACACAAGTCTTATGGATTAAAACCTTGCCTCAAAAACCTTCAAACGTATAAGTGGAACTCAGATTTAGGCTATTCTAACACCAACTTTTAACAAAACATAAAAGAGATTTCACATATTTCTGAAAATCAAATTTTATTAACTTAAAAAGGGATTACAAAGATTGATAGCCTAAAACTGGAACAAAGGGACTCTCACAGGTTGAGGTCTCCTTTTATAGGCAAATGCATAGCTACACTATTCACAAACCCTAGAAGTAAAATTCCAATATTATCCTTGAGGTCTTCTAGATGATTCTTGGCTGTGAGCTGTCCAAAATGATCAAGGACGTTTATCTTAGCTTTAGGGTGAAGCTAAGAGTCTTTGCCGTTGATTTTGACACGTGACAAGCCTTAGTGAGAAAGTTGTCACATGATGGGTGAAACGGTTTTGGGTGTGGGACCCTTTGGTGAGTGGGAGTTAGGGTTTTAAGGTTGGGATGAGTTTCTGCTTGTGTGAATCACACGTGAGTGTGGGTAATTGAAAATTACCCTTTGTTTTAAGTGATGTAAAAACTGGGTTCTTACTTCCTACAGTGACACATTTTGATCCGGTTTTGATGGATTGTGTTTGTGTTTGGCGCAAAAACATTTGAATGTTTCATTTGTGGCAACTATAGTCCTTGTTCTTTGGGAAAGATTGTAAATGAATTTTTTCAGCCCATGTAAATGTATTCCCTTTGTTAACAAACTTCCATTCTTTACACTTTTGGCACAAAACTTTGGCAAAAGGTTTTAAAGGGTTCTTTTTACCATTTTTGGATATTTGAGGGACTGATCTTGAATATTCTTGATCTTCAAAGGTCTTAAATGTAACGTTGACTTCATGAGGGACCATTATCGGCAATTTAGATTTGTTTAGGGACTAATCTTGCCAATTTTTCAAAGTTGAAGGACCGTTTTGCAATTTTGACAAACTTAAGGGACCAAACTTGTAATTATGAATTCACAAGGGTTTTAAGTGTCATTTATTCATTGTTTGAGGATCAATCTTGCATATCTTCAAGCCTTTAAGGGTAAATGTTGGATAACTCATGATCTAGGGCCCGGTTCTTTGTACGGATTCGTTTCTCGTGTCCGTTTTTCCTTGTTTCTTGTGATCTTTTGTCTTTTTCACGATATCCATACCTAAAATACACAAGTAAACAAACACAAGCATATATATATATGGTATTTTATGACATTTTTGTGCATTTAAAGCCCGAAAAGAACGATGAGATCATGTATAAATGCCATCTCATCACAAGGGAAGAAAAAGAAGGACTTACGAGTTAAGATATCAAGCCTAAACCGCTAAAAACTTCACTTATTAAGCAATTATTATTCAAGCGTGGAAAGTAAATACGAGGAGATTAAATCAAACACAAAAATACTTGCACAAAGAAGAATTAATCTTGGAAACTTATGATTGAACTCTATCATCTCTTGTTCTCCATATTGTTGAATTTCAAAAATGTGAAATCAATGGATACTTAGCCTATTAAGTCAAAGTTTTGGGTTTTCAAGTCATCTATAGGATCTTGCATCTTCTTATACTTTTTCAAGTTTTAGAATTTACGTTTTAAAGTTCCCTTGATAAACGACTTTCTAGGATCATTTATAGGAACTTGCGAAAAGTTCTTGTTTTAACCCGTATGAGTTAAGACTTTCGCGTTTTAAAGTTCCCTATATAAAAGCCTAGCAAAACTTAATTCAAATACGTTAAGGAAAAGCTAAGGTAAAAACCAAGTCGAGTCAAAAACTATTTTCATTTTCACCAACGGAAAGCCTACATTTGTGTCAAAATCACTTATTTTCTCTATTAAAACTTAAAAATAACACTAAAAATTTAATTTTTTTATGAAAAATGAGAAAACAATTACGTTTGGACACGACAAAAGCAATTGCAAGAGATTATATCGATTGACTCCCCCATGCTAAAACCAAAAATTGTCCTCAAGGTTTCTTAGCCCAAGAGCAACACCCCTTGCTAAAACACGAAGAGTCTAATGCAAAATCCTAACATGGAAAGAGCACGCAAATCTATAAGCCGTTTATTAATTATGCCTCAAGATAAAACGTTAGTCGATAAAAATCAAAGGATAAAGAGTGTGCCCCTTTTGGCATTCAAAGAATGGAAGCTCAAGTGGACCGGTAAAAACCGAACACGAGAGTCTTTAATGATTAGGGTCATACCTAAGATTCACAACACAACAAAACAGGAGCACAAGCTTGAAAGATCAAGCCGTATTAGATGTTATAAAATAGATAGAAGATAGAATGTATGGGACCCCCCCCCCCCCCACAAGGCACCTCGTTTTTGTTAACCGAGTCATGAGCTCGACTCGATCCCCGCATTCATTTGTCCTTAGGGAAAAAGGTGAAAACCGGCATAATGGAATAAAATCCAACATGAAGCATGATGTCGGGGTCAAAGATCTCATCCTCGTTGTTGGATGACAAACAAAAGGATAAAACTCCAACATAAATCTCTAAAAAGAGATGGTAGTCACAAATCACGAAATGGATGTAGCATGCTCCCCGAGATAAACTCACACCAAGATGATCGAAAAATCTTTCAATTATTGCATCGGTGAAAGGCCGAGATTTCCCTAAATCAATGATTCTGGGGTCGAATACCTCGTCCTCGGTGGAGAAAGGAATAGACAACACGGTTTCGTCCCCCCATGCTAATCCAACATCATATAAAGCACATGGTAATGGTGTGGTAAAAGTCTTAACCATAGTGTTTTCAACTTGCATGAATTTTTTGACCTTATCACTCTTAGGAATGTGAATAAAGGGGTCATGATACTCCATATGAGTAACATGAAAAACCCGCACATCAAGATCAAAGCCAGTGGGAAGGATAATTGGAGTAAAAGTAATTTCTCCCTCCGGGTCAACATTATCATCATCATAAATCGGGTGATCAAACCAAGAATCTTCATCACCGTCATTAGTATCTTCCTCAAATTCCGAAGGAATGTCTATATAGAGAAATTCGTCAACCTCCTTCAAGAGAAGTTCATCATCACAAAGGTTGTGAGATGTAGGAAGTATGATGATCTCAAAATCCTCTTGAAATAGTGGATTATTGTTCATTGAAGCTTCAAAGAGAGGATTTGAATAAGTCACAAAAGTGTCGTCATTCTCGTCATCACAAGAAATATCCGACAAAGTATCCAGTGTGTCACACTCGGATACAAGATCATCATTCTCATTAGAAGGAAATTCATCGGAGAATTCCTCGAGAATGGTAGGTAAAACATGAGAATCACGCTCGATCTCGAGATCGGAAACGTCTTCACTACCCCGTGGAAATGGATCAATGATAGCAAAAAGTTCATCGACGAACTTATCGCATGAATAGTCACTAACCTCACTCGGTGTGAAGTTAGGAATCAAAGGCTCTTCAACGGAAGATTGTTCCTTAGGAACATCAATTTGGTCCTTCGAAGAGAGTGAAAATGAGTCCATTTTCAATGATTGTTCAATTAAAGCAATATCACTCTCGGGATCAAAATTCTCATTATCAAACTCACTAGCATCAAATGGTGCACTAAGGTAGTCATTAATTTCCTTTTCAATCTTAGAACTATCATCCTCGTGTGGAGTGAGTGGAGATGAGGTAAGATTACAACATGATTCAACAAAGATAGGTTTATCAAGTTCCACACTTTCCAATTTCTTAGGAACTAATCTTGGAATTTTTTCCGGTTTGAAAATCATATGTTTATCCCCATGAAACAATTTAAGCTCCCCTTCTTTCATATCAACTAAAACATCGGCCGTACACAAAAATGGTCATCCTAAAATGATAGGCACACGAGGATTTGGCTCATAATCAATGATTGCAAAATCGGCTAGGTAAACGAACTCCCCCACTTTAACAATAACATTTTCCGCTATACCAACCGGACGGGTGGTAGTACCATTAGCAAGCTCAATGATAATCCGAGTGGGCATAAGTCGCAAATAGTCAAGAGTTTTCCAAATGGCTAAGGGCATTACGTTAATACTAGCTCTTAGATCGGCTAGAGCTTTGTATTCCCCAAGCTCATAAAAAACACAAGGTATCAAGAATTGACCCGGATCATTATATTTCTTAGGAAAGAAATCAAGGAAATCCGAGGTACCAAACACATTTAAAGTAGCCTTGGTGACATTAAGAAAAGTTTCTTTATGTGGAACATAAAGCTCAAGCTTTCTTTCTAAATTATCATAAGCGATGTTAGCCTTAAGCTCTCCCCTCGGGTTTGGAATGGTATTACTAGGTAAGCAACCCGAAGAAGAGGATGGTTTGGACATAAATGATTCAAACATCGAAAGCAATTTGTTTTGATTTTTTTCCATACTTTGTTGCTTACGGTTTTGACTTTGCTCTATTTGTTGCTCAACGCAGTTTTGGTTTTGTTCTAATCTTTGTTCAATTCTTTGTTGATTAAGCTCAATCTTGTTATTTTGCCCCTTTAGCGTATTTTGAAACTCATTCTTCAAAGTTGCCATTTGTCCTTGAATATTGTTATGAAAAGCCATCAAATTTGCCTCATTCGTTTTAATGTACCTTGACAAATCATTTTGGTTATTGGGAAAACCTTGATTGTTTTGATTAGCATTAAACCCATTTCCATGATTGAAATTCCCTTGGTTACCACGGTTAAAATTGTTCCCATTGTTTCCATTGTTGTACCTATTTTGAACCGGTGGAAAACCCGGTGGAGAAACATGATTTTGACGAGGAACTTGACCGTTGGAGCCATAAGTTCCCGTCGCGGAAAAAGCACTAGCTTGATCAAACCCCGTGGTTGAACAAGCATAATTAGGATGTGATCCACCACATGATACACAAACATTCTCAACCATATTAATCGATCCATGAGGATTCTTCCTAAGCTCATTCAAAATCGTGTCAATCTTAGAGTCCAATCTAGCAATCTCGGGATTAAAAGAACTCACATTGGAAACACCCGGTGTGTTTCGTGAATATTGTGCTCTAGATTTATTCTCAATTATTCCCCACGCGTCTCTCGGAGTTTTTCTTAAAAGATTACCACCCGCGACGGCATTTAAAGAATCTTGTTCAATCATATTAAGCCCATTATAAAAGTATTTATTTGATGCAATTCCGAGAAACCGTGGTGTGGACATTGTCTTAACAAATCTTTAAATCTTTCCCAAGCAACCCCAAACGATTCATGCACTTTTTATTCAAATATAGTGATCTCGTTCTTAAAGTGTGTTGTTTTAGATGGTGGAAAGAAATAATTCATGAACTTAGACACTAAATCATCCCATGTTATGATCGAACCCGGTGGTTCTTTCTCATACCAAATATTAGCATTACACTCGAGAGAGTACGGAAAAAGCATGAGCTTAATCGCGTCATTCGGAACATCTCTAAACTTGAGAGTCGAGGTAATTCGAAGAAAATTCCGAATGTGAGAGTGCGGGTTATCGGTCTCATTGCCACGAAATTGGTCGGCACGAATGAGCGATAAAAGACCCGTCTTAATCTCAAAATGATCCGCCAAAATAGCCGGCACAACGATTGCTTCCCCATACCCTTCGGTGGGTGCACGGAGCAATTCCTCCATTGTTTAGTTATCGGCCATCTCTACAACAATAGGTGGAAGCTCGGGTTCCACTATTCGTTGTTGACGATTTCTATTTCTACGAGGAATATTTTCAAGCCTATTAAAGTCAATCACAAGTCGAGAAAACGTAATTGCATACACTACAATGACGAGAATTTAGAGGATTGAAGAAAAGAAATTAGACAAGAAGAAGATTATTTTTGTTATTTTTATTTGGTATTGCTCAATAAAAAATGATCGATAAAAAACAAGGAATAAGGATAACTACTATGGAAGTAAATTACCCTCGGTCGACTTTAAAACGATATGTGAAAACCTAAACGCCTCGAGGTTCAATAAGTAAACTACAAAAATAAGATTTAATACTACTTGAATTGGCAAACCAATAATCGGTCGTCCCTCTTAATATACGCACAAGCAAGCGGGAAAACGAGGTGGCACAAAGCACTTAAAAACCTTTTTCCTTAGACGGCCTTTTATAGCACGTCGCCTTATACCTACCTTATAGTTTGTATAAATCGAGTTCAAACTTCTTATTAGTATTTATCTATTTTGCCTTTTTATTTTTGTTTTGGATTCGAATACAATAGCTAGGTGATGAAATCCCAACTAAGGTCTTATTTGGAAAGTAGGTAAATTTGTTGTTCTACGTAATATAATATATTAATCACAAAAAACACGAAAAACGATACATACTATATAATAGAAAAATAACAAAACATTCCGAGGACGGAAAGGGTCTTCAAATCAACGATCAACAAATCTCCACGAAACGAATCGTACACAAGATCTCCGGCAGCGGCGCCAAAATTTTTGATGTGATCGTTATAGTATATGTGATAATTATATACGTTATAGGGTAAATTAGAAAATTACCTTTAGGAAAAAGTAATAGACTAAAATTACAAAAGACGAATTTAATTAAGCACGTTGGTGAACCAAGTTCGTTGTACACGAACATCGAGTGAATTTGAGACGTTTTGTTTCGATTTGGACAATTGATTCAAATTGGTTTTCGGATTTTAAACTAAAATTAAATTCTTCAAATTTAAAACCTAATTTTATCCTAAAGTGCATGAATCGTTACCCAGAATTATTTTAATCTAAAAACAATTACTTAAAAATTAAAGCTATTTTAAACTTTAAACTATTTAAATAAAATCAAATAAAATCTTATCTATTTAAGTAAATTACTTTTCATTATTTTAAAACTATTTTTATTTCTAAAAATTAATCAAATTTAATTTATTTAAAAACTAACTTTATTAAAATAAAACATTTTTGTATTTTGATTTACTTATTATCTAAAAAAACTTTATAAAAGAAATATTATAAAATGAATTTAAATGAAAATTAAAGTAAATTAGAGTAGTTAATACTAAAAAAAAACTGACAGCTTTAATACGAATTACTATATTAATTACTTTGACTGAAATTAAACTCAAAAGAGGGTCACTTGGCTGTGAACCGTGAGGTCACGAGTTCGAGTCACATGAGTGACTTTTTGTGATTATTTTTGAAATTGATTATTATTTTTGGCAAATCTGCAAACCAAACACCCCCATTCGAGGGATGCAAGTTAAAAATTACAGACAGTAATATATTGAAATCTGAAAATCCAATTTCCATTACACTAGTACAAACAAAATGAAGTAGAAATAATCCTAAGAACATATAACGAATCAACCATCAAAGATTAATATTGAAATTTAAGTGCAACTGAGCAGCAGATTATAAACTAAAAAGAACTTATCGATAACAACAGACTACATGCAACTACTGATACAACAATAAGAAAAATACAGCTACTACTACAGCAATCGAAGAAGGTAAGAAACAGCTTAAATTACTACAGCATACAATAAATCAAAATCAGCAGACAAAAGTTCCATAACAATGATGAATCGAGAACAGAAAATTAAGCATATATGAGCTCAAATAAGATAACAGATACGATAAACGTCCATACAAATGCCTTATCATCAAATGCAAATAAACCAGCTTCAAATCCATAAACAGATATCCAAATCGTAGAACAAGGATCAGTAACCCAAATGATCAGATCAGAATATCAATCCAATTATTAAACATCTATTTAACTGATATAAAAAACTGTACTCAAAACAAAACAGTAACATCCATATTAGCTAATCATCTAAGTAGATTTAACACCTCATAATTACTATCATAACATTAAACGTAATCATTATCACTTAGCAGCAACTAAATAAACTGATCAAACTAGACAAACTGCTCTCATAAACTAAATGGGTCAAACTCAGATTCATACACTGTAAGCTTATCAAAACACTCAAAATCAGATTAAAACATTCAGGAAAAATCATAAATCAAGATCATATTAAAATTCAGAAAAATCATTAACCTTAAACATATTACCACTAAATCACATTAGCATTAAAAACAGATTAATATAAAAGCATTAAAATTAAGATGAAAAATGAACCTGGTGACGTAACTTTGAGAAGTAGACCAACGCTGAGCTGTCTAATGAACTCGAATAACCACCATCATTTACCACCAAATCATCACCATCGAACTAAGACTCGATCCAAATAGTAAATCGATCCAATCTTTAGTTTATTTTAATTATTTAGTGGGAATAATTATCTTATCCCTCGTTCTAACTCCAAATCACACACATAAACTATCAAACGAGTTTATATGAGTGATTTATTCAAATTATATCAATTTAAAATATCAGAAATTGCAAGATTATTTTAACAGAAACAGTAAATTGCAACAGAGAGACCAAAATTAAAGTTTACTTTTATTAATTCATATAAATCATTACAATACTATAAAAAATAAAACTACAATAATCTAAATCTAAATTGACATTATAACTCTAGAAATAAAAAACGGATGGAAAATACAGAAATATGGTAGGGTTTTTATAGGCTAACCCCCAACCTTCTTCGTGAGGTTGTTGAGAAGGATCTTTCATCTTGACCATTAAATTGGTATCTTCTTTATTCTCTTTCTTCTCATCTTGATCTGATGGCTGATATTCGCACACTAGCACACGGATTGCCAACGTGGCATCCGAGTGTGCTAGTTGTGTGCTGATTTGGCCTTCTTTAATTTGTGGAATGCGGGTTAATTGCTTTCACAACCACTCATATGGTTCCACGTCTCTTGCTTCTCTCCACCTATACTCTCTAAAATTATGGGGGATTTATTCTCCCTCATATGATTCACACGCTCCAAGTGAAACCCCCAAAAATAATTGGGTAAACTAATTATTAGGGTTTGGTGTAATAGTAATTTTTTTGTTGCAGGTTTATTTGGGAGAGATGGGAGATAAGAGATGATACATTGAGAGTATCGAAATTTGATGTGTGTGGTGAATATTGTGTTTAACCCAAGACAATTAATAAAACTCTTTTTATTTTCTTAACCGCCCAACTTCGTTCCATTATTTATCAATGAAAATGGGCTTTTACTGGACTTTGACCACAAGTTAAAAACTCGTTTCTCGATTTCTCTCTTATTTCGTCTTTTGGGATTTCGGTTTCTTCATCCGTCTTTTGCAAATATTCATGGGCCAATTTTGGGCTTAATTTCCAAAAATAGATATTGAAAATCAACTATTGGGCATTCGAGCCCATTTGTTCAAATGTGGGACCCATTTGGCCCAAAAACTCCATAAATGATGAAATCCGCTAAAAACGAGCTTGATATTGGCATTTTCGATCTTTTCTTCAAATTCGTGCCGGTTTTTGTCGGTTTTCATGATCCTTGGTACCTACACACATTAAACAACAAACAAACGTATACAAAGCCATTTTTATTGGTTTTATGCATTTATTGTGTGTTTACTGATATAAATGATATGAGTAAAATCACTCATATCAGGGTGTAATGAGATGATTATGGCATATAAACGGGGTTAAGTTGTAGGACACGATTAGATATCCATCATAGATTGATGAGCCATTTTGGTATGTGGTTCATGTCTTGATGGTATATGTTTTTGTGTTTAGATTTTTGCTAGAGCGCAGGTACTTGGAGAAGCTTGTCAGGTGAGTTTCATAGTCCCATGTTTCTATGATTTATAAATGTTTTGAATTCCAGATGGGATGGAAGAGACACTGTTTGGTTTTGTAACTAGTGCTGTAAATGTTTTTATGGTTTGTGATGGACTTGTGTGTACATTTATGTGATTAACTGCTATGTGATTCTTGATTGTTTTTATGATTTGGATCGGGGGACACGTACCGTCCCAGTTATTGTGGTTTGACTTGGTACCAAGGGGATGTTGACAAGGCGAGGCCTTGGGATTGGTTCATAGGTGTATGGGCGCCTATGTGACCATGGTTATTGGTAAGGCTGGGAGCCTTGGAAATTATGGTTATTGGTCAGGCTTGGAGCCTTGGAATTGTGATTGTATGGTTAATCTTGAATGGTAGTTGTTAATGCATAATTGTAACACATTGTCCATATGTTCTTTTGTTGATGGTTGTTATTCACAGCTTATAACTGATTTGGCGTTGGAGTCTAAACCTATGACTCTCACCAACTTTATGTTGACGTGTTTTAGTGTCTCTTTCAGGTGAGAATGTGGTTAAGCGTGAGAATAGGAGTGGCTAGCTGGAAGGCTTAGGATTTCATTTGGAGGAACCCCCTTTCCTCTTAGTTTGTATTTATGTTTGAATAAGTGATACTTTTTAGACACATATATGTTTGATGTGTGTTATTTGAATGTCTTTGGTAAGAGGTAGGCCTGTTACCTACTTATCTAGATGCCTGCATTGTTTGAGATATCTTCATGACATTGTGTCACCATTTATGATATTTCCATTTCATTTAGTTATCTCTATAGACACGCTATTGTTGTGATGATATCCATACGTCGCGCCCCATATTCCGCCATGGTGGGGTGTGACAGAATGGTATCAGAGCCAATGGTTATAGAGAATTCGGTTGCCTAGCCTAGTCTATAGCTTAAGGATCCCTGCATATAGGCGTCATAGGATTACGTGTGGTCTTGATTATATTTTCCTAAATTTTATTTTTTGTGAATTTTGACTAGTATGAGTTGAACTGTAGTTTCCCATACTTAGTCACCTGTTAATTTCTATTTTGCTTTTGATATATAAATTACTTTCACCATAGTAAGTTATTTGGTGTACCTAATGTATATTTTTTTGATGTTTAAGTCATGTTCCCTATGAATCTTGTGGTGATTCGAGTCACTAAGAGTAGGTGGATAGGAAGGATTTTAAGTTGTTTCCACTCTTATGGGCGACATGACTTATAACTGATTATGATGTTGTGTTGGAGTTTATCTATGCTGTTTTAGCTAGACTATGGATTTATGTATTCCAAGAGTTTGACTATATTATTTAATAGATGTAGTTTTGGACCTTATTGTTTATGTGGTTATGAACTTATGTGAGTAGATGGATTTATGTGTTATATGTTGTATTTATTCTTATAAGTGTCATCATAGGAGGGAGTGCATTGGGGAAAGGGTAATTGTATAAGTATGGTGGCTAACATAGTTATACAACTACCACAACTTCAATGGATTCCTAAGTATGATAGCATGAAAGAGGGTTAGTACATGCTTGTATATGATGAGATGTGGATTTTGGGAATATGTATAATATGTGGGTTTATGTAACGGTTGCCTACGTATGGATATTTTTTAGTGTGTTATATGTTTTGGGTTGTAGTCATGTTGTGTGATTATGAGGTCACACGATATGGACTGGTTTAGTGATGGGTTTTATGCCTTGTTGTAAGATGGCGATTACTCGTATGGAAAAACGAGTGTATGACGCGATTGATTGATCTAACATGTATGGTAACGAGTATGTTTTGTGTGATTTAATAGGTATATATATGCGGATGTATATATACTAGTATGTGTTAAGTTATGATATATGGTCGTTCAGTAGTTATTATAACTTGAACGTACCTTGTGTTTGCTCGTGTTTTATGGTACTGGAGTTTGATGGAGTTCCAACGACGTTTTGAGTCTTTTTATGTGTGTCTACATTCGGGTATGTATTTCAATTAATGAGAACTACTAAATTTTCTTGCAAATAAGTCTGGCTAATTATAGGAAAACGACTTTGAAAATAATTTGTAAGTGTATGGTATGATATCGTGACTTACATATCTTTTTTTATGTTTGTGTAGTAAGTTATAAAAAAATTTGTCTCTAAATAATTGGATTAGTTTTCTATGTAACATGTGATAATACATTTTAATGGGGTAAAGAAAGTTTACAAAAATTTTCTTAAGTGGAGTTAAAATTTTAGAAGTATTTAACTAGACGGAAGAGTAAAAAGGGAGATTTTATTATAGTAATGATAATAATAACACCACACCTTATAAACGTGTAGTAGTTTAGTTATAACCAGCCTAAATGGATTTTATAAAATAATAATAATAATAATATAGAATAAAATGAAAAAAACACTGTATTTTATAAACATGTATTGGTTTCATTATAACAAGTGAAATAAGTTTAATATGGGTAAACAAGGTAATGGTTAGAATAAGATTGTAGTATACTAACTAGTTGATATCCTTGATAAAATAATGAAGATAAAAGATGAGTTTATTGTTCAAAACGAGTATGATTGATTTTAATAATATTGAAGTTTGGTTCTTATGAGGAGTAACTAAATGGGGCGAAAGTTTAAAATTTTCTGAGGTATCAAAATTTGGTAATACTAACCGTGACGAGTCTAATTTTTCGTTGTTGGAACACTCCATTGAATCTTTTGGATTACCTTGTTTAATTTTCAGTTGCTTTGGCTAGGGTTCATTATGGTTGATCTTTCGGTTTACCCTATATTTATTAGGACGCGATCGTTTGGAATTCTTTTGGTACACGTCATGGTTGATTTAGTTATACGGTTGTGGAAACGTTAGGATGAGAGGATAGAGTTGGGTAGTATTACTTATGGTTAGATATTAGAATGCAGAGTTGTGTTTTGGTTTAAAGGTTGTGTTGAAGGAATGATTAAGATTTGTGGAGTTTTGAAACTTATATTGGTTACGGGAATAAAGGAGTATGTAAAGTTAGTTGAGTGGTCGTGAGAACGAGATGTCATTCTATGAGAAGTTGGTTGAAGTACCATTAGGATATTGATGAAAGTACCAGCGGATGTGAGGGTAGAGTAGAAATTTTCTACTAAATATTGGGCAAATAACACGCAAGGGAATTAGTATAGTTATGGAGGCAAGGTAGTGGTAGACACGTGAAGGAAAACATGGATGTGAAAGAATGATTGGTAGGAGGCTGATTAAGTGTGATTACAACAAGTAAGGAAGAGTGAGCCATTGAGGGGTTGGAGTACCTTTAGAAATATTATGGTAGATGAGGTGAAGTTAGAAGCTATTGGGTAGTGTGAAGTTCCTAGGTAACATCATAGAGACGAGAAGGGGAGCGTGAAGAGCTACATCGTGAAGCAAGGAGCTGAAAGGAATACGTGCGGGCTGCTAAAGGAAGCAAGAGATTTGGAAGGAGTCACAGATTTTGCTAGGACTGGAAATGTTACAAGCACTATGAAGGGAATCTCCGTATGGTTCGTGAAGAAAGAACACATATCGAGTACCGGGGTGGAGCTACAAAGAGCTGAACCAGTGGATCGTAATGAAGTGAATACATAACATGGGAGATTAAGAAATCGTGGAAGTAACAAGGGGAGTCGAGTGACTACGCAGATAGAATTTTTGTGGCAATCAATATCGAGGGATGAGAAGTGAAGCTGAGCTGAATAAGTTTCGTGGAGAAGTGATTAGAGAGTCGGTTTTGTGAAGGTGTTATGAAAGATCTTTGGAAGAGACAGCTATGCATTATCTAATGCACTAGTGATTTCCATAGATTTGATGAATGAAGTATGGAATTTCGGTTGGACGGGATAGTGTAGGAATAAGGGAGAACCATGGAAGAAGAGAACCAAGTATTCCTAGAAGATGATGATTGAAAGTACCTCATGTTGGGTGCAAGATCAAAGTAGAAGTATGAGATTTGAGTAAGAATTCAAAATATGGCTTAGTAGACAGATGGAAACTAATGTGGGTATAAGATGAGAGCGTGATCTGCATGGAATCACATGAAACTCTAGTCTGTCCCTATTAGGAGGGAGTAAGAGAACTGGTTGTGAGAAAAACAAGTGAAGATACTTGGAAAATTATGGCGTATAGATGACTAGATAGACTTAGTTAGTAGAGCTGGATTGTTATATCTGCCTAGAATGCTAGAGGCATTTGGGGTACGAGACGTAGAGAATGATCTATACAGATCATGAACGTCTCCAACACATATTTAATCATCTTAATTGAACATTTGGAAAAGGTGATGGGTGGAGTTAAGTGATGAAAGAAAATTGCAAGGCCAAGGCAAGCATGGTTGATGAGACATGGAATGAGAAGAATGAAGTGAAGTTGAGACGAACTTGAACTATATGGATGACGTATTAGGGTGGTTTGGATGAAGGATGTAGGTTGCACAAGTTGAGTTGTCTAAAGTAGAGAACGCGTCAACATGTATGTTACGTGGCCTGGACAATCATATGGAGAAAAGGGACGTAGACTATACTTCCTACATAGATAGGAGTAGCTTAGAAAGGGCGATGTAAGGACGAAGTTGGTGAAAGAGATACATAATGGGTGGAGGAATAAGTACGACGAGAGTTGGGTGATAGTCGATAGACTAACTAATTCATCTCATATTTCAAGAGGAATGAGAAGTCACGTAGTTGAGAAGTTGGAAGGATTGCGTACAGATGTGATGGAATAGAGGGTTTTGCGTAAAAGTTAGCCTAATATGCATGGAATGCCTTATGAAGGATTATGGCAAGGGAAGAAACGATGGGAAGCATCACATCGTGATGTATGGTAGGATTTGAGGAAGAAGAAGGAAGTGTGTATAGAAGAGAAGCATGAATGAAATAGGTCGAGATAGGAACCGAAGGTAAAACTTTGGTAGAGCTTAATGAGTAGAATAAAGCACAACGCAGGCTAATACTGTCGTAGTGTGGAAAAGGAAATGGCACTGACCTATACTGATTGTTTGGGAGGCTTAGTATCGATAATCGAATGGATGAGGAGTTATAGGTGTGATGTGCCATAGGGACGAAGGGCTTGGTCTAACTGAGACAAGATGAGGAGAAATATGACCTTGAAGGTAGGACATTGTGTAGGTATAAAGGAAGTGTTGGGTATAAAAAAATCATGAAGAAAAGTGAGAAAGAAGTGTATAGGTGCTACTAATGAGCTATCCAAATTTAGTGGAAGTAGTCGTAGCATGAGTTTGGATGGCATTTGATATAATAACTAAGATAACCGTCCTTTTGATGATGTGTATAGATCATAAGTTAATTTGGATTGGAAGAACTAATGGATATGTGAAACACCGTCATAGGTCACTTGTGTAAGGAAATTGGAATTTTTAAGAAGTTTGGGGGTACGGACTAAAGGGAGTTGATGAACATGATTGAATACGAGTATATCAAGCTAATGGGAAAAGGATGGACGAGGTGAGAAATTGCTACAAGTATAGGAGTCGTGTTGAGATCTTGGGTGACTGATTTAGAGGGAGGTGGGAAACTCGTTAGCGATGTCTGAGTTTTAAAATAATGATAGTTATCATACTAGAAGTCGATGAATGCCATTTGAGGCACTATATGGAAGGATAGGGTGAGTTGTCCTTAAGGTGGACTAAAATTGGTTAAAGAGACTACTAATGTGGAAAAGGTGTTTGTGGAAAGGATAAGAGAAAACAAGAGATGCTATGTAGAAAAGGAGGAAACCACTAGAGTTTAGTGACAAAGTTATGTAGGAAGTTTCACCGATAGTAACGGGTGGTAGGTTTTGGTAAAATGGAAAATTTGATGTAGAGTTGTGTAGGTCCATTTATGATCCTTGGAAAGATCGGACCAGTAGCTTATGAGTATAGAATTACCTGGGGAAAATGAGTGGTATACATGATATATTTCATGTATTGAGATTGGTAAATGTTGTTTGAGAATGCATATTTGCATGTACAGTTATTCGGGGTTTGTGTTAATAAGAGTCTTTGTTTTATCAAAGAGTCATTAGTGAGATTTATTGGCTGTGAGGTCAAGAGATTGGGTATGAATTTAAATATTGTTGGTTAGTATATGTGGTAATTTGAGACTTGAACTAATGTACACATGGAAATGAGAGGAGTTCATTTAGAACAAGTATCCTCATATGATTTGTTATTTGTGTGTTTTATCCTAAGGAGTAAATCTCGGGACGAGATTTCTATTAGGAGGGAGTGATGTGACAACCGCGGTTCTGAGGTTCGTCACTTAGTTTTATTTTGTGCAAGTTACGTGTCTTTACGTGTTTATGTGCTAATTGGTGTGTATAGATTGTGTTTTGGATATCGTTTCGGGTACGGAGTACCTTGTGAGTGAAACGATGTGTGATGATTTCATGTTCATGAGCTCACAATGTAGTGACTATTAAATGAGATGGTGTTGTTTAGTGGTTTTACGTATACGTATATGTATTATAGAAAATCGTATTTTTACGGTTTAATGTTTTGCATTTATGGGTCTCGGAAGAGGTATTTAGTCACGGGAATAATTTACGGGATTGTTTTAAGTCATTTACGACTTAGTTATATAGTTTATTTTATATTCTAAGAGTTTTTATAAAACTGTATATTTTTACGTCTTTTACGGTATATGCGTAAATTTGACTAGTTTTGCGGTTTTGAGGTTTCGGAGGCTTTAGGAGCTGAAATAAATTAAGGAAATTTAAGATAATAATAATTAATAGTTAATTTACAGTAGGTGGAGTATAAAGTCGGCCAAATAGGGGTTATGGGCTTTGGGTTGGGCGGCTAAAAGAAAGAAAGAAGGAAAAGCCCAAAAACAGGCCCAATGGACTTGTAATGGGACTAGTGGGCCATTAGGACTTAACCAAACCCAATCCATAACCAAAATAATCATATTTTTAAGCTCCTAACAGCTCCTAGCCGAAATTCAACAATGGTGGCCAATTAGCGTTTCAAAAATAAAGATCTATTGATTTCTAAGGTAAAACCTTCAAAACCCTTGGTCTATTAATGATTTTAATCAATCTAATCATGTAATTGATCTTATGATGGATTAGGGTTTGTTAGTTTTCTGAGATTAGTAAGTTTAGGGTTCATATGAATTGATTCCTTTGGCTATTATGAAGATTAGTGATGGTAATTAGGGTTTAATCATGTTTAAATTCGTTTTTAAAAACTGGGCAGAATGTTTGGTCCATTGTTTTGATCATATCTAGAGTTCTACAAATTTTTAATTTTCGAATCTTATGTCCCTGGAAAGGTAATTGAATTAGCTTTCAAATTCAATTAATGAGAACTAAATTGGAGGTCGGTAAGTGGGTCAAGAACAGGTTACATTAGTCGGGTGTCAAAACAGTTTTTGGATCAGTTTGTTTTCATTTTATGTTTTGAATTGTTTGGGGTACTTAGGGTTATAATTGGAGCTTAAAATGAACATGAGACTTAGATCATATATTATATAAAAGATCTGGAGAAGGGCTAAGCAAATGGGATAGGGTAAGACCCTCTGGTCATAGCAAACGTTTCATATGTTCAAAATCAGTAAAATCTGGATAGGTGAAAGTATATGTTGTATATCGGGGACTTAAAATTAGCTTTGATGTTGGTGAAAGGGCTGAGATTTTAGGTAACACATATAGTTTTATGGGGTTTTCATTACAAGGAATGTGGTTTAGGTTTGGTGGGCGTTTGGCTCATAATACGGAGTATGAAAATCAGTACTGTTTTGGGATAAATGTTAACGGCATGAGTTATGAACTAAAGAAAGTTAAGGGCTTTATAGAGTGGTGTAATGAGATGATTATGGAATATAAATGGGGTTAAGTTGTAGGAGAAGGTTAGATATCCATCATAGATTGATGAGCCATTTTGGTATGTGGTTCATGTCTTGATTGTATATGTTTGTGTGTTTAGATTTTTGCTAGAGCGCGGGTACTTGGAGAAGCTTGTTCAGGTGAGTTTCATAGTCCCATGTTTCTTTGATTTATAAATGTTTTGAATTCCAGATAGGATGGAAGAGACACTGTTTGGTTTTGTAACTAGTGCTGTGAATATTTTTATGGTCTGTGATGGACATGTGTGTACATTTATGTGATTAACTGCTATGTGATTCTTGATTGTGTTTATGATTTGGATCGGGGGGACACGTACTATCCCAGTTATTGTGGTTTGACTTGGTACCAAGGGGATGTTGACAAGGTGAGGCCTTGGGATTGGTTCAAAGGTGTATGGGCGCCTATGTGACCATGGTTATTGGTAAGGCTGGGAGCCTTGGAAATTGTGGTTACTGGTAAGGCTTGGAGCCTTGTAATTGTGATTGTATGGTTAATCTTGAATGGTAGTTGTTAATGCATAATTGTAACACATTGTCCATATGTTCTTTTGTTGATGGTTGTTATTCACAGCTTATAACTGATTTTGCGTTGGAGTCTAAACCTATTTACTCTCACAAACTTTATGTTGACGTGTTTTAGTGTCTCTTTCAGGTGAGAATGTGGTTAAGCGTGAGAATAGGAGTGGCTAGCTAGAAGGCTTAGGATTGCATTTGGAGGAACCCCATTTCCTCTTAGTCTTTATTTATGTTTGAATAAGTGATACTTTTTAGACACCTATATGTCTGATGTGTGTTATTTGAATGTCTTTGGTAAGAGGTAGGCCTGTTACCTACTTACCTAGACGCCTGCATTGTTTGAGATATCTTCATGACATTGTATCACCATTTATGATATTTTCATTTCCTTTAGATATCTCTATAGACACGCTATTGTTGTGATGATATCCATACGTCACACCCCATATTCCGCCATGGTGGGGTGTGACAGAACAAGAGTTGATTCATCTGAGAATGAAAGGCGTGGACATTGATAGCTACACAAACCGATTCCATGAGTTGTCCTTGCCGTGTCCTCGATTGGTGGAACCCGAAGAGATCCGAATTGAGCCATATATTAAAGGGTTAACCAAGAACATCCGAGGGGACGTGACATCATCAAAACCACTGACCATTGATGATGCTGTTCGAATGGCTTACCAACTCATTGGGCAAATAATTCAGGATAGGGAAGATGAAGCACGTACTGGTGAGAAAAGAAAGGGCGATGGAGATCGTGGAGATCGAGGTGATAATAGGAAGAATTTCAATCGCCGTCAGAACTAGAGAAAGGGGAATGCAAATTATCTTACCAACAACACACCGCGCAATGATGAAAAGTGTCCTAAGTATGGTAATAAGAGGCATGCTGGCGACTGTTGGAAGTGTCGAAATTGCGGAATGCTTGGACACAAAGTTGAAAGGTGTAAGAAGGGAATCATTTTCTTCAACTGTAATGAAGAAGGTTATAAGAAATCGGATTGCCCTAAGTTGAAAGCGATTGGACCTGGAAGAAACCCCCAGGGTGGTGCTTATCAACTTGGAACGGTTGAGGTTAAGAAAGAGGATCTGAATGTCGTTAATGGTACGTTTTTACTCAACAATCATTATGCTGTTGCTTTATTTAATTCGGGTGCTGATAGGAGCTTTGTGTCCACTAAATTTAGTGCCCTTATTGACATTGAACCTGTTGAGATAAATACAAGTTACGAAGTGGAAATGGTTGATGGTAAATTAGTGAAAACTAATAAGATATTAGAAGGATACTCTCTAAATCTCTTAAACTATTCCTTTCCGATTGATTTAATATTGATAGAACTAGGTAATTTTGATATTATTATTGGTATGCATTGGTTATCGTTGAATAATGCTTCTATTTTATGTGGAGAAAAGAAGGTTAAGATTTCTCTTTGGAATAGGACATTAGTAATTGATGGTAATCGAGGTGAATCCCGTTTGAAAATCATTTCATGTATTAAATTCCAAAAGTACATCAGGAACGGTTGCGAGATATTCTTAGCTCAAGTGACCGGGAATGAGTCTAAGGAGAAATGATTGGAAGATGTACCTATTATCAGTGAATTTCCAAAGGTATTTCCTAAAGATTTACCCGGACTTCCGCCGATAAGGCAAGTTGAGTTTCAAATCGATTTAATTCCTGGTGCTGCACCGGAGGCACGTGCGCCTTACCGATTAGCCCCTTCTAAATTAAAGGAACTATCTAAACAACTTAAGGAGTTGTCTAATAAAGGTTTTATTCGACCGAGCTCGTCGCCTTAGGGAGCTCCAGACTTGTTCGTTAAGAAAAAGGATGGATCTTTCCGTATGTGCGTTGATTATAGGGAACTGAATAAGTTGACGATTCAAAATCGATATCCTTTACCAAGGATTGATGATTTATTTGATCAAGTGCAAGGATCTAGTGTGTATTCTAAGATAGATTTGCGGTCTGGATATCACCAACTTCGCGTCCGTGAAGAAGATATTCCAATAACTACATTTACACCCTGTTATGGACACTATGAATTTCAAGTAATGCCATTTGGGTTAACTAACGCACATGTGGTCTTCATGGATCTAATGAACCGAGTGTGCAAACCCTACATGGACAAATTTGTGATCGTGTTTATTGACGATATTCTGATCTATTCTAAGAATAAAGAGGAACATGGAGAACACTTAAGGATTATTTTGAGTTTGTTACAGGATGAAAGGTTGTATGCTAAGTTTTTGAAATGTGATTTTTGGTTAGATTATGTGCAATTTCTTGGTCATTTGATTAACAAAGATGGAATTCATGTTGATCCTGCAAAGGTTGAAGCCATTAAGAATTGGTCTACACCGACAACGCCAACGGAAGTGCGACAATTCTTTGTATTGGCTGGCTATTATAGGCGATTCATTAAAGATTTTTCTTCAATAGCTAAATCCTTGACTAAGCTTACTCAGAAAATTAAACCTTTCGTTTGGGGAAGTGAAGAAGATGGAGCATTTCAGATATTGAAGCAAAAATTATGTAGTGCGCCAATTCTATCATTACCCGACAGAAGTGAAGATTTTGTAGTGTATTGTGATGCATCTCTTAGAGGTTATGGAGCTGTTTTGATGCAGCGAGAAAAAGTAATAGTTTATGCTTCTAGGCAATTAAGGAAGAATGAGGAGAATTATACTACTCATGATCTTGAGTTAGGAGCTGTAGTCTTTGCTCTTAGGTTGTGGAGACATTATCTGTATGGCATCAAGTGTACGATATTCACCGATCATAAAAGCCTACAGTATATTCTCGATCAAAAGGAATTGAACATGAGGCAACGAAGATGGATAGAACTATTAATTGATTATGATTGTGATATAAAATATCACCCCAGGAAAAGCAAATGTTGTTGCCGATGCATTAAGTAGAAAAGATAGAGAGCCTATCAGGGTACGTTCTCTAGTCTTGACCGTGCACAATAATTTGCCTGAGGAAATTAGAAATGCGCAAATAGAAGCCTGTAAGAAAGAAAACTTTGTTAATGAAGGGTTTCGAGGAGAAGGAGATCCTTTAGAGGCTTAAGAGATTTGATTATGTTAGAATCCCACAAATCTAAGTATTCCATTCATCCTGGATCTGATAAAATGTATCATGATTTGAAGAAGTTGTACTGGTGGCCGAATATGAAAGCTGATATTGCTATGTATGTTCTTCAATGCTTGACTTGTGCAAGAGTCAAAGCTGAACATCAAAAGCCATCAGGAATACTTCAACAACCAAAGATTCCTGAATGGAAGTGGGAGCGAATTAAAAATAGACTTTATTACCAAGCTTCCTCGAACATCATTTGGAAATAACTCGATTTGGGTCATTGTCGACAGACTGACCAAATCAGCACACTTCATTCCAGTTAAAGAGCAGTTCTCACTGGAGAAGTTGATTCGTATTTATCTTGAGAATGTTGTATGGAAGCATGGAGTGCCTGTATCGATCATTTCAGATCGAGATCCTAGATTCGCATCGAATTTTTGGAAATCTTTCCAGAGATCTTTGGGAACTAATCTCGAAATGAGCACTGCTTATCACCCCCAGACTGATGGGCAGAGTGAAAGAACGATACAAACACTGGAAGATATGTTAAGAGCTTGTGTGATAGATTTTGGTAAGAATTGGGATAAAAATTTGCCTTTAGAAAAATTTTCATATAACAATAGTTATCATGCTAGTATTAAGGTTGCACCGTTTGAAGCTTTGTATGGTAGGAAGTGTAGATCTCCTGTATGTTGGAGTGAAGTTGGGGATACCCAGCTCACGGGACCAGAGTTGATCCGGGAGACTACAGAGATGATAGTTCAGATTAAGAATAGGCTGTTGACTGCCCGAAGTAGACAAAAAAGTTACGCGGATGTGCAGTGGAAACCGATGGAGTTTGAAGTGGGTGACCGAGTAATGTTGAAATTATCACCATGGAAAGGCGTCATAAGAGTTGGAAAGCGATGGAAATTGAATCCCCGCTATATTGGACCCTTTAAGATTTTATCTAGAGTAGGTCTGGTGGCTTACAAACTAGAGTTACCCCAAGAACTTCATGGTGTTCCCAACACATTCCATGTATCTAATCTGAAGAAATGTTTAGCAGTGAGTGATGAGAAAATTTCGTTGGATAAGGTACGAATTGATGAGAAGTTGCATTTTATAGAAGAACCTGTAGAGGTTATGGATCGTGAGGTAAAGCAACTGAAACAAAGTCGGATACCTATCGTCAAGATCCGATGGAATTCAAAGCATGGACCGGAATTTACTTGGGAACGAGAGGATGAAATGTGGAAGACACCTCTTCGATTTCAATAAGAAACGGACATCAAAATAAAATGGATCACGAGGACGTTGATCCCTTTTAGGAGGAAAAGCTGTGACAATCTAACATTTTCAGGTAGTAAATTATTTTCTCGTATATTATTTTGAAACTTATTTTTGTGTTGGTTGATGAACTCACAATTTACGGATTTAAATTTGGGTTTACGTGCATAATTTAACGTCCTTTACGACTAAACCGGAAACCCTAGGATTACGTATTTACGTTTTTGAACTCCGTTTTTGATGAGACAATTTTTATTAGATTCATTTTGTTCCGTTGATTCATAATTTATAAAAACGTTTTTCGTAAAACGACCCGAGGGCACGCAAATCGAGGAAACTAGAATCGAGGAGTACCCGTAAATAAATAGGGATGAGACAAACCACTTTTTCCCCACCCCCAATATGTGACGGCTTAAGCTAGCCATATACACCATGAGGTGTCAAAGCTTAAGAAGTAAACTAGGACACTTGTCCTAGCCACTTCACAAACAAGCTACAACAACAAAACCACTCACACAAACTAACAACCTCATTTGCAACTCAGGCAAAACCACCAAACTCTCTCTTTCTCTCTACCATTACCGTCCCAACTCACACATAAACACCCCCATTTGATCAAATTTAACCACAAAATCTTATGTTATTCACACATATGATGGAAACCTTTTGAAGCTCTATTGATTGGTGGTGATTTTAACATCCAAGGAGAAGATTTGTTGGTGTCCTAGGGCTGATTTTCCACAAGGAGTTCTTGGTGATAGGTGATCTTGAAGTTAGTTTTGGTGTACCCCAAGTGTTGTCATCCAAAGTCAAGTTATAATCTTGGGGTTGGTAAACAAGATCATCCTTCCCATTTTTCATTGTTATTTTTGTAAATGTAAATCGTATTTTCTTTCCTAATGTATATGTATATGATGATTTATGATGATAAAAATATTATGTGGGGATCATGTGTTGATAAACTTAGTTAAAAAGATTGAAAACTACATGTAAAAGTGGTAAAATATTGCTTAAATAAGTAGGCTGTATAAAAACAGTAAAGAACCTTATGTTAAATTGTTAAAATGGCATATATTAATTAATATACAGTAAGTTATAAGACTTGTACACATGTGAGAGTTGGCCATACAATGGACTCCTTAAAATGAGTGCGATATGATTAAAACAATATTGTAGTACAAATCTGAGTAGTCTGTTTTGGACGGACTGTTAGGGACATTTAGAGATAGATTGAGCAGTAGCTAAAACTGAGTTAATTGTAGCACATAATATGTAGTTTATGTCATGAGCTTCTATCTCTTTTTAGAACTCAAGATATGGTAAAAATGGTGAAAGTGAAAATAATAATCAGATTTGTGAAATAAAAGTATATAGTATAATATTAGCACTCAAGTAAATGTAATATAAAATGTATACTTAAAACCCACTAAATTATATATTACATATAAATAAGTATGTACATTAATAAATAAATGACACATTTAATAAAAATGGTAATTTGATAAGTTTTATAAGTTATAAAACTATAAACATAAGTTTTACGTCTTTTTGGCGAAAACCGATAAATTAACGTTTTCGTCAAATAAAACTTAGACGGTTGGACCCGTCTAATGTAAACTTTTAATAACTCATATACTGATGTATAAGTACATATTACAAGTAAAAACCGATAAACCCGAGCTTTATAACATATGGACATTAACGAGCCAAATTAGCCTTATTGGACTATTAACCTAACTAATTTGGTTAAACACTAATGGACTTACTTATTGGGCTTAACCCACTTGGGCCCAACATGTGAGAATAGGGCTGATGTTAAAAGAATAATTTGACTAATATAATGTAATGGGCTTATAATGGGCTTATTGGGCCTAAACATGTAAACAAGTTAAACTAGTGAAACTAGTATAAAAATTTACCAACACATAACATTATAAAGAGTAAATAAAGATGTACAATCCCACTTGATAATCATCATATTTATAAAATCATCATATATATACATAGTTATAATTTATATAAAGTCATTGGACAAAATTCTAAGACCGAGTATTATTTATATAGGTTTCCGTGATCGAAGCACGCCCGTCGCTGATAAACCACCTTTCATAATCAACGTGAGTTCATAGCCTCGCACTCTTTTAAATGTTTTATAAAATGATTTGTAAACCCGCGAGGGAGATAACATGCAAGTTTTTGATAAAAAATAGAACACAAGTAGTCTCGATGGTATGCTTAATGATATGGACCCGAATGATGCTATGACCCAATAAATGAGATGAAATGGATTATTATTAGTTAGGTTATGTCACTTAAAGTCCCATTAGCATGAATTGTGAACTACCCGGATTTGGTAGACGCTTATGCATGTGATAGTACTATTTGGGGAAGATCACCCCAGTTCGCACCTTGACGGTTGATACCCGTCGTACCACATTGATTGGTAAGCGAATTTATGTATGAGAAGATTTACATAGCGTGTTTTTTGTGACGACACGCTAACTTAGATGGGCAAATTGTTTTTTAGGTTCGCGGCCCGTTGTTTTTGATAGTAAGGTAACAATGTCATGCGGCTAATAATAATCCAATGTAATCTAAATATCCGATATGATACGATGCAAATAACGATAATAATGTTACCAATAACGGTAATATTGAGACTACGGTCTCATGGACGGTTTAAGATGTATGCTTTGCTTTATATATTGCCTGACTAGCAATACAAGGACTTACTTATGATATTATACTTGTGTTCTGATTTAGATGATTGTTTTATATAACGGTCTTATTAAACACTATGAATTCACTCGGCATTCGCTGATAAGATCTATATTTTGTAAACTTAATGACCTGTATAATTTGGGACCTGTTGTACACTTGAAACTTTTATTTCGAATGAATGTATGTTAAACCTTGTACAACCATTTTTATTTGTTGTCTATGATTGGAGTTATTGTGCTGTCCCGTAACACTCTAATGACTAGTCCGTTGTACCGATATGAAATCTGAGCGTGTTACAGCAAGATTCCATCTTATATTTCTTAAGCGATTCAAGGGCATACTTGGATTTATTGATAAAATGTCTCTGGGACTCTGAGATATCTGAAGTCCTAAGAAAAATGATACCTTGCCCATCATTGACATCTTAAACTTGGAAGACATGAGTGTCCCAAACTCATCCGATAAGGTTTGGGTCGAGTCAGCAAATATAATATCATCAACATATATTTGTACCATAATCATATCTTTACCTCGTTTCTGAATGAATAGCGTGGGATCCACCTTGTCTTTAGCGAAGCCTTTACGTAATGAGAAATTGTGACAATAGATCATACCACGCGCGTGGAGCTTGTTTCAACCCATATAGAGCCTTCTTAAGCTTGTACACGTGATTAGGATATTTAGAGTTCACAAAACCATCCAGCTGTTGAACATAGACCTCTTCCTTGATTTCACCAGTGAGAAATACCGCCTTCACATCCATCTGATAGACGATCATATTCATGTGGGCTGCATAAGAGAGGAATAGTCTAATAGCTTCCAAACGGGCAACTGGTGCAAAGGATTCCAAAAAGTCGATGCCCAATAGTGGTTTGTACCCACGAGCTACTATTCCGCCTAACTCGTCGAGTTTCACCTTGTAAACCCATTTCAATGCTAGTAACTTCACTTGATCCGAGCATGCGACAAGTTCCCATACATCAAGACGTATGAATTCATTAAGTTCTTCTTGCATAGCTTCTATCTAACAAGATTGGGTAAATGCTTCTTGCCACGTCTAAGGTTCAACTTCATTGAGAAAAGCATCAAAATGACAAAACATTACCCTTTCTTGTTACTAACTTCGTGTGGATACCGAACGATTAGGGTCACCAATAATAGAATCTATAGGATGATCCTTTGTCCACTTGATGTTATGTTCACGAATCCGTGGATTGGAATAGACTGTAGTAGGAGCTTCCTCTCAGGTGGACGACCCAGCTTAATTATGGTCGAGAATTGGTACACCAAAGAATGGAAGTTCACGCATTTGAGCGAATTCCAAGTCGTGATTATCATAATCCTCTTCATCATCAACAAGAATAACATGGGTAGTTGATTCGGATGTTGGTTGAGAATTACTCATTGAAGGTATATCTTGACCAATGGTAGGTGTAGACATATCTGATTGTGCTTCAGTTGCTGGAGCTACAACTTTGGTAACCGGAGCTATTACCTCAAGTTCTGGATCAGCAATACTTGGAGGAGTAAAGAATTCATCAAAGAACGGTTGAAACAACGTATCCTATTCATTCCTAGAAGGTAGTGTAAATGATGATGAAGCAGGGTTGTTTGGGACAAGACCAGAGCTAATGTTACTGGGTCCCATTTCCTGAAGTGCGGGTTCAGAGCTGCTTTGCTCAGAAGCCATTGCCGTCAGCTCATCAAAATCAACATTCATAGTTTCGAGGATCTTACGAGAGTTATGATTGTAAATTCGGAATGCCTTCTTTGCGGGTGCATAACCAATGAAAATACTAACATCAGCCTTTGGTTGAAGTTATCCCAAATTGTCACCATCATTATTTGGATAGAAAAGAGAACCAAATACATGAAGATATGATAAATCTGGTACTTTTCCATGTAGAAGCATATAAGGTGTTTTACCATGGCGTTTTCGAATAAGTGACCGGTTTTAGGTGCAAACTGCTGTAGATACTACTTCTAGCCATTGAAACAATAGAGCCTTTGCGTAAATTAACATCGTTCGAGCAGCTTCCATAAGTGTGCGATTTCACCTTTCAACGACACCGTTTTGTTGTGGAGTGCGAGCAATGGATGTTTCATGAGATATGCCAAATTTTTCATAATAATTACGCAAGATTTGATTCACAAATTCGGTTCCATTATCTGTACGAATGCGTTGGATAGTAGTATTGAGACGCACTTGAATCATCTTGAGAAATCCAATGATGAATTTAGGTGCCTCATTTTTTGTTGCAAGAAATTTCACCCATGTAAACCGAGAGTAATCATCCACAATGACAAGGATGTACTTTTTACCACTAAGACTTTCAACACGCATTGGCCCATAAAGATCCATATGCAACAAATAAGGTTTCTCTTGGTTGGTGTCTTCAGTCTTTGGTTTGTATGATTTCTTAGTTCTATTCCCCATTTTACACGCGGAACACAAATGGTCCTTGTGAAATTTAAGTTTAGGAAGACCACGAACAAGTTCGTTTTTCGTCAAATGATTAATAGCGTCAAAGTTAAGATGAGATAACCGTCGATACCATAACTGTTGGGTCAAATATTGAGTGGATGTGACAAAATAAACAAAATAAGAAGACAAGGACTAAAATGTACAAGAAGCAATTCTACAAGATGGTGGAGTCTTTTTATTATTATGTTAGCTTTAATTGTAAGCTATGTAATAGTATTGTTCCGTAATTGTTTAGTTTTATCTGAAAGTTGTTCCGATTTTATTTTTGAAAGTTACGTATTTTTAGTTGAATTTTTTGTCGATTTTTAGTATTAATATTTTTTCCAAAAGTTTAAGTTTTATCTTTTATCTAGTACCCGCTTTAGGTTTTGCCTCGTTTAGCTTTAAAGTACCATTTTAGTTTATTCTCTCCTTTTTCATTTAGTAAACTTTATTTTCAAGTCGATAGCTAATTTCGTCTTTTAGTTTTATATTTATTAATTATTTCGTTCTAAATCTACGTTTTATTATTTATATTATTTTGTTTTTATAAGTTAATTGCTTTTAGCTTATTTTTATCACTTTACGCATTTAATCCTTTTAGTAGAATAGAAAACACAAACCCCCTATTTGTCACCAAGAACAATCTTTCCACATTGAGTTGCGATCAATTCGAGAAGATACCGAGATTAATACTATTAAATAAACAAGCTAGCAGGCTAGCTGCTGGAAGCAGCCAGGCAGCCTGCTTAATTGGCGGGAAAAAAAGGTAAGCTAGCAAGCTAGCTGGTGAAACATATAATTTTGTTCGGAACTTTTCAAAAGTTCCAATTCGGAACTTTTTGCCACAAATTGGTTCGGAAGTTTTTTACTTTGTTCGGAAGATTTAAAAAGTTCCGGTTCGGAACTTTTTTTACAAGTTGGTTCGGAAGTTTTTTTTTATATTGGTTCGGAACTTTTTTACATGTTGGTTCGAAACTTTTCAAATTAATCTGGGTCGGAACATTTTAAAAAAAATCTGGATCGGAACATTTTTAAAATCTGATTCGGAACTTTTGGCAAAATCTGGTTCGGAACTTTTCTTCAAAAATCTGTTCGGAACTTTTTGAATAAATCGGTTCGGAACTTTTAAAACAAACTGGTTCGGAACTTTGAAAAGAAATTTGGTTCGGAACTTTTTGACAAGAAACTTGGTTCGGAACTTTGGGAAACAAAGAACAGTAGGCAGACAACAAACAGGGTACACGATTTTAAGCCAAAATCCACCAAGTTTTTGACCAAAACTTAAACAAAACTAACCACGAATCATCTACTAACCATAAACAACAAATCCCATCGATAAAAACATAAAACCCAATAACTTTTAAAGATCAAAATCAACCAAATAAGAACTTTAACTTTGAATCAAAGAACAAGATGAAATGGAAGGATTAAATTGATAGATTAATGTAAAGTAAACAAAAGGAAAGATGAAACATTTACAAAATTAAAGATTTAACAAGAATGAAAAATCACCAACACCTTAATGGTGTTGGCTTTCTACGGAAGAAAAGAAAGAAAAACTGGGAATAAAAACTTGTCAAAAAGTGTGAAGGGGTGGTCTTTATATAGTCTTGTCTTTGGTTGGTGAGTGGGCTTTCTCCCGTTCTTCTTGTCTTCTCGTCTTTTCAGAAAAGTTGACGTTTTCGATTCTGATTCGGGATTTGTCATCGATTAAATTCAACTCGTCTTTTAATTTCTTCGTTTAATAGACTTGAGTTTCTTCGACATATGTAAATCTTCCATCTTTGGTCCTTTTCTTCGATAAATCTTCAAATATGCCCATTGACTTCAAATCTTTTGCATTTCTTGGACAACAGACTTCGTCTTGAGTCTTTTTCTTCGATAAAACCCGTGCAATCCCATGTTTTCTCCATTATACATCCGGTTGGCTCTGAAAACACAATAAACACAAAAACCACGCACAATTCCAAACAGATGATATTAAACACGCGTTTTGGTCTCGTTTTAGCCAGTTATAAGTGGTAAAAGGATGGGTGTTTTCACACCTATCAAATCCTGAAGGTCTACGATTTCTAAGGATTTGTTAAATGATGGATTGATCTATTGATTAGATGGTGGAAATGGGGAAGAAGGAGATGAGGTGTAGAGAGAGAAAGGAGAGAAAAGAAAAGTAGAGAGAGAAAGACTAATTGATTTAATGAAAATGTTGAAAATGAAAAGAACCACCCCTCCTAACATGCTAGGAGGGGTATATATAGCCCACCCTACATGTGGGCTATATGGACCATATAGTTTACAAATGGATCACGAGCCCAATACTAGAATATATCTTTGGAGTGACCGATCCTTTCTAAATACATAAAAACGTATTTCCAACAATCTCCCCCTAAGGGAGGTCACTCCAAGTTACAATGTCCTAAATAGTCTATAGCTCGTGATCTATGCTAATAATGATGTGACCGAGACTTTATTGGGAAAAACGTATTTCCAACAATCTCCCCCTAAGGGAGGTCACACCATTTTACAAAATCTTAAACCTAGCATCTATGCTTGAGTCTTCGATCTTGTTCTTGTGAATATGCTTGATGTGATCTTTGACTTTAGTCTTGAGCATGTATCCTTGCCTTGACCTTGTGCATTCATCACTTGTGAAATTTACCTCTTCGTGACTTCATGTTCCACATACTTATACCTTTAAATTCTTGAAAGCTTCAGAGTTTGATACAGCGGAAGACTTGAACTTCAGACTTTCTTGAATTTGTTGAAGTACTAAGTGTATGTAGTACAAGCATGTGGTGACGACTTCTTCTGGATTATACACCGCAATGCCACCTTCTTGTTACGCTGCATAAGACAGTTAGCAACAAACCATATACACGGATGAAATGGCCTTGAACATTTCATTCTAATTCGGTAGCATTTTACCTCCGGTGGGTGAAGACCGTTGGACGATATTAAATATCGTACTTGTGGCAGGTAGTTTCAATAAAGAACATCCTTGACAAGATTTTGCGGGTAAACCCGTTCTCTTTACTCGACCGTCCAAAGCTGACTGCGAACGTAAAGAGTGAATCATTTGGATAATATTATCCGCATGATTTGAAGCCGTCAATTCATGTTCCTGGAACAAGTGAAGTTCAATTAAGAACCGCACCATCGTTGCTTTCCAGTTGTCACTAGCTTGATTCGTATAGAATCTTGCAAGTTACCTACCAAGTGCTGTTTGATGTTAACACTAGAAGGATTTCCATTCGTCACTGTAAATACTTAATAGTATTACTCCGAATGTTCTGGCAAGATCACTAAGATATTGCGTAGAGGCCTGGAACGTGTTTAAATTCATTTAAGAATTAAACCACTGTTGCTTTCCAGTTATCACAAGTTTGATTCATAAAGAATCGCACAAGTCGCCTACCAAGAGCTTTTTGATATTCGCTCAAGAAGGATTTCCATCTTCATTGTAAATACTTTCGTATTACTCGGATGTTCAGGCAAGATCATGAAGATTTTGCGTAGGACTCTAAATATCTTTCTTACTTTTCACATTGTGTGAACAAGCAAGGAATAATGAAAGTGTGTCCTAATGAGATATTTGATGATCTCAAATGGCTCTAGACTCGATCGTGCATTTTGGATTTTAGTGATCGGAGGCTGGAGAGGAGTGCCACCTTTTCAATACCAATTTATTCGGAGTGAATAAACCAATAGATAATGTGTTGATCTCCGTGTGATTAAAACAAATATCTTTTAAGAGATATCTGAGTTAGCTGGGATGGGTTGTGCCTTGCATCACTGGGTCCATGATGTCTATCTTCAATATCAAGAATCATTAAAATGATCTCAATAGCATATGAATTGACCCGGTTTCTGCCTAAGTTGTAAGGAGGGCTTCTTTCTTTACACCTTTTATCTTTACAATTCTTTTTCATTCTTCAACCCCTTCAATGCTTACCAATACGTCATCACTAGCACCTTGTTGTGATTGTTCCAGTGCTAACTTAAGTACTTGGTCGGCATTCAGCTACGTTCACAATCTCTCTCCATCTTTCCTAAGGACTACTATTTCTAGCTATGGAATGTACTTGGGAAGATTCCTCCGGTTCTTAGAGAAATCATTGGACTTTAACCTATCCTACCATCCTTATGTCACCACAATCTTCATCGTCGTGAAATAAATGGGTTGCGGGTAAGTATAAATCACCATGAAATCCATTTTGAAGTGCAAATCCATTTTGCTCCCCCTTAACATATGCCACGATATCCGAAAACATTTCGCACATGTCGGGATGAGCTAGCACGTTAAGTCAAACCATTTGTGATTAATCATTTCCCATATTAAATCACATTTTCTCCCCCATATTAAAAATATTAACTCAATCAATGTTTTTAATATCAATTGATCAAATAGCGTTTTAAGAAAATTTGGGAAGGAAAATGCAAATCCAATTATCTTCATGAGTTACACAAGCTCCCCCTCAAATTAATGAGGGTGTGCTGAAACGTAAATTAAATACCTTTTAAACACAAGTGTAAGGTATTTATCACGTGCAAAGATCATATATGATAATGAATTCACAATATTAGCAATTTACGAGGTTGGACCTGAATGATGGAGAACAGCATATGAAAGAAGCACATGGTTCTTGTTCACGAATGTTGGTCACCTCGTCACGTCCCCGAGAAAATTAATTCCAGTTGTTGAGTCAAAGCTTTCCGGTGAAATGCTTGACTTGATTATGAAAAGCGGGTTGCTATCTGAAATAATTGCAAACCATTTTGAGCATGTTTTAAAAGTTTGAACTTCTGCTCGAACTTTATTTACAACCCCGTGTCATTATTGAATGACATTTCTAGGTTCGTAAATATTATCGATTCCAGAAGACATGCTCTTTTTATCAAAACATTTTTGAACACACAATTTTGAAAGATTTAGAAAAACCTTTTGAGAAATTCTCGAAAAATTGTGTTCAAAGTTTTGAAAACCAATTTCTTGAGCTTAAGATGTTGAATATCTTATAAAACGAGCTCAAGTCCGAGAAGTTGTAAACTTCCCGTTGTTTAAGGATAAGTTTATCATCGGCGATAATCTTTCCTTTTATCTGAAGAACGAGTCCTAAGCTGACATTTACTTAGAAGTCGTTTTCATGAGCTTGAAAACTTTGACTGTTTTAACGGAAAGCTCATGACCGCGAAAGGTTAATTTCTCGTTATGAGGAAAGTTCTCTTATTTAAAAGATACACTTTCCTTTCTGAGCTTAAAACTTCGAATGTTTTAAGACAAGCTCATGACCGAGAAAGGTGAATTTCTCGTTAAGAGGATAAGTTATCATAAAAAATAAACTTTCCTTTATTTTAAGTTCGAGTTACAGTCTGACATTTAACTGTAAGTCATAGTGCATGAGCTTAAAAACTTCGAATGTTTTTAATATTAGCTCATGCCCGAGAAAACTTAATTTCTCGTTGTTAGGATAAGTTTATCATCGGCGATAAACTTTCCTGCCTTTGAAGAGCGGGTTATAGACTGTCATTTATCTATAAGCCTTTGTGCATATGCTTAAAAACGTGGAATGTTTTTAACATAAGCTCATGCCCGAGAAAAATGAATTTCTCGTTTTTAGGATAAGTTTATCATCGGCGATAAACTTTCCTTTCTTTGAAGATCGAGTTATAGTCTGTGATGTGACTATAAGTCCTGTGTAAGCTTTAACCATGAATCCCCTGAGATACTAGTTTCTCTGATATCTGCTTCTTCAGCAACCAAACTCTGAGAGTGTCCTTAGTTGAACGGTATACAATGATTGGACCGCTTCGTTCTTTTGGAACATCAACTTTGGTACCTGCATTCTCATTAGGAGTTTGTATACTTTTGCATGGGTTAGAGATATCTATTTTAGAAGCACGTGGGGGTTCACGGTTTTCTTTTCTTGTGTCAGAGGTGGCCTGAGGGGATGATTCACTTGTCTTAGTTGGCAAACGTTTCCTTTTATAGAAAATCTTAAGTTCAGGCTTAAGTGATGTATCATCCTTTGCAATTTCCTCCCTAGTAGTCTTCGTAGAATCAGAGACTATCCTAGTTAAAGGGCACTCGTTTCCTACAAGAATAAAAGTTCTACCAGTGGGGCGCCAAACTTTACCAAAGGGTTTGATTTTAGCTATCCACTCGGACTTAATTCTAGCACGGGAGTTCACCTCATCAAGTAATTTCTTGACACAAGCATCATGATTTGCCATAAAGACACATTTTCTACATGTTTTACAAGTAGCATATTTAATGTCTGAATAATTCCTAGATGATTGATCGATACTCCTAGAAGATGGCATGCTACGGTTAGCAGTGTTGGGTAATCTAGAAGGCATCTGACTAGGTTTGACATTGCTATCTCTTACATGTGTCTTTTGCTTAGCTTCCCTAAGACCAGATTTATGGAAAACGTCATTTGAACTAGTTCTAGACGTGTTCTTTAAACTATTCTTAGAGAAACTAGAGGCAATCATGTGATGAGGTCTTGCTAAAACTGATTTAGTCACATTAGGCCTAGTTGGTGGAGTGTCTGGTCTAGAAAGATGAACCAAATCAACTTGGGAGGCAAACCGCGGTCTCGAGGATTGTGGTCGCTCGGATCTAAATGCAGTAGGTTGTCTGACAGTCGGTTGTCTGACGAACTGATTTGTAGGCGGTTTCCCCAAGATTGATGGTTTTTCAAGCTTAGTGTCCACACTAGATCCTCTAGTTTTCCTTAACTCGTTTTTCAACGCAGCTATAGCAAAAACCTTTTCCTGTACTTGGGCTTTTAATGTCTCATTCTCTTTGAGCAATTCATCTTGGGATGCCAACTTAGATTTAAGCAACTGAATTTGTTTCAAAAGATTATCCTTTTCAGCTGTAGACTCTAAAACTTTTTGATCTAATTTTCTTTCAAGAACAACGTTTGACTTTTCAAGTTTCTCAAAGTATGTTTCAAATTTGTCCGTTTTCTTAGAAAATTCAAGTTTGGCATCCTCAAAATCTTTGGATTGCTGAGCTAAAATGGTTTCAAGCTCTTCAGTCCTAGACACAGAATTGGTTAATGAAGCAGTCTTAAAACTATTAGCAGGATTGTTAATTAGCGCATTCATTTCAGACAACATATGAAGAATATTATCTGTACCTGACATGCTACTTGGTTCCCGTTTTCCTCCTGATTCTATTCTCTTGTGGCTGCTTCTTGTATCGTCTTGCAATATATGCAATTTTCCCTCTTGAAAAGTCGAATTCAAAGAATCCATTGAAAGGTCGATGACAAATTATTGTGGATATGACAACACCAACAAAAGATCCGTAGTAAATCTAAAAAAAAAATAATCCTCGATTGATGATGTAACTCTTTTCTCGGCTCAACAATTTTAATTGGCTCAAATGTTGATAAAGCAAACCCGATCAAAAATCCGTAGCCACTAAAAATAAATCCCGTTACGTTGACTCGTCACTTTTGACTTTAAATCCGGCCACAAAAAAAACTTTGATTCTTTCAAAATACCCGCCTTAATACGATGTACCAAATCCAACTAGTTGACAAAATATACAAAGTTAAATTTAGCTAAAAAATTAACTATAAAATATAAAAAAATTAAATTTCTAATACCAATTGAAGGTCTACGATTTCTAAGGATTTGTTAAATGATGGATTGATCTATTGATTAGATGGTGGAAATGGGGAAGAAGGAGATGAGGTGTAGAGAGAGAAAGGAGAGAAAAGAAAAGTAGAGAGAGAAAGACTAATTGATTAAATGAAAATGTTGAAAATGAAAAGAACCACCCCTCCTAACATGCTAGGAGGGGTATATATAGCCCACCCTACATGTGGGCTATATGGACCATATAGTTTACAAATGGATCACGAGCCCAATACTAGAATATATCTTTGGAGTGACCGATCCTATCTAAATACGTAAAAACGTATTTCCAACAAATCCCCTACACTTAACCATTGCCATGCCCTCATGCAATGCTTAGTGATAAAGCAATTTTACACTTTTCTCATAATTAATCAACATTGGCCTTATTAACATACTTCTAAACTAAAATTAAAACTTTTAAAGTAAACAAAAGGAGAGAAAACCATTTTCACTTGAAAATAGCTATATGGAAATAACTTGCAAAGAGATCAAGGACTTACGTTAGGGCTTTGGTGCTGCGAAGATTTATCACCCTCAAGTTTCACGTTCTCTAAACTAAGCTTAAAAACGAGATCATTGTTATTATAAGTTAGTAAATCAAACACTTACACACATGGCTTAATTATATGCTTAAACTCCCTTATTCCTAGTTGTATCTCTTATATTTTATTTTTGTCTTAGAATGATCATGAAGATGCATTTTTGGACTTATTTCGATAGTTTATTTAGGCTGAAAGCAAAGTAGGACGATTTAATCAATAGTTAGCAAAAGGACAAAATCTCTTAAAACTGCTTCTCGGGATATCAAAAAGTTTGGCATAACTCGCTTCACGATTTGAGACCTTTCTCGGGCCGATATTTGGCATGTACTTCATACTTCATATCTTGAGAGACGTGCTTGAGATAATGGTCTTCTCATCGTTAATAGAGTTTCTTCACTTGGAGACTTTTGAGGGGTACTCCAACTTTGTTGACCACGACTTCATGATTATTTCTTCAATCGCTAATTGGGATTTTGAGATACAACGATCCGACTCCTTTTCGGACTTGGATCTATTTATCCTCATACCTTGTTAGGGTCTTTTCGGATAGACTTCTCCAAGATCTTTACGGGAGTTGATTGCTTTTCATCGTGAGTCTTGATCCTTCATATTGATTTTGGGAATAATGCTTTTCACATCACCTTGGATCTTTAGCAATAAGATTGAATCCTCATGCCTTGTTAGGGCCTTTTCGGACTCGCCAATGTTCGCGCCCGCTTCATAAGTTATGCCTTGGCTATGAACTCTTATCATTACCGAGCAACTTTTAAACGATCTTGGGCTAGAAGCTAAGTAACTTTTCAAATCGTACGACCTTACTTATTACAGATAAATTATTAGCAAGTGATGGGAGAATAGGCAAATAATTACACCAAGTGAGCTTGTGCAAGAATACCGACTTATAATTGACTCTATCATTTCTCGTCCTCCAGAATTTTAAATCTCAAGTAATGAAACTCGTGGATGCTTAGCCTAATAAACCAATTAAGGTCTACATGGTTAAGGATACTAGCTAGAATAAACTTGGATAAGTCTATTCGGGTTGAGTCAAAATAATCGCAACGGGCCTAATATGTCAAAGACTTCAAAACTAGCTACACCACTTTATTAATATTTTGCGGGAAATATACATACGAAAGCAACGATAAAAATTTAAAAATTACGACTAAATGGCCAAA
The DNA here is from genome assembly GCA_025667525.1 of Glebionis coronaria. Classification (NCBI taxonomy): domain Eukaryota; kingdom Viridiplantae; phylum Streptophyta; class Magnoliopsida; order Asterales; family Asteraceae; genus Glebionis; species Glebionis coronaria. Next base: position 157,508 of record JANFOE010001421.1, read on the forward strand.
GTTAATAAAAAATTTGAAAAAGGTTGAAAAAGATGATTTTCCGGTTAAATGAATGCATTTTCATGGAAAAGTCCACTTAAAACTTCGATAGAAGTCCCCCCTACACTTAAGATAAACATTGTCCTCAATGTTTAAGCATGTGGGAAAAGTCTCCCCTACACTTATGACATCGTGCACGTTGGTTAAATCAAGTTAAGGAAGAGACGACTAACGTGATCAATTTCAAATGTGAGTATGAAGAAAATTGAATCACGATAGTTGAGAGATAGAACCGGATTTCGGATAACACGGGAGCACAGTTCTTCAAAGGTTCCAAAAGTGCATTCATCCCTGTAATCACATCACCACACAAACAAAAACACCTATAGAGACCCCCCCTACACTTAGGAGGTTAAAACAGAAAAGGATAGATACTCGGGCTACCTCCCGAGGAGCGCTTGTTTTTGATAACCGAGTCACGAGCCTGACTCGACCCAAAATTAGTTCATGGGAAACGTGGTGAGGGATGGAATCATCTCATGAGAGATGTCCTCACCAAAGTACAACTTCACTCGTTGGCCATTCACCTTAAAATTAGGTCCATTAGGTTGAGCGAGCTCGAGAGTACCATATGGAAAAATTTGGGCAATGGTGAATGGGCCAGACCAACGAGATTTCAGCTTGCCCGAAAAGATTTTCAACCGAGAGTTAAAGAGTAAAACTTTGTCTCCAACTTGGAACTCTCGGTTCTTAATCTTAGAGTCGTGAATGAACTTAGTCTTTTCCTTATAGATCAAAGAATTTTCATAAGCCTCATTCCGGAGTTCATTCAGCTCATTGAGTTGGATCTTGCGTAGGTCACCGGCTTTGTTGATGTCGAAATTAGCCCACTTAAAGGCCCAGTAATCCTTGTGCTCCAACTCAATGGGGAGGTGGCATGCTTTCCCGTACACGAGACGATATGGTGTACAACCAATCGGAGTCTTGTATGCAGTACGAAAAGCCCACAAAGCATCATCAAGTTTATCAGCCCATGAGGCACGATGCTCTCCCACGGTTCGTTCAAGAATTCGCTTTAATCCTCGGTTGGATATTTCAGCCTGGCCATTAGTTTGTGGGTGGTAAGCGGTGGAAAGACGATGATTGACACCATACTTAGCCATGACTCTTGCAAATTGATCATTGCAAAAATGAGTCCCGCGATCACTAATAATGGCACGAGGCACACCGAATCTAGCGAATAGCGATTTCAAAAAGTTACAAACTACCCTTGCGTCATTAGTGGGTAAATCTTTGGCTTCAACCCATTTAGAAACGTAGTCAACCGCTACAATGATGTATTTGTTTCCTTTAGATGAAGGGAATGGCCCCATAAAGTCGATACCCCAAACATCAAAGATTTCACATTCTTGAATGAAATTCTGAGGCATCTCGTCTTTATGTGTGATCTTGCCTTGTTTTTGGCAAGCATCACAACGTTTAACCATCTCGTGAGCGTCACGATAGATGGTGGGCCAATAAAATCCCGAGTCAAACACTTTTTTAGCGGTGTAGTTGGGACCAAAGTGACCACCGGTGGGTCCTTTGTGGCAGGCTTCAAGGATTTCTAAAGCTGCCGGTCCATCAACACATCGGCGAATAATTAAATCAGCGCATTGTTTGAATAGATACGGGTCATCCCAAAAGTAAGTCTTAATGTCTTTGAAGAACTTCTTCTTTTGTTGGGATGTTAACCCGTCAACGAGAATTCCACCAGCCAAGTAGTTTGCAATGTCCGCAAACCACGGGGTTTCATCAGAAGTCGAGTTGATAGACATTAAGGTCTCCAGGGGAAAAGAGTCATTGATCTCTTTGTTTGGATGATCCCCTTGATAAGGATCCTCAAGTTTACTGAGATGATCCGCGGCTAGGTTTTCAGCTCCCTTCTTATCACGAATTTCGATTTTAAATTCTTGAAGTAGCAAAACCCAGCGAAGAAGTCTTGGTTTGGAATCTTGTTTAGTTAACAAGTACTTCAACGCGGAATGATCGGTATACACGATTGTGGTAGAGAGGACAAGATAGGGGCGAAATTTTTCAAAAGCATAGACAACAGCTAAAAGCTCTTTTTCGGTTGTCGTGTAATGCAATTGAGCCCCCGTCATTGTCTTGCTAGCGTAATGGATTGGTTGGAAGTGTTTGTTCACTCTTTGGCCCAAAACCGCTCCAATAGCAAAGTCGCTAGCATCGCACATCAACTCGAAAGGCGGCTCCCAATTAGGGGTAACCAAGACGGGTGCCTTAGTTAGCTTATCCTTAAGCAAGTTGAAGGCTTCAAGACACTCTATGCAAAAGAGAAAAGGAGTATCTTTTTCCAAGAGGTGGGTCATCGGGCGAGCGATTTTAGAAAAATCTTTGATAAAGCGACGGTAGAAGCCCGCATTGTTAGAAATACGTTTTTACGTATTTAGGAAGATTCGGTCACTCCGACAATATACTTAGTAGTAGCTCGTAGTCTAGACATCTTTATTAAACAAACAAAGCCAAGCCTAGCCTACAACATGTGTAGGCCGGCCCAACAATGTAAGCCCAAGCCCATCACAAGGCTTGGGTATATAAACCCTCTCCTTTGATGGAGAGGGTGTGTGGTTTCATATTTTTCACATAGTAAACATTACTTTCTCTCTCTAGCTTTGTGTGAAATCCACCATCTCTCTATCTCTTTCTCTCTCTAACACATAAGCAAGATTTACAATCCTACAAATGGTATCAGAGCTATAACTCGCTCATCAAAGAAAGGAAAGTTTATCGCCGATGATAAACTAATCCTAAAAACGAGAAATTCATTTTTCTCGGGCATGAGCTTATATCAAAAACATTCCAAGTTTTTAAGCTCATGCATTATGGCTCCTCGTTAAATGACAGACGATGACCCGGACTTCAGAAACAGGGAAGTTTATCTACGCAACGATAACTTACCCTTTTAACAAGAAATTAAGTTTTCTTGGACACGAGCTTATCCTAAAACCATTCAAAGGTTTTAAGCTCGTGTATAAGGCTCTTCATCAAATGTCAGATAATGACCCGATCTTCAAATTAAGGAAAGTTTATCGCCGATGATAAACTTATCCTCACAACGAGAAATTAATTTTTCTCGGGCATGAGCTTATATTAAAAACATTCGAAGTTTTTAAGCTCATGCACAATGACTTACAGTTAAATATCAGACTGTAACTCGGACTTCAATTTTAGGAAAGCTTATCTTTAAAGATAGCTTATCCTCGTAACGGGAAATTAAATTTTCTCGGTCATGAGCTTGTATTAAAACATTCCAGGTTTTAAGCTCAGAAAGGAAAGTGAATCTTTTAAATAAGAGAACTTTTCCTCATAACGAGAAATTCACCTTTCTCGGTCATGAGCTTTACGTTAAAACATTCAAAGTTTTTCAAGCTCATGAAAACGACTTCTAAGTAAATGTCAGCTTAGAACTCGTTCTTCAATTAAAAGGAAAGTTTATCGCCGATGGTAACTTATCCTTAACAACGGGAAGTTTACAACTTCTCGGACTTGAGCTCGTTTTATAAGATATTCAACATCTTAAGCTCAAGTAATTGGTTTTCAAAACGTTGAACACAATTTTTCGAGAATTTCTCAAAAAGGTTTTCTAAATCTTTCAAAATTGTGTGTTCAAAAAATGTTTTGATAAAAAGAGCATGTCTTCTGGAATCGATAATATTTACGATACTAGAAATGTCATTCAATAATGACACGGGGTTGTAAATAAAGTTCGAGCAGAAGTTCAAATGTTTAAAACATGCTCAAAATGGTTTGCTATTATTTCAGATAGTAACCCGCTTTTCATAATCAAGTCAAGCATTTCACTGGAAAGCTTTGACTCAACAACGGGAATTCATTTTCTCGGGCATGGTTTACTTTACAACCATGTAAGGGATTGTGTTTACTTTATAACACAATCTAACACGGATATATGTACGTGTCAGTGCATTTATTTGTTAAAACAAGAGAAATCTTGTTTTATGAAGTTATCATCTCTACCAACCGTAGCAATTTACAATTGATATCTACATACTCGACGATGCGACTACTCAAACAGCGACTACAACTCTTTCAATAGAACACGGGTCAACAATTGATGGGGGAGCAAATTGTCCAGCAATCAGAATCTTTGACGCTAAAAGTGCCAAGTTCATATGTTGGTGTCAAGACAAAGATATCTATCGTACACATGGAGAAAAGAGATAACTTCAGACATGATGAGGCGACCAACATTCGTGAACAAGAACCATGTGCTTCTTTCATATGATGTTCTTTATCATTCAGGTCCAACCTCATAAATCGCTAATCTTGTGAATACATTATCATATATGATCTTTGCACGTGATAAATACCTTACACTTGTGTTTAAAAGGTATTTAATTTACGTTTCAGCACACCCTCATTAATTTAAGGGGGAGTTTGTGTAATTCATGAAGATAATTGGATTTGCATTTTTCTTCCCAAATTTTCTTAAAATGTTATTAAATCAATTGATATTAAAAACATCGATTGGGTTAATATTTTTAATATGGGGGAGAAAATGTGATTTAATATGGGATATGATCAATCATAAATGGTTTGACATAACGTGATAGCTCATCCCGACATGTGCGAAATGTTTTCGAATATCGTGGCATATGTTAAGGGGGAGCAAAATGGAGTTGCACTATCAAAATGGATTTCATGGTGACATACACTTACCCAAAACATCTCTATTCACGACGGTGAAGATTGTGGTGACATAAGGATGGTAGGATAGGTTAAAGTCCAATGATTCCTCTAGAACCGGAGGAATCTTCCCAAGGACATTCCATAGCTAGAAATAGTAGTCCTTAGGAAAGATGGAGAAAGATTGTGAACGTAGCTGAATGCCGACCAAGTACTTAAGTTAGCACTGGAACAATCACAACAAGGTGCTAGTGATGACGTATTGGTAAGCATTGAAGGGGTTGAAGAATAAAAAAGAATTGTAAAGATAAAGGGTGTAAAGAAAGAAGCCCTCCTTACAACTTAGGCAGAAACCGGGTCAATACATATGCTATTAAGATCATTGTTTAATGATTCTTGATATTGAAGATAGACATCATGGACCCAGTGATGCAAAGCACAACCCATCCCAGCTAACTCAGATATCTCTTAAAAGATATTTGTTTTAATCACACGGAGACAACACGTTATCTATTGATTTATTCACTCCGAATAAATTGGTATTGAAAAGGTGGCACTCCTCTCCAGCCTCCGATCACTAAAATCCAAAGTGCACGATCGAGTCTAGAGCCATTTGAGATCATTAAATATCTCATTAGGACACACTTTCATAATTCCTTGCTTCTTCATACACTGTGAAAAGTAAGAAAGATCTTAAGAGTCCTACGCAAAATCTTCATGATCTTGCCTGAACATCCGAGTAATACGAAAGTATTTACAATGAAGATGGAAATCCTTCTTGAGCGAATATCAAAAAGCTCATGGTAGGTGACTTGTGCGATTCTTTATGAATCAAAGTTGTGATAACTGGAAAGCAACGGCTGTTTAATTCATAACTGAATTTAAACACGTTCCAGGCCTCTACGCAATATCTCAGTGATCTTGCCAGAACACTCAGAGTGATACCTTTGTGTTCACGGTGATGAGTGGAAATCCTTCTAGTGTTAACCTCAAACAGCACTTGGTAGGTAACTTGCAAGATTCTATACGAATCAAGCTCGTGACAACTGGAAAGCAACGATGGTGCGGTTCTTAATTGAATTTCACTTGTTCCAGGAACATGAATTGACGGCTTCAAATCATGCGGATATTTTATGTTCGCAGTCAGCTTTGGACGGTCGAATAAAGAGAACGGGTTTACCCGCGAAATCCTGTCAGGAAGTTACTTAATTGAAACTATCCGTCACGGGTACGATATCTAATTTCGTCCAACGGTCTTCACCGACCGGAGGTAAAATGCTACCGATTTAGAATGAAATGTTCAAAGCCATTTCGTTCGTGTCTATTTATGTTGCGGCATTTGAAGACGGTGGCGTTGCGGAATCCGAGAAGAAGTCGTCCCCGCATGCTTATACTTTATGAACTTAATACCTCATCTAATTCAAGAAAGCCTAAAAGTTAAGTCTACCGCTGTATCGAACTCTGAAGCTTTCAAGAATTACTAAGGCATAAGTATGTGGGACGTGAGGTCACGAAGAGGCGAAGATCACAAGTGAAGGATGCACGAGATCAAGGCAAGAGATTAATGCTCAAGACTGATATCAAAGATCACATCAGCATGTTCACCAGAAAAGAAAAAGAAAAGAAAGACGAAGACTACGAGCTCAAGACAAGCATAGTATGCTAGGTTTATTTTATTATTGTAACTAGGGTAACACCCTTGTTTGGAGTGACCTCCCTTAGGGGGAGATTGTTAGAAATACGTTTTTACGTATTTAGCAAGATTCGGTCACTCCGACAATATACTTAGTAGTAGCTCGTAGTCTAGACATCTTTATTAAACAAACAAAGCCAAGCCTAGCCTACAACATGTGTAGGCCGGCCCAACAATGTAAGCCCAAGCCCATCACAAGGCTTGGGTATATAAACCCTCTCCTTTGATGGAGAGGGTGTGTGGTTTCATATTTTTCACATAGTAAACATTACTTTCTCTCTCTAGCTTTGTGTGAAATCCAACATCTCTCTATCTCTTTCTCTCTCTAACACATAAGCAAGATTTACAATCCTACACGCATGACCAAGGAAACTTCTCACACCCTTCACGGTTGAAGGTGGATGCAACTTAGAAATAACATCGACTTTAGCACGGTCCACTTCAAGACCGGCTTTGGAGATTTTGTGTCCTAGCACGATGCCCTCTTTTACCATGAAATGACATTTTTCCCAATTAAGAACAAGGCGAGTGTCTTCACATCGCTTAAGCATACGTTCTAAATTGGAAAGGCAAGCAGAGAATGAATCACCATAAACCGAGAAATCATCCATGAAGACTTCCATAGTTTCTACAACCATGTCATGGAAGATAACCATCATACACCTTTGGAACGTCCCAAGAGCATTCCATAAACCAAAAGGCATACGTTTGTAAGCAAATGTTCCACAGGGACAAGTGAATGTGGTCTTTTATTGGTCTTTGGGATCGATGGGAATTTGAAAATACCCGGAGAAACCGTCTAAAAAGCAGTAATAGTCATTACCCGCAAGACGCTCGAGCATTTGATCCATGAAAGGAAGAGGAAAGTGATCTTTTCTCATGGCATCATTGAGCTTGCGATAGTCGATACAAACTCTCCACCCAGTAACGAGACGAGTGGGAATCAACTCGTTGTGTTCATTGGGAACAACGGTTATTCCGCCCTTCTTGGGCACACAGTGGACGGGACTTACCCAAGGCGAATATGAGATAGGGTAAATCAAGCCGGCATCAAGAAGTTTGATAACCTCTTGTTTGATGACGTCGTGAATGCGAGGATTAACCCTTCTTTGGCTCTGGATTGCGGGTTTAAAGTCATCTTCCATGAGAATCTTGTGAGTATAAAAGTTTGGATCAATTATGCGGATATCGGAAATTTTCAAAGCAATTGCCTTCTTATGATCTTTAAGCACGGCGATGAGGCGATATTTCTCTTCTTCTTTCAAGTCCTTCGCGATAATGACGGGCGACTTCTTCTTTTCTTCAAGGAAAACGTACTCGAGATGGGACGGAAACTCCTTAAGTTTTAAATCCGGAGGATTTTCGATGGGAGGCGTATTCAAAGTCGGTTCATCTATAGCAATAGCCTTGGGAGATGGTGGAGAAATATTGTCTTATTTAAGAAAGTTCTCAATGAGGCGAATATCTTCATCCCAATCGGTGGGAGAATCGTCATGTTCTAAGTTCACATCTCCCATGGTGGCTTTAAAATCTTTCCAAAGGAAATCACTTTCTCCAAATAGAGATAGTGATGAATCAATAGAGGAAACGGTCTCAACATTGGGAAGAGAAGTAGGAATACTTTTACAAGCATCTTTGAAGTGTTCTTCACAAGCCTCATCAAGAACGTCAATACAATTAACACTCTCGTATGAATAAGGTTGTTTAGAAAGCTTTCCCATGTTAAAGACAATTTTATCGTCACCCACTCTCATGATAAGCTCACCCGCTTCTACATCGATGAGAGTGCGACTGGTCCTCAAGAATGGACGACCAACGATTAATGGCACACGAGGGTCTATATCGTAGTCGACCACGATGAAATCGGCAGGAAAAGTGAATTTGTCGACTCCTACAAAGACGTCTTCGGCTATCCCCACTGGATAAGCAACCGTACGGTTAGCTAATTCTAAAGTCATTTTGGTGGGGACTAGCTCAGGGAGAGATAATTGCTTCCAAACGCTTAAGGGCATTAACTTAATACTGGCACCTAGATCGGCTAGGGCCATGAAATTCTCTACTCCCGGGAAGTTGCAAGGGATTAAGAAACGACCCGGATCACCAAGCTTGGTTGGTAATTTCCTTAAGAGCACTGCAGAGCAATTCTCATTAAGTTGGGTGTTAGCAATATCAAGAAGCTTCTCCTTGTCGCTAAGAAGATCTTTGAACATTTTCGCGTATTTAGGCATGTGAGCGAGAGCCTCAGCGAAGGAGATGTTGAAATTCAATTGTTTAAACATTTTGAGAAAGTTCGAAACTTGAATATCGTCCTTGCTTTTGAGCTTCTCTTTCCTCAAACTTGAGGGATAAGGTATATCGGAAGAAGAGGAAGGATTTGGGATCGAATGATCACTCACATCCTTGGGTGGAGGAGGGGTAGAAGTAAGAGGTGGAGAAATTGGGGAAGTAGAAGGATGAGGAATAGGAATAGGGGACTCGTTTTTTCTTAGTCACAATCACCGGTGGAGGTATAGGAAGCTCGGGTTCCTTGGTACCTTTGCCACTGCGAGTGGTGATTGCTTTCATCTCCCCTCTTGGATTCGCAAAGGTGTTACTCGAGAGAGTACCCGAAGAAGAGGATTGATTACCTTGGAAGAAACCAGCCATCATGTTCCTTAAGTCATTCGTTTGACTTGCCAAAGTGTTTCTCATATCAGCTCTCAGATCGTTCCCTTGTTTCACCATGTCTGCTTTCAAGTTGAGCACTTCCCGCTGGAGATTTTCCACGATTACATCATTGGCCCTCATATAGGTTTCAACATATTGGTGTAATGCGGTAGGTTGGTTGGGAGGGGGAGCATGGTAGGCGGGTGCTTGATAAGCAGGTTGTTGGTAAACTTGGTTGTTTCTTTGAGGTGGATATGGTTGTCTTTGAGGCGGTTGGTATGGTGCACGAGGTTGTAGTTGTTGTTGAGTAGGGCGAGTGAGGTTTTGTTGTTGGTTTGGGTTGTTAGGAGGAAACCGGGTGGGGAAAGAAAGTTGTTAGAGCGGTAGCTAAGCAAGTTGCGGTCACCTTGAGGACGAGCTTGATAAGCGGCCGGAGGATAGGTACCGTATGCTGCATTCACATTCTCAGAAGGGTAGTCTTGGGTGGTGGTACAAGTGGTGTAAGAGTGAGGACCCCCGCATATTTCACATGGTTGGTTTACAGCATTGACTTGAGCGTTTTTAGCGTTGATGCTGTTGGTGTTGCTGGCGGTTTGGGCGGCAAGAGATTCAAGAATCGTAGTAATTTTGTCAAGTCGCTTGTCGTTGTCACTAGTACTACCACTAGTGGCATTGGTCCGAACACTTTTGGTTTGCACACGAGACTTATTTTCAATAATATCCCAAGCGGCATTGGAAATCTTAACCAAAATATTACCCCCCGAGGCAGTATTTAGTGAATCTTGGTCATTCATGCTTAAACCATTATAAAAACTGTTAATTTGGTGCACTTTGGTAAAACCATGTTGTGGGCATTTTCTTAAAAGGTCTTTGAAACGGTCCCAAGATTCACTAAAAGACTCATCGTACTTTTGTTCAAAATTAATGACTTCATTCCGCAAAGCGGTAGTACGAGAGGGTGGGAAAAAGTAGTTGATAAATTTGGTCTCCAAATCTGTCCATGTAAGAATACTTTGTGGCGGTTCCTTTGCAAGCCAATGCCGGGCTTGTCCCTCTAAGGAGAAAGTAAAAAGTTGTAAACGGATTACCTCTTGTGGAACACCATTGAATTTGACCGTATTCGTGAGTTGCAGGAACCTTTTGATGTGGTCATGTGGATCATCAATGGTACGCCCCAAGAATGGTTGAGCGGAGACCATCTGGATAAAGCCGGATTTGAGCTCAAAGTTGTTGGCTGCAATTGCGGGTATGAAAATTGGATCATTGTTGCCCTCCACATGTGCTTGTAACAGTTCAATCATAGGGCGATTGTCCGGTAGAGGCTCATTGTTGTTGTTATTATTGTTGTTGAGAGGTGGGTTGTTATTGTTATTGTTATTATTGTTGTTTTGAGGTGGGTTGTTGTTGTTGTTGTGTACACCAGCCATGTCTAAGTCTTCGAGAGGCTCGGGCTCTTGATAAGACGTTGATCGTGTACGCATGCACCTACAAAAGAACTAACAAAGCAAACAAGAAATATTTTTGGTTTTTTAATTAATTTTTTTTTTTGTATTTTTGAAAATTTTATATTTTTAAGATTTTTTGAAAATTTTAATGAAAAAGTAACGTTCACGGTGAACGGATCCCAAAATCCAAGTTCTCACAAAAAACTGTTAATCTTAACGAGAAGAGCCGGCAGCGGCGCCATTTGATACAATGATTTTCATAGGGGTTCATATTAAATCTCGGTATCTTCTCGAATTGATCGCAACTCAATGTGGAAAGATTGTTCTTGGTGACAAATAGGGGGTTTGTGTTTTCTATTCTACTAAAAGGATTAAATGCGTAAAGTGATAAAAATAAGCTAAAAGCAATTAACTAATAAAAACAAAACAATATAAATAATAAAACGTAGATTTAGAACGAAATAATTAATAAAAATAAAACTAAAAGACGAAATTAGCTATCGACTCGAAAATAAAGTTTACAAAATGAAAAAGGAGAGAATAAAACTTAAATGGTACTTTAAAGCTAAACGAGGCAAAACCTAAAGCGGGTACTAGATAAAAGATAAAACTTAAACTTTTGGAAAAATTATTAATACTAAAAATCGACGAAAAATTCAACTAAAAATACGTAACATTCAAAAATAAAATCGGAACAACTTTCAGATAAACCTAAACAATTACGGAACAATACTATTAAATAAACAAGCTAGCAGGCTAGCTGCTGGAAGCAGCCAGGCAGCCTGCTTAATTGGCGGGGAAAAAAGGTAAGCTACATATAATTTTGTTCGGAACTTTTCAAAAGTTCCGATTCGGAACTTTTTGCCACAAATTGGTTCGAAAGTTTTTTACTTTGTTCGGAAGATTTCAAAAGTTCCGGTTCGGAACTTTTTTTAAAAGTTGGTTCGGAAGTTTTTTTTTTTATATTGGTTCGGAACTTTTTTACAAGTTGGTTTGGAACTTTTCAAATTAATCTGGGTCGGAACATTTTAAAAAAGAATCTGGATCGGAACATTTTTAAAATCTGATTCGGAACTTTTGGCAAAATCTGGTTCGGAACTTTTCTTCAAAAATCTGTTCGGAACTTTTTGAATAAATCGGTTCGGAACTTTTAAAACAAACTGGTTCGGAACTTCAAAGTTGGTTCGGAACTTTGAAAAGAAATTTGGTTCGGAACTTTTTGACAAGAAACTTGGTTCGGAACTTTGGGAAACAAAGAACATTAGGCAGACAACAAACAGGGTACACGATTTTAAGCCAAAATCCACCAAGTTTTTGACCAAAACTTAAACAAAACTAACCACGAATCATCTACTAACCATAAACAACAAATCCCATCGATAAAAACATAAAACCCAATAACTTTTAAAGATCAAAATCAACCAAATAAGAACTTTAACTTTGAATCAAAGAAAAAGATGAAATGGAAGGATTAAATTGATAGATTAATGTAAAGTAAATAAAAGGAAAGATTAAACACTTACAAAATTAAAGATTTAACAAGAATGAAAAATCACCAACACCTTAATGGTGTTGGCTTTCTACGGAAGAAAAGAAAGAAAAATTGGGAATAAAAACTTGTCAAAAAGTGTGAAGGGGTGGTCTTTATATAGTCTTGTCTTTGGTTGGTGAGTGGGCTTTCTCCCGTTCTTCTTGTCTTCTCGTCTTTTCAGAAAAGTTGACGTTTTCGATTCTGATTCGGGATTTGTCGTCGATTAAATTCAACTCGTCTTTTAATTTCTTTGTTTAATAGACTTGAGTTTCTTCGACATATGTAAATCTTCCATCTTTCGTCCTTTTCTTCGATAAATCTTCAAATAGGCCCATTGACTTCAAATCTTTTGCATTTCTTGGACAACAGACTTCGTCTAGAGTCTTTTTCTTCGATAAAACCCGTGCAATCCCATGTTTTCTCCATTATCCATCCGGTTGGCTATGAAAACACAATAAACACAAAAACCACGCATAATTCCAAACAGATGATATTAAACACGCGTTTTGGTCTCGTTTTAGCCAGTTATAAGTGGTAAAAGGATGGGTGTTTTCACACCTATCACTATGTCTCTATTATATAAAGAGACATAGACGTAGGTTTTGATATAACAATTCATTCACAATGTAAACCTACAATTGAGTTCGTGTTCTAGGCGTAGGATTTAATGCATACACGCCTAGAGATTATTTGTTTTATTATTTAATACAAGTAATCATTCGGGAAATTCATCTTTGTTCTTGTTAACATCTTGTTTATATTAATGTTCTATTCTGCTATGTTTTATACATATGAACATTGATAATCCTAGATATAATGGTTCTTAACCATTGAGTCTAACGATATTAGGACTCCACAATTGGTATCAGAGCCTAAGGCTCGTGATATCTAGGAGATATAAGGTGTTATGTTCGCGTTCATGTTGCTGTGAAGCTACTGTCCATAATTAGCGACAGATTTAGTGACAGTTTAGCGACGGACTGTCAGATCTGTGACAGATTTGCGACGTTTTTGTGATAGATCGGGTGTCGCAAAAAGAATGGGAGGAAGGAGTAGTCACATCTGTGACAGTTTAGTGACAAATAATCTGTCGCTAAAGCTGATGTGTTGATTTTCGTTTTAGGGTTTGCACAAACCCTAGATCTATCAACGATGTTGCTGCTTAGTATTGTTATTTTTTTTCCTAGATCTTGTGTGGGACAGATCTGTTTTTGCAAACAAGGAGAAGATGCGTTTTTATTTCATCCGATTAGGGTTAACTTTAAACCTTATATTTGATTGGATCTGGTTGGAGTACTCACGTGAAGGCTACTGTTCACAAAAGAAATAGTTGCCAAAAACAAAGGAAGCAACAGATCATGGTGATGGAAGCAGTTTACAATGGATTTGTGTGATACTCTATGTGACGTGATGCTGCAAGGAAGTAATGAACGAACTATTGTGATCCCAATAGTTTTTGTATTTGTGGTTCAAAGATGTAAGGATAAAAGAAAGAGCAGATACTTTTCGTAGGGTTCAAGATCGCATGGGATACAATTGAATCAAAGGTTTGATTCGCTGTTTTCAACACTATCCATGTGTGGGTCTTCGATCAATAAGAACACAAAAATGAGGTATTCTTTTCTTTTTATATGATATAGATCACATGATATTGCTGTGACAAAAGGATAGGAGTAGGGTACTGTTAATACATATGGGATTGGATAGTAATACTCATGATCGAGACTAAGACGGAAAAAGGGTTGCACAAGTGGTCCTTGTCTGACTGTTATAGAAAAAGATTGTTTTTAACAAATTTGGTCTTCATGTTACATAAAGAAATGACTTGAAAATCATATTCACGTGATGATATATATTAAATGGGTTGTTCATTTGCTATTGTATCTATCAGACATAGGATATCCAATATTATATATATTGGATTGATGTTGACGTGAGGAGCAACAAAGAGAGAAAAAGGACTAAGCTTTAGTATATATGTTCTTGATTTATGTCAAGAATCGAATTATTTTTAATTCAAAGTAATCACATGGGACCACTAAGAGACAAAGGTAAAGTTACATATCAGAGGCAACTCATGTGGTTATGTACAACTTTTGGTTATATTTTTAAGCCGCTGATAGGAGTTATTTAGTCGCTGACGCACGCGCTGACACGTGAAATTTCGCCGCTGACAGCGTTGTTCGCAGCCACTGGCAGAAAGTTTTGAAGATTTTTGGCTTGGAGTTCGGTTTATTTACAGAAACTAGGTCTTAAATGTATAAAGGCTCGTTTTATTTTCATTGATTACGAAAAAAGTTTTTATTACTTGTTTGAAGACGAAGTAGATTTTTGCGGATTAATGTTCTATCATATCTTCAAATTTTGTCAACATTTGAAGGTAACTTGTAGGTTCTTTTAATTTGTGACAACGGACTTGATAAAAAAGTAGCAAAGGTATGAGATTTTTCTTAAGACGCTCTATGCTCATATTTGCTAGAGAACTCTTTTTGTCAAGAGACTACTCATTATAGCCGTGAGTTTTATAGTCTACTCATTATAGTCGTGAGTTTTGGAGTCACATGTTTAGTACAAGACATGGAATATAAGTTCAGGTTATTCTATTTCATCATCAAGTAAGTCATAATTAGATTTCTTCATATGTGATCATTACATAAAGCCTACAGAATTTAAAGATTCAAGATACTTGACAAAATTTTATTTTATTTGGTTCTATTCAATCATTGGAAGTTACTCTTTCCAAAGATACTACTACTTGGGTACGTATACTATTAGTCATTTAAATATGGCACTACATGTTAATTTCTGGTGCTGCTCTCATCATGGATGGTACTACATAGTATTCGTTTCTACAAGTGGTTAGTTATTCGTTTGCTTTTGATGGTTGATACTTCTACTTTTGTTCAAAAGAATGGTGAACGCATGGTATAAGGGGAAGCTTATTGTTCTAAGCGTTACATCATTTACATGGTACTTGTATGCTTCATAGTTGTCTATGTTTTACTACTTCCTTGTTGATGTGACAAAAAGGGGAAGAAGTAATAAATTAAGGGGAAGATGGCAACTTGAAGTACTAGTGTCATGAAAGAAAGTAGTTTGTTTTGTCAGATCAACTAGGGGAAGATTTTTGGGTCAAATATTGAGTTGATATGACAAAATAAAAAAAATAAGAAGAGAAGGACTAAAATGTACAAGAAGAAATTCTACAAGTTGGTGGAGTCTTTTTTTTATTATGTTAGCTTTCTTTGTAAGCTATGTCTCTATTATATAAAGAGACATAGACGTAGGTTTTGATATAACAATTCATCCACAATGTAAACCCACAATTGAGTTCGTATTCTAGGCGTGGGATTTAATGCATACACGCCTAGAGATTATTTGTTTTATTATTTAATACAAGTAATCATTCGGGAAATTCATCTTTTTTCTTGTTAACATCTTGTTTATATTAATGTTCTATTCTGCTATGTTTTATACATATGAACATTGATAATCCTAGATATAATGGTTCTTAACCATTGAGTCTAACGATCTTAGGACTCCACTATAACCATGACTTAGTCTTTGATGCATTGGAGAGAAGACATACGGGAGAAGCGGCCATCATGTCTTGTAGAGACAAAGTATACAGATTATTCCATCGATTACCTTTCAATAATCAACCCCTTCCAAGTTACGAATGAAGCAGGTATGCACACGAAAAGCAACTTCAAGGTTTGCATCACAAAATTGTCCCACAAAAAATAAATTGTGACTGAGGCCTTCCATATAATACACTCTTGAAATTATAACATTCCCAATATGATATTCATCGTAACCCATTATCTTTGCAATATGATCATTTCCAAATCGAACCGTACCAAGAAACTTGCTGAAGAAATTTCTGAGCTGAGAGCGATCTCCGGTCATATTCTTGGAGCAACCAGAGTCTAAATACCAGAGAACAATTTGGACCACCTGTTTTTAGCAACAACGGTAGACAATGCATTGGAAACTGTTGGTTCCAGAGTGTTAGCAAATACAAATATAATATTATTAGAATTGCTAACATTTGTGTTATCCTTAGATTTTTGGCATTTTTTAATGTGAGTTTTACCAATAACAAGTTTTATTGTTCCAACTTTATGAGGTTTTGGAGTATTAGTGGGAACTACAATGGGAGTAGACCTATTTAAAGGGCACTTGGTTCCTACAGTAGTGTTGGTGATCCTAGTTAAAGGACACACTTGTGTTTTGGTAGCATTGGTACTCCTAATTAAAGGGCACACTTTCTTCCCTTTAGTGGGAGTGATCCTAGTTAAATGGCACGCATTTCCTACTATTGTGAAAGTTATACCAATGGGGCGCCACATCCAACCAACTTGGGTTAACACTTTCCCAGTCGGTTTCCATTCTAAACCATTTTTCCGGGCATTCATCACATTCACATGGTCAATAAGGCAAGAATCATGACAACTAGAAAACATACATTCATTGAAATTCCAACATTTCAAATTGGAATTCATAGTAGGCTTAGAACGCTACACAATCGTAGAGCCTTTAGGTTTAGCTACATGATTCTTTTTATTCAAAACAGAAATAACATTCCTAGGGTAGGCTTCTACTTTCTTCTTCACTTGACTACTAGAAGGGGGCAAGATCCTATCATTCTTCGTGTTTCTTTTAAGATTAGATCTTTGGGCCTTAGTAGTGGTGTTAACACCTATAGAAGGTAACACGGGAATATTAGAAGCTGGTTTTGATTGCGCCTTATCCTTAGGCACCAATGTGTGAGATGGTTTAGTCCTAGGGCCCTTGTTAAGTGGTGTGATGGTGATGAGGTTCCTTTTTAGTGCACTAGAGAACGATGCTGAGATGGTGGCTGCGTTAGCCACAACATTCTTACCTTTTATGGTACGAAGTGTTTCCTTTAACTCAGCCAAACCAAATTTTTTTATCATAAATTTGTTCCCTCAGTTCAGATATTTCCACCGACTTTCGATTCAATCGTTCAATCAATGATTGATTATGTGCAGTGGTATTAGCACATGAGGGCTTTACTGAATCGAAGAGTTATGTATTTTTCTGTTTTAAGTTATCAACTTTGGACAAAATCTTGGAAACTCGATTATCTAGATCCAGTTTAAAATTCTTAGTGACCTCAAGTACGTTCACACAATTAATCTCTTTTGATTTCTCTATGTCTATTGGAAATGATTTAGCAACCTTGTCACTTGGCTGACGCTGTTTTGATTGTAAATTCAATCAATTCTTTTGAAAATTTGAATCATCTATATTAACACCTTCAAATGACGTTTCAGAAAGCTCTTGAATAAATTTTTGTTTACATTCAAGCGAAATACAATGTTTTTGAATCTCATCAAATTGTTTTGAAACCGAAGTATAACAATCTTGAAGCTTTAAAAATTCAGCGTCAGATTTGTGACAAGTACTATATACCACATTTTCCACAGATTCAACATTATGCACAATAGAATCATTATCAACACTATTATTCACACAGACGGAAAAAATATCATGCGACATCACTTGCTTCAGAAGCTGATCATTTTGGCGTGAAATTCGTTCTATTTCAACTAAGCTGTTTTTATAAGCATCATCCATTGCATTGAAAACACGTTTAACTTCATCTAATTCCAAAACCAAATCTTGATCAATATTGCTAAAAGATGATTTAATATTGTTTACAAAGGGAACAATTTCGTCTCAAAACTCAGCTCTTGTGTGTTCAAAATTCCATTCACCTTCCGTTATGGCCGAACCCGTCATACGTTCCTTAATGACCTTGTCGAAATCAGCAAAGTGTTGGTGCAACACATTTAAGCTATTAGACACCTTACTTACCGGTGGAATTAACTTCGTTATATCCTTTTTGACAAGTGTAGGAGACGTACTAGAAAGGTTTTCTTTTTACAAACTTTGGGGCACACAAGCTGAGTGTTGAGCTAATTCCTTTTGTAGTCGAAAACGGGTCTTTTTATCAAATTGATCTTTATTATGCTTAACATAATCAAGCTTATGGAATGTTAAAAGCATTTTAGATCGAGTTTCTTCCACAAGTGACATTGTCTCCTCATTATCACGAACATAAGGTGCTTCTTTCGATATGCCAATTAGGGTCACATCATCAAGACAAGGAATATATTCCTGAGCTTGTTTTGCATAACCGCTTTAGGTGGTAAATCTTGAAGACGCTTAAGTTCTAGTTCTTTAAATGATTTGGTTAAAAGATGAACCTTTAATGTGGAGGCATATTGTTTAAGCTGTTGTTCCTTGAATTTAAGAACTTTGGTAGCATTAATTTCCGATTCAAACTTTTTTGACTCGATAGTTTCGAAATCCGTTTTAAGTTTTGGAAAATCATTTACAACCGACTGTTTTTCTTTCGATTCATTGGAAAGATTAGCTCTTAATGATTCTATTTCATTTAAGTATTCTATCCTTTCAAAATGAAATTGGTCAAATTCAGAATAAGTTATTTTCTCTGCTTGAGGGACCATTTCAAAAGTTTTGACCTTTTCCTTATATAGCGCAAGCTCATCGGTTAGATTGGCATTCAAATCTACGGTTTGTAGGACGACCACATTCATGTTATCAATAATATGTTTAGGCACCATTACCAAATCATGTTGATCATAAGATTCTATACTCGTCGTAGCATTTGGTTGAGGATCACTCAAATATGTTGGATTGGATACCACATCATTTGAGTTACTAGTTCCCGAATGTTGTTCGAGGTTGTCATTTTCATGCTCAACTTGATGTGGATTATCATGAATAGTTGTGGTTGTTACCTCACTGACGACATAAGAACTGTAGTAAGAGAGATTAGCAACAAGAGCAGCTTGGGCTGAGTGAATGTCATCATAATCCGAATCATATGCATTAAGATCATTCGCTTGATATGCTGCATTAGAAGTAGAGACGACTGCAATGCCTTCATTACCAGCTGCCCCAGGGTCTGAAAGAAATGCTAATTCCTCTTAATCCAAAATCTTTCCCTTAGATTGAGCATCGACCGAATAAATCTTCTCACGAAACTACGTTGCATCCCTTCTCCTTTTTGGCTGAGTGCATTGTCTAGCCGTATGACCTTGTCCTCGACAATTTTAGCAAGTCACAGCCTTTTGAGGACCAATAGGGCTTCCATTTCCACTAGCTTGATAATTCGCAGCTTGAGTGTTCACGGCCCTTGTAGTGGGTCCATATGAACTTTGCCTTTCCTGAATGGATTGCATCGTCACTTGACCGTCTTGAATAGTGGCTTGCTGTCGAGGATTTGAAAAAGCGGGGAGCTGATTGTTCATTGGAATAAAAGGCTTGTGCTTGTGGTGTTTCAATTGGAAAATATCCTTGCTAAGGAGTATAGACCATTGGAGAAGTGATAGCTTGTGATGGTAATGCCTGATCTGATGGTTGCTGTGGATAAGGCTGTTGAAGAACACTTTATTGAAATGCTTGTTGTGGCATTCTTAGTGGTTGATAAGACGGTTGTTGTGGTTGCTGATAGGTGTGTTGTGGTGGCCGCTGCAAGTATGATGGTTGTTGATACGTGTAAGCCATGTTTTGTTAGGGAGTCATTTGTTGAGAAGCATAAGTGGCATATGGGTTGTTGAAGAAAAGCTTATAGTTGATCCACGTTGGTTTGATGCAAATCCTTAGCCAATTTAACAGCCGTCACGTACTTGCTTAATTCGGAAGGCAAAGTTTTAAATAATTGGTGTTTAAATGAAACGTAAGAATTTCCAGGCCATAGATGTTGAGCTCATTCATCAATAGAGTGAATCTCAAATAGTAATCATTGAGAGTCTCCCCGGGGACATAGGCAAACTTGTCAAACATATCATATATCTTACACTCTCGTTCTTGTTTAGTTAACGAGGTGCCTTGCATTATATTAGCCTCAAAATATTGAGTCAAACAAGAATGTTCGGTCATAGGTTTATATTGTAATATTTATTAGAACGTTGTAATAGTTAGTTAAAATAGTCGTGACTTTACGGGCTTGATGGCTAGCTTAAAAGTCCTCTTTCAAGGTACTAAGCATTTATTCATATCCGGCTCAAAAAATATATAGTCCATTAAAGAGCCCGCATGTGGGTGGACTATATAAGCACCCTCCTAGCATGTTAGGAGGGTGGATGTTCTCATTTTCGTTAATCTAAGTTCACAATGTTTCTCCACCTTCTCTCTACTTTCTCTCACTACTTTCTCTCTCTAGAAATCTTCATTCTTTTCATCTATTTTCTATTAATCAACCATGGTGAAGTGAATAAATTAGGGAACAACACATTAGAATACAAGATCTATCCCATCAATCTTTGGCAACTTTATGTTTACTCACGAGTTTGTAGACATCTAGAGGAGGGCTTGGAGAATGATGTTTGTAGCTTGTTTATCACACTTATCTTGAATCTTAGCATCTCCAGTTAATTCACCCGTTGTGCGAGGACGAGTAACTGCACCTTCCGTCACAATACCATATACCAATGGTCCATTGAGCACCAATGCCCAAATGAGATGTCCGTTCTCTTTATTCAACATATAAAGTTCCATTCGGGAAGCCCAATCCTTGTACATAGTCTTCACCAACATTGGTGGATGATTATCCGTACCCATGAGAATGGATTTATCTGTAAGTGAAGTAAACTCCATTTCGATAAGTTAAAGATTTACAAACGTTGATCGAAAAATGGGTGAAAGTAAATGTACTCGAAAGAACTTGATTCCTTGATTTGTGTTGAGAAATTGATGAAATCCCCTTATTAAATGTTCTCGAGAAACCAAAAATTCTCCAAGACCAAATAACTCACGAACAAAATTTTCTAAATCACATTTTTTGAAAATCTTGGAATATTTGTAAAGATTTCGCAATTCTTGCCCTATTAAAGATTTCGCAATATGATGGAAATTCGAATCTTCGATGTGTAAATCCAATCTTCGCAATAATGGAAAATGAACTAACTTCGCAATAACCAAACTTCGATCTTCGCAATAATCAAACTTCAATCTTCGCAATAATCCAATCTAGTCTTCGCTATAACCTGATTAATAACTACAATTCTAGGGATTTCACAATAACAAAAGATAATCTTCGCAATAACTTAAAATTCAACACTTCCTAATTAGTCAAAAGAACAACAACTTCGCAATAAGTAAAACCCTTCTTAGTGCGAAAATAACTATTTCGCAATATTAAAACCCTTGAGTATTACGAAGAAAATTAAGGCCCAGATTTCGCAATAATACAAAGATTATTCCGACTTCCACTTTTCTCGGATAAAACACACCCAATACGAGATTTTAAGCCAAATAATGATCCAAACACCCAAAAAAATTTGTGTGTTTAGCCAAAATAAATATACCAAAAAATAAACCACAACTATGTACATGATTTGTATCAAAAGTAAACCATAAAAAACAATAAAAAAATTTTGGATCGAATGATTTAGATAAAAAATCACGAAAATCAAGAACACAAACACATAAACAATACAATCATCCCATGGCTCTTGATACCATTTATAGGATATTGTAAATCTTGTTTAATCTAGAGAGAGAAAGAGATAGAAAGAGATGGTGATATCACATACACATTTGAGAGAGAAAGTATGAAAATACACACTTTTACTATGTGAAAATAATGAATGAAGCACACCCTCTCCAACTAAGGAGAGGGTTTATATACCCAAGCCCATAAGATGGGCTTGGGCTTACAATGGGTCACCGACCTACACATGTTGTAGGCTTTTCTTGGCCTTGTTTGTTTGATATTAAGATGCTAGACTACGAGATACTAACTTATATATTTTAGAGTGACGGAACCTTTCTTAATACGTAAAACGTATTTCTAACAGTCATGACACGAATTGGTAACACCAGCAATACACAATGAGTCGACATCAAAGAATCTGAATGCTAGACAATTGATCCCCTTTAATTATTGACCCGTATTCTATCTAAAGAATTGTAGTCATCATTTGAGTAGTCACATCGTCGAGTATTGATGTAGTAGTTTTTACACACCTTTAGGAAAAGGAGGTAAAATAGTGGTAAGCGTTAACAAGTGATTTAGGAAAACCACAAGTTATGACCCAAATGGGGATATCGTTCTCTCGAGGAGGCACGTGTGTTGTGTAATGAATGATTGATTAATGTTTTTGATTATTAACAAGAAGAAAAGAAGAGAAAATGACGAAGACGAAAACGTAATAAACTACGACGAAAAAGACGTAAACGTAAAGTCGTAAAAAGTACAAAATTTAAAATTTTAACCTAAAAATTCCTAAAAATTACTAAAAATCCACAATAAAATTCTAAGAGTTTACAAAAAATCCAAACTTGCTAAAACCTTTTAATTAATTTAATAATGACTTTTTAATGCTAATTAAAGCCCTAAAAATCACTTTTAAATATTAAAAAGCCCTAAACAAGATTTAATAGTTTGTAAACCTCAAAAATGACCTAATTAAGCTAAAAACTATTTTTAAAAATTTTAAAACCAAATTAAACTATTTTTAAACTCCTAAAACTATTAAAATCTATTAAATCTTAAATTAATTCTAAAAATTATTTGAAAAGCCTAAAAATTAATTGGAAAGTGAAAAAGTTCCTATTTTAATGTCTAGAATCTAGGAAAAATGAAAAAAAGTTAAAAATAAAACTTTGAATTTTTATGAATAAAATAATATTAAAATATTCCAAAAAATAAAAATTTCCTAAATAAATTCTAAAAAATTCTCAAAAATCCTAAATATTCTAACTAAGAAGAAAATGCAAATTAAAGATCCTAAAACCTCTTAATTAATTTTATACTAATTTTTAAAGTTTAATAAAAAACCTAAAATCAAATAAAATTAAAAATTAAGGTTTTTGAGAACTTTATGATATGTAAACCTCAAAAATATAAATTAAAACTTAAAAAATATTTTTTTGGATTTTTTAATTACTGTTTACTATTTTTTAATTACTTTCTAAATTTTAATCTAAAAATAATCCTAATAATTAAAAGAATAATGGGAAAAATAATATTTTTAAACAGAAAAATCCTAAACCTCAATTAAACCCTAGGAAAAATACTAGTGACTAAATAAGTTACTTAAATAAGCTGGAATAAACAAAATAAGCTACGGCTTATTTAAATAAGCCAAAACCAAAACGTGTTTAAGTAATTAATGAAATGAAACTTGAATGTAAAAACTCATCTAGATCACTGGTAGAACCCCTCACTCCTGAGCTGCAGGTCGGGGGTTCGAGTCCAGGCAAAGTGATGTTTTTACTTTTTATTTTCTTTTTATTTTCTTTTTTTTAAACACTTAAACAGTAACACTTGTAAGCTACAAAAACACAATCACAAACCTAAAGTGACCAAGATTGAATCAAATTAAAGGCAAAACGTGCCCAGACAAGGTTTGTTTACTGATAAACACAAGTGTGAGTTCACCACTTGTGCCAAGACCAAGAGGAGCTTGGTTGTGAGATTTTGGTGGATGTTTCTTGGATACAATGGCACCCCTATACTCTTTGGAGTATAGGGAGTCAATACAAGCAGAAAACAAGCAATACACTTAGCCAAAAATCACTCAAATAGGCACACAAGGTAAATCAATGTTGCTGACACAAATAGATGGGTCTGGTGGTGTTTTATGTTTATATCTTGCACACCAATGAGTTTCAAAGCCCAAGATTTTGCACACAATAGCACCAATTATCATGCAAACAAACTACAATCCTATATTAACCTAACTCTTAACATATTTCACAAACATGTGCACAAAATCCCACAAAATAAGCAGAAAGAAGAATGAGCAGATTTATGCTACCTTTTCCCTTTTTTAACATACCATTTGCTTCTAACTCTTACCAAACTGAAAAGGCAAGCAACACATAACCTATTTAACTCCTAATGAGAGACTCTAACACATTTTTAAGCACAATCAAAATTTTTTAACCCTGCTTAAACCCGTATCCAAACAACCCTTTAAAACTTGAAAAGCAATTTTTACAAACCAAATCACTTGCAAACTTACTCCAAACTGGTTATATAAGCAAACAACATGCATACAATCCTATAACCACTCAAATCCAACAGATTAAACAACATATAACAACTTAACAAAAAAATCACATGAACTTCACTTTTCTGAAAATTTTAAAAATGGAACAAGAATTACCTTGTTGGTCTTACATCCAAGACCAACAATGGCTAGATAGCCACCTCCCTATACACTCGGGTGTATGCAGAACTTAATCAACAATAAATCAATAACCTGCTAAGAAGAAAAGAAGAAAAACAAGAACAACATATTCTGTTTATAACTTTTTTCTTAAAGACTTTTTTCACAAACTTTCAAAACTATTAACACACGTTTTAAAAACTCTTACAAGTCATAAACCAAAGTGTGCTATTCCACTTTCACTTCACAACACCTTTTGATTTCTGAAACTTATAAAAATCCTTTCAAACCTTTTTGAAACTTTTTTGAAAATCCAAACACACAAAGTGTGTATAATAACAAATGGAACTCAGACTTTTCTCTTCTCACTTAGTACCAACTTTTTAAAAACCAAAAGGAATTACACTTGTATTTTAAACAAACACCAAACTTTGCATTTAATAAAAACGGGTTACATAAACTTGAGAAAGAAAATCTGGAACAAGAGGGAATGAACATGCTCATTCTCCTTTTATAGAGCTAAAAGACTATTCTAGAAACTAGGAATAAAAAATTACAAGCTGAAACCCTAGTTGTGGAATTCTCTAAAAAGCCCTTTGAAAATTGTCTTCATTCTTGGTCAAATCTTTTGCCATGTGATGCCAGCTGTGGAAGGATGATCTTGGCCGTTTAAACAAACTTGGGGACAAAGGAGTTGAGCTAAATCGCTCATTTGGTCGGTTTTTGGGTTTGGGTGAATGGGACGTGAGCAGGGGAGGGGTCCACTTTCACATGGGGTTGTCCAGGGTCACGGTTTGGGTGTGGGATGTGATGAGGGTGACCTCAATTAAGGATCTGGACTAGATGGGACAAAACCCCTTTGGTTTAGGGTTTAATTAATCTGGGTGGGTTTTAGGGTTTATAGCTAATTAGTAGAAGTTTAATCTGTTTTTGGAAAGGGTTTATTTAAAAAGGGTGTTTTGGTGGGAAGTGGGGGTGTTGACTGGGGTGTTTGACTAAGATTAAATAAAACCGGGTTTTATTAAATAAAAGGGATCGGGCCATGGGGTGTTGGGTACGGGTTGGGTAGGGTATATGGGTTAATGGGTGGACAGGGCTGAGGTGTCACAAGCTGAGTGGGTGGGAAAGTTTGGGTAGTTGGCAGATCAGGTCCCCAAGCTTCCTTGTTGTCTTCACTTTGTAAATAAATGCCATCAACTCCTATTTTGCACTTATCAACTTTTGCAAACTTGTCAAATTTGGCACAAAGGCTTTCAAAACTTTATCCAAGGGTTTTAAATGTATATTCTTCATATTCCAGGGACTGGTCTTCAAACTTTAAGGACCATACTTGTACATTTGACATTTGGGGGGTCAATTGTGACAAGTTCTTCAAAGATGAGGGACTAAAGTTGTCAATCTTCAATTCTTCAAGGGTGTTTTTGCAAAATCCAAACTTGGGCCCGGTTCATTGTGCGGCTTCGTTTCCCGTGTTCGTTTTTGAATGATTCTTGTGATCTTTTGTCATTTCCTCAATATCCGTACCTAAAAATACACAAGTAACAAACACGAGCATATATTTGGTATATTTATTGATATTTTATGCATTTTAAGCCCAATTTGGACGATGAGACCATGTATAAAAGCAGTCTCATCACTCCCCCATACTAAACCATTGCCGTGCCCTCACGCAATGCTAGAATAAAGTATCAAAGCATCTCCAAAATTTAATTTTATTCAATTTTATTGAAATGATAAACTAACTACACTACACTATTGCTACTACTTGTGTTATAGACATAATGTATGATTTTCATCGCAAAATGGGACGTTTAGGTTCATAGAACAAGAACAAGTTAATGCTTTGTTAGAAATAATTTCATCGTCCTCGATTTTCACTCCAATTCCATGCCAAGCGTGTGTCACAATCAGGAATTTTCCAAGCTTTAGATAATAATAAATTATATTATTTATTAATCGAAATTCGTTTTCGAGAGTTATCAAAGTTACTTGATTCGAAAACGATAGTTTATTTTATATATTGTAAAAGACTGCACAAAATCTGAGAACCGACGCGATAAAAATATTTAAAATTTAATTTTATTATTCAGAGATATTTGATAAAAAGAATTACTAAAGTATTTGATTTTTATCTTGATTTTAATAACATACAAAAATTTTTGAGAATATTTAATGTGAAGTCTATTTAAAAAAAAAACAATATTTGTCACGATAATCAGTAAATAATCAACATTTTTAAGTGTACGTATTCCTATTATTTAGTGGATTTCACCTTTATGCTTTCTATACCTAACACTTTATATTATGCATCTATAAAGATTAATAAAAATTGCTTGTTTGACTAGCTATAACGAAACACAATGCACGCTTTCAACATATAATCTTTTGGGTAATAAGATTAGCCACTAAGACAATGATGTCCCGTCCTTCCTTGTTTTCAGCCGAAACATAACACGCAAAATAAACCCATTAAAGCTCTTAAATAATATGTACTTATACTTGTCGTAGTGTGTACCTAGTGAAACCAAAGCATGTGATCCCCTGTCATATTTCTGATTGTAACACAAAAACACTTCCCAAGTCTATGCATTCTACCTTAAGACACTTCCCAAGTCCAACTTTAACCATGTGACTTTCTGATTTGTACCTTCCTAGATCCAGCCTAAACAACCAGCTCTAGTACTTTGTGTTCCCTGGAGATGGAAAACTTACAACTAGCAAAGTTAGAATCAAACCAAACTAAGGGGAACTAGAAAATATTACCCTCAATCTCTTCTATAAATAACACCTTAACCAGTTCATATTATTCCATCATAACCTGAGGAAACTCATATTTTAATTGTCTTCCGTAATTGAATAAGCAACATGAAGCCAACAAGAAAGAAAAGTGTTGTTGCCTTGTGATATTAAGGATTCGTTTGTCTTCATATTCAACCAACCAAAAGCCAAATGTAAATTTATACCACTTCATAAACCTCTCTCGTTCATTACACACTCGAAGTGTTTCGACACACACTCTTTTTAGTTTTGGTGCTATGAATAAAACTAAACATACCACGCCGTCGACATGAGCAAATCATCTCGCACACCTCTGTTGCCAGTTTCCTGAATTGCGAGGTGCACAAGAAGAATAAGGGTTGTTATGAATCTAAGATCGGGTTTCGATTTAGCTTTGATTATAACATTCGAATACGCTAAGCATCACATCACCATCGTGAGTTCCTTGTACTTATCATAAACTTATATGCATATTGCACACTAGTTTGAGTCACCACTTAATCATGTGTTTTCAAATGTTACAAACTACTCATGCAAATATTTGTTCTTAGAAGTGTTCGTGTAACATATACATACATACGTTAAGACCATTTAAAACAGTGCCAGGTGGGTATTTAGAGGATGTTAATAGGTAGTCTTTGATAGCTTATATTAATCTAGGATGTTTAGACGTAAAGTCATAGTTGGTGGAAACAAGAAATGGACATATTTGATCACTTTAGAACATGTACACGATTCCCTAGGGGAACTTTCCCTTGAGACCTGAATGAACACTGATAAACTATACCCGAGTACGAAACCATAGGTTTTCGAATCACTTAAAACGGAGATATAACGAAGCGGGAATCATCAAACGAAAATCTAAGTTTTAAAGACTAAAAGTACGAAAATCTGAAAATATTTCTATGTCTGGGAAAATGACGATTCTGGGCAAGCACATTCGAGGCGGATTTCGAGGCAGATAGAGTTTGTTTCAAGAAAATGACCACAGGAAGTAAGTTATTGTCCTCCAGACCTAGTTTCTAAAAAGCTTAGCCACGACTCTTGGGGATTTGTGAGCAGAAAGTTATGTGGCCTAGAAAATCATAGGAAACTTGCTGTCATAATGTAAATCGAGCAGAACTGATACTATTCAGGGCTGTTATCGATGGATTTAGAGTTCAAATTCGACTATAACTCAGTGTAAGGAACTTGTAGAGTCCCAGGTGGACTTGAAGTACGCGCTAGGTTGAGACCTTACTGATAAAAGACGAGGGAGATACGGGTTGCTAAAAAAATGGCAGTTTGGACAGTGTTTGTGAAACAGTAAAATAGTTCTCATTTGAATATAGATTGCTTTTATAAATATGAAATTTGGTCAAAACTTTAGATAAATGTATATCGTTTAAAATGAAAGACACACGTGATGGGAGGTGACTTAAGACTAAAGAATAAAATGAGCATATTTGTTTCATTTTGGTATATACTCTAAGTCGTATAATTATTAACTAGGTTGCGGTTGAGCTCTCTATCCTTTTTTTTCGGTGCATTGATTTGCGAGTTACTACGAATCATACTTGATTACTTCGAGGTGAGTTCATACCCCACCTTTTCTTGCTTTAAATCGAATTATAAATGTTTTATAATTGCTCTTTGGGGGAGGTACATGCTTGGTCGTAAACCAGTTATAAACTTACTTTGTTGTCAAGAACTACTTATAAACTTGTTTGGCTGTCATTAACTGTTTATAAGTTACTTAGTTGTCTTAAGCTAATTTTTAAGCTTACTTGGTGGTCAGAAACTGTACGAAAGGTCTTACTTGTTAAGTGCTCATGTGTGAACTCTTTTAATTGTTTTAACACTTACTCATTCTTCTACTATATGATTGCTTGATTTAACGCATGAACACAAGTACACTTACTCGTTTGATTATTTGTCTAAGTCCCTGTTTAACCCAAGTTGCTTTTGGCCCACTTTCATGAACCGTTAATTTCGGACCGGATGACCAGTTGAAAGCGCGAATGTTATGGATAGATCTATCGGGACTGACATCCCTACCTAATTGTGGCTGTGTGGTCAAATTAGGTACACCTACATTTGAGTCTATTACGGGTGTCGCGGGTTAGGCACTCGTTTGGGCTGCTTTGTATTATTTTCTCTCTGATATGTTAACGTTTCGGTGTCATGAACTTATACAACAATAAATGCTTTATTTTATTTAGTGACTTTGTATTTGTTATATTGTCACTAACTGGTTGGAAAATCTTGTGGTTCATAAACAATTCCATTCTATTAGAAAACTCTATTATTTATCAGTGAGCTCTGTTTTTATCATAAAACGCTATTTATTATATGTGAACTCTGTTTTATCATAAAACTCTATTTATTTCCAGTGAACTCTGTTTTATCAGTAAACTCTATTTATTTCCAGTGAACTCTGTATTATCAGAATACTCTATTTATTTCTAGTGATTTTTGTTTTGTCAGAAAACTCTATTTATTTCCAGTGAACTCTGTTTTATCAGAAAACTCTATTTATTTCTAGTGAACTCTGTTTTATTAGAAAACTATATTTATATCCAGTGAATTTTGTTTTGTCAGAAAACTCTATTTATTTCCAGTGAACTCTGTTTTCATCAGTAAACTATATTTATTATCAGTAAACTTTGTTTTCATCAATTAACACTGTCTTTATTAATAAACTTTTAAATTATCAAAGAAAGTCTATTTAACAGGAAACTCTGATTTTTAAACTCTTATATTTTACTGCAAGGTGCAGTGGTCAGTAAAACTCTAAATTTTCATAAACGTTTTAAAACAAACTTATGAACTCACCAACTTTATGTTGACATTTTTAAGCATGTATTTCAGGTACTTGACTATGTGGATTATTTGGAGTCTTCTTTGTGGTTTTTGGCATGTAGAGGTCGTTCTCGGATCAAGCTCTCGAATACTCATGAAGTCACAGCCTCCCAAAGCCAGTCTTTCGCTGCGGTGAATTTGGGGGTGTGACAGATTGGTATCAGAGCCTTGGTTATAGAGAACTAGGTTGCATTAGTAACTCTAGACTATAACCGGCTCTCAGTTTTATCTAGTAGTAACACTCATCACATCATACTTATTCCGCTGCTATATGAATATTTGCAATGCATGGTTGTTATTGCTCGTTGCCTGTCATGTTATTACTTGTTTACATGAGTTTGCTTGTTTGATTAGTGTACTTAGACATATAATATACTTTTATATATGAACGGTAGAACATTTATTGGGCATTGTGAGTTACCCAATGGTCCACAGACTTTTTTTTAAAATCAAACGTATTGGCATTATGTGATTTTGGTTCACGATTGGTCACGGGTAACCCCAGGTTCGAGCTAATTCATTCAAAAAGGTTGAGAGGTGTAACAATACTTAACTATGTCTCAGTGGGCCTCATGTTTGATTGAGTGCGAGATGGAATTAAGTATGGGACGTTACACAACCTATGATTTTTGATGAATTACCTCGGGGGTGGGTAAGACTCGTAGTCTTACGTGTTAACGTAGAATGTGCTATAATTTTCAGAGTCGAGCTGAGTCATTGAAAGGTT
Organism: Glebionis coronaria; assembly: GCA_025667525.1. NCBI lineage: Eukaryota > Viridiplantae > Streptophyta > Magnoliopsida > Asterales > Asteraceae > Glebionis > Glebionis coronaria. Next base: position 188,028 of record JANFOE010001421.1, read on the forward strand.
GAGATGTGTAATAATTCATAACAAAACCTGGGGCCATTCTTTGTGAGTGAGTTTCGAGGTTGGGTTATGATAAGTTATTACTCAGCTTAGTGTTTGATGAGTCTTCCTCGAGGATGGGAAATATTTGTGTGATTGGATAATTGCCATTTATATCTGTGTACTATATAATTATCCTTCTTGTAACTGTGAGTTCATCTCATCGATATACGCCTGCGATCGTGTTATCGCCTATCGACATTTATATTCTTCTGATCCGTACTTTCGAAACGTCTACTTATGGAAGACGAGTTATTAGTAGCTCATAGTCTTTGTTTTTGGTAATTTTGGATATTATCGTTTAGAGATTAAAACGATTATGAATTGGGTATTTTGTCGGTGACACTTTTGTAGGATGATTTATGAAGTCTTTATTGAAATAGATTAGGACGCTTTTGCATTTGAATAAAGAAATCATAAATCACCGAACCATAAGTTTATAATAACATATTTGCATAGATTAGGACGCTTCTGTATGCAAATATGAGATTATAAATGAGTGGGCTTAAGGATATCTGGCGTGACCCTATCTACTTATGGTATTGATTTAGTATTCTAGTTTGGAGTGCTTTCTTTTAACTCAGGATTTGTCCATACGAATATATCGTATTTCGTCTTGTTATGTTAGCATTACGACGTTTTGACGAGTGATTTTTAAACTTCGTTTGATTCGCGAATTGTTACGAGAATCTTTTCTGAATATATACCGATCGACGTGAACCTAATTGGATGGTGGTGGTGAACCCTTATAGACTTTTAAGTGCTGACGATTTTTCTAGACTATTCGCTTCGAATTGTTTCATTTTATCGTTCGGTGAACGATGTCCGATTTGCCAGATTGACATGTAGATGCGCTCAGATATGACCTACTTTTATCTATTGCTTACCTAAGTAACTATTGGTGAATAAACGATTTTAAAAGTTCGGACAGAATTATACGTGAGCAGATCTAAGTATATTTGATATAACAGTGGGTAGAACCTCAAAATCATTTTCTCTATACATTTTAATTGGGTAACAACGACTGAGTTCGAGGACGAACTCAAAATAACACGGACTGAATGTCACAATCAGGAATTTTCCAAGCTTTAGATAATAATTTATTATATTATTTATTAATCGAAATTCGTTTTCGAGAGTTATCAAAGTTACTAGATTCGAAAACGATAGTTTATTTTATATATTGTAAAAGACTGCACAAAATCTGAGAACCGACGCGATAAAAATATTTAAAATTTAATTTAATTATTCAGAGATATTTGATAAAAAGAATTACTAAAGTATTTGATTTTTATCTTGATTTTAATAACATACAAAAATTTTTGAGAATATTTAATGTGAAGTCTATTTAAAAAAAAACAATATTTGTCACGATAATCAGTAAATAATCAACATTTTTAAGTGTACGTATTCCTATTATTTAGTGGATTTCACCTTTATGCTTTCTATACCTAACACTTTATATTATGCATCTATAAAGATTAATAAAAATTGCTTGTTTGACTAGCTATAACGAAACACAATGCACGCTTTCAACATATAATCTTTTGGGTAATAAGATTAGCCACTAAGACAATGATGTCCCGTCCTTCCTTGTTTTCAGCCGAAACATAACACACAAAATAAACCCATTAAAGCTCTTAAATAATATGTACTTATACTTGTCGTAGTGTGTACCTAGTGAAACCAAAGCATGTGATCCCCTGTCATATTTCTGATTGTAACACAAAAACACTTCCCAAGTCTATGCATTCTACCTTAAGACACTTCCCAAGTCCAACTTTAACCATGTGACTTTCTGATTTGTACCTTCCTAGATCCAGCCTAAACAACCAGCTCTAGTACTTTGTGTTCCCTGGAGATGGAAAACTTACAACTAGCAAAGTTAGAATCAAACCAAACTAAGGGGAACTAGAAAATATTACCCTCAATCTCTTCTATAAATAACACCTTAACCAGTTCATATTATTCCATCATAACCTGAGGAAACTCATATTTTAATTGTCTTCCGTAATTGAATAAGCAACATGTAGCCAACAAGAAAGAAAAGTGTTGTTGCCTTGTGATATTAAGGATTCGTTTGTCTTCATATTCAACCAACCAAAAGCCAAATGTAAATTTATACCACTTCATAAACCTCTCTCGTTCATTACACACTCGAAGTGTTTCGACACACACTCTTTTTAGTTTTGGTGCTATGAATAAAACTAAACATACCACGCCGTCGACATGAGCAAATCATCTCGCACACCTCTGTTGCCAGTTTCCTGAATTGCGAGGTGCACAAGAAGAATAAGGGTTGTTATGAATCTAAGATCGGGTTTCGATTTAGCTTTGATTATAACATTCGAATACGCTAAGCATCACATCACCATCGTGAGTTCCTTGTACTTATCATAAACTTATATGCATATTGCACACTAGTTTGAGTCACCACTTAATCATGTGTTTTCAAATGTTACAAACTACTCATGCAAATATTTGTTCTTAGAAGTGTTCGTGTAACATATACATACATACGTTAAGACCATTTAAAACAGTGCCAGGTGGGTATTTAGAGGATGTTAATAGGTAGTCTTTGATAGCTTATATTAATCTAGGATGTTTAGACGTAAAGTCATAGTTGGTGGAAACAAGAAATGGACATATTTGATCACTTTAGAACATGTACACGATTCCCTAGGGGAACTTTCCCTTGAGACCTGAATGAACACTGATAAACTATACCCGAGTACGAAACCATAGGTTTTCGAATCACTTAAAACGGAGATATAACGAAGCGGGAATCATCAAACGAAAATCTAAGTTTTAAAGACTAAAAGTACGAAAATCTGAAAATATTTCTAAGTCTGGGAAAATGACGATTCTGGGCAAGCACATTCGAGGCGGATTTCGAGGCAGATAGAGTTTGTTTCAAGAAAATGACCACAGGAAGTAAGTTATTGTCCTCCAGACCTAGTTTCTAAAAAGCTTAGCCACGACTCTTGGGGAGTTGTGAGCAGAAAGTTATGTGGCCTAGAAAATCATAGGAAACTTGCTGTCATAATGTAAATCGAGCAGAACTGATACTATTCAGGGCTGTTATCGATGGATTTAGAGTTCAAATTCGACTATAACTCAGTGTAAGGAACTTGTAGAGTCCCAGGTGGACTTGAAGTACGCGCTAGGTTGAGACCTTACTGATAAAAGACGAGGGAGATACGGGTTGCTAAAAAAATGGCAGTTTGGACAGTGTTTGTGAAACAGTAAAATAGTTCTCATTTGAATATAGATTGCTTTTATAAATATGAAATTTGGTCAAAACTTTAGATAAATGTATATCGTTTAAAATGAAAGACACACGTGATAGGAGGTGACTTAAGACTAAAGAATAAAATGAGCATATTTGTTTCATTTTGGTATATACTCTAAGTCGTATAATTATTAACTAGGTTGCGGTTGAGCTCTCTATCCTTTTTTTTCGGTGCATTGATTTGCGTGTTACTACGAATCATACTTGATTACTTCGAGGTGAGTTCATACCCCACCTTTTCTTGCTTTAAATCGAATTATAAATGTTTTATAATTGCTCTTTGGGGGAGGTACATGCTTGGTCGTAAACCAGTTATAAACTTACTTTGTTGTCAAGAACTACTTATAAACTTGTTTGGCTGTCATTAACTGTTTATAAGTTACTTAGTTGTCTTAAGCTAATTTTTAAGCTTACTTGGTGGTCAGAAACTGTACGAAAGGTCTTACTTGTTAAGTGCTCATGTGTGAACTCTTTTAATTGTTTTAACACTTACTCATTCTTCTACTATATGATTGCTTGATTTAACGCATGAACACAAGTACACTTACTCGTTTGATTATTTGTCTAAGTCCCTGTTTAACCCAAGTTGCTTTTGGCCCACTTTCATGAACCGTTAATTTCGGACCGGATGACCAGTTGAAAGCGCGAATGTTATGGATAGATCTATCGGGACTGACATCCCTACCTAATTGTGGCTGTGTGGTCAAATTAGGTACACCTACATTTGAGTCTATTACGGGTGTCGCGGGTTAGGCACTCGTTTGGGCTGCTTTGTATTATTTTCTCTCTGATATGTTAACGTTTCGGTGTCATGAACTTAGACAACAATAAATGCTTTATTTTATTTAGTGACTTTGTATTTGTTATATTGTCACTAACTGGTTGGAAAATCTTGTGGTTCATAAACAATTCCATTCTATTAGAAAACTCTATTATTTATCAGTGAGCTCTGTTTTTATCATAAAACGCTATTTATTATATGTGAACTCTGTTTTATCATAAAACTCTATTTATTTCCAGTGAACTCTGTTTTATCAGTAAACTCTATTTATTTCCAGTGAACTCTGTATTATCAGAATACTCTATTTATTTCTAGTGAATTTTGTTTTGTCAGAAAACTCTATTTATTTCCAGTGAACTCTGTTTTATCAGAAAACTCTATTTATTTCTAGTGAACTCTGTTTTATTAGAAAACTATATTTATATCCAGTGAATTTTGTTTTGTCAGAAAACTCTATTTATTTCCAGTGAACTCTGTTTTCATCAGTAAACTATATTTATTATCAGTAAACTTTGTTTTCATCAATTAACACTGTCTTTATTAATAAACTTTTAAATTATCAAAGAAAGTCTATTTAACAGGAAACTCTGATTTTTAAACTCTTATATTTTACTTCAAGGTGCAGTGGTCAGTAAAACTCTAAATTTTCATAAACGTTTTAAAACAAACTTATGAACTCACCAACTTTATGTTGACATTTTTAAGCATGTATTTCAGGTACTTGACTATGTGGATTATTTGGAGTCTTCTTTGTGGTTTTTGGCATGTAGAGGTCGTTCTCGGATCAAGCTCTCGAATACTCATGAAGTCACAAGTCCCCAAAGCAAGTCTTCCGCTGCAGTGAATTTGGGGGTGTGACAGCGTGCAACGAGATCATTGTCATTATAAGTTAGTAATGCTAACACTACTCATATGCCCTAATCATGTACTTATTCTCCCATTATTCCTAAGTTGTATCTCTTATATTTTATTATGTCTTAATGATCACGAGGATACATTGTTGACTTATGCGATAATAGAGATTTAGGTCTAAAAATAGAGTCCTAACGGTGTAACCAAGACCATCAAATCAATAACCCCTCCTAATAGACAACGATGTTAAAAAATTAAGTTGACAAGAAGAATCGATAAACACGGTTTTATAACGGTTTTGAACATGAGACTTATTACCAAGACTTTTATACGCCCCCTAACGGAAGGGCCTTATTATCTTTGGTTTACCTCCATCTTTTATTCAACTTCGCCATGAAGCTTTTATTATGACTTCGGTCTTGCCTTGCCTTTTATTATCCGCCTCATCGGTGGTTTTATTAGCCAAAGACGTATATCCTCACGCTAAAGCGAATTTTGGATCTTTAAAGCTTCGAAGATTAAGGCTTGATTCACTTTCAATTTTGCATAGATTTTAGGCCTTGTGGGGCTTCAAATTGTTTGCTAGATTTAGGTGAGCACTTGAAATCTTATTATTGGGTGAAGCTTTCGATTATTAGGGTGCCAATACTTCAAAACCGTGACGCTGGCGATACCTTAATGTCTTCCCAATTTAATTACACGGAAGCTACTAGAAAAGACTAGAAACCCAACAATCCTAACTAAACCGCTAAATCAATATTTATTAAGCAAAAAATATTTACATGCGAAGGGAGAATAAGCAGATAACGAGAACACATGAGTTTTTGAAAGAATACGAGTACTCTACGTTTAGCATAGTAACTTATAATTAACTCTATCATTTCTCGTCCTCATTTAAGAGACTTAGCCTAATGTATAGTTAAGGAATCAAAGCTAAGTGCTCAACATGCACGGTCGAGTCAAAAATTACTCTTTATTCTCGCCATCGGAAAACCTACATTCGTGTCTTCAAACACTTACAAAACATGAGAAAATTTTTAAAATTTGGCCATTTTTAGCCTTATTTTGCATAAAAACGATAACAAAAAGATGAACTTTGGAAAGCGTGAAGGTTTGGCAAGGCAAGTATCTATTCACCCCCCATACTTAAGTTAAACATTGTCCTCAATGTTTCGAGTCAAGGGGTGCAAACACCCCCATACTAGAGACGTAGTCGAATGCCTAATCTAGCATGGAAAGGATGTAACCAATAAGTAATAGCCGTTTATGAAGTGTGCTAAAAACCTAAGGTTAGAACATAAAAGGATATATCATATGGATATTGGGAAAGGCTTCCAAAGCAAACGATCGAGTGCTCCCATAAAACGAACACGAGAGGCTCCAATCGTGAAGATCATGATCTAAAAACCACAAGGCACAAACAATCACGAAACAAAGGTTGGAAGGGCACAAATCCCCTAACATTAGGCTACATTAGAAAGCAATAATATGTACATGGATAAGCATGGGTCTCCCCCACGAGGCACCTTGTTTTTGATAACCGAGTCAAAAGCTCGACTCGAATCCCCATAAATGTGATCATTTAGGGATAATCATGGTGTGGTCAATTTTTGGTGGGACTTACATGATAAACAAGGCCCAAAAGCACGTGGAGTACTTTAAAAATCCGATAAACGTATACCGGGCTCAAAGATAGCGTCCTCGTTTTCGGATGAAAGACGAGACAACGCTACTCCAACACAAACCCCAATGGGGTAGAAGAAAATAGGAGAGAAGAAATAGAAGGGTGGGACAATGGGTAAGTCAAAACATTGAGCTACTCGAGGTAGACTCGCACCAATCAAATGAAAAGATTTTCCATTTATTGCATCGGTGGAAGACCGAGATATCCCTATATAAGCAATTCCAGGATCAAATATCTCGTCCTCGGTGGAGAAAGGGGAGGGAACAAATGGGGCTTCCCCCATACTAAGTCCACACAAAGCATCGTCAAAAGGAGAAGACGAGCTTGTAGTACTCAATGAACGCGGTGATGACGGAGTTAGAGTTGTAGAAAAATATTTTAAATTAAATTCAAAATCTTTTCCTTTTTCATCTTTTACACTCTCCTTGTGAAAACCCGATTTGATTATGTCAAAAATATTTGGTGTTTCTAAAGCAATGTTAGTCACACTAAAAATTCTCACATTTTGAAATCATTTTGGTTTAGGTGGTGGCAAGTTTTCAAACCTTTTGTCAACATAGAAACCCCCCCCCCCCATCGGGATCAACGTATTCATCATCCGAAGAATCACTCGAGATTGGAAACGTAGGCTTAACACTCTTAACCTCCACCGGCGGAGGGGACGGAACTTCATTTTTATCAACTCCTAAAACTCTATTTGAAATTCTTTTGCAAATGCTTTTGATGGGATTGGCATTGTACAAAGATGTGATAGAATACACATGAGAAAGAGTGGAGTTTTGGGTTGCATTAATGACGAGTTCTTCCTCATTGAAACGAAGAGTGATTTTTCTAGCATGCACATCGATAAGTGCTCTCGAGGTATCCAAAAAGGATCGACCTAAAATTAACGGAACTTTAGGATCGATGGGAATATCAACAATAATGAAGTCTACAGGATAGTAGAACTTTCCAACTTTCACATAGACGTCCTCGGCAACTCCACAAGCTAGAATCGTAGAATGATCGGCCATTTCGATTGACATTCTTGAAGGAGTGAGATTTGGAAGATTGAGCGATTTAAAAATCTCAAGAGGCATCAAATTAATACTAGCACCAAGATCGGCCAAGGCGTAGCATTCTTCCATGTCTTGGATAACACATGGGATTAAAAACTTGCCGGGATCACCGACTTTTTGAGGTATGCGGCTTAGAAAAACCGAAGAACAACTAGACGATTTTTGCAATTTTTCTTTGTTATTCAACATACTTTTGAAGTTCGCGGAAAATCGAGGCATCATGACTAAGGCGTCGGCAAAACTTATATTAAAATGCAAGTCACGAAACATTTTCATAAATAGTTCAAATTGATAATTATTTCGTTCTTGTGCCTTTTCCTTGTCTCGTCTTGAAGGGTAGGGTAAAGGTGGTGTGGGTTGGGGCATAGGCATAGGCATCGTCCTTGGAATCTCGGGTTCCATGATTGGTATTGGTTCAACCGTAGGTGTGGTTTGAGTGGTACTTCGTGGGCTTGGAACGTGTTCCTTTTCAACCACCACCTCGGGTTCTTTCTCTTTTTCCTTCTCCATAGAAGTACTTGGACGAGAAGTGGGTTCTTTGAAAGTCTTACCACTACGAGTAGTAATAACCTTCAATTCTCCTTTCGGGTTTACGATGGTATCACTAGGAAGACCACCCGAAGAAGAGGGTTTACACATGATAGCTTCAAACATTTTAGCCATACGGTCTTCAAACTTAGATTTTCTAGCATCCGCTTTTAACAACTCTTGCTTAATCTCATGTTGTCCTTGCTCCATTTTTTGTTGATTTTGTTGGAGTCGTGTGACATTTCCTTCCATTTTATTAGCATGAGTTTTAAGTTCATTAGCAAGTTCGTTCTTAAGCTCGTTTTTCAACTCGGATCTTAAGCTAACCATCTCACGTTGCATGTTATCAAACTTAGCATCATTAGCCTTTGCATAATTCAAAAACTCTCCTTGAAGATTTTTGGTGTGATCGTTTTGAAAACCTTGGGCATTGTTCTGAAAATCACGGTTTTGGTTTTGGTTTGAAATTTGCCCATTACCACTTTGGTAATTACCTTTGTTATAATTTCTTTGATTTCCTTGGTAATTTCCACCTTGGTTGTTGTTGCGATAATTATTAGCATTTTGATTGGGTGGAGCTTGATTTGAACGAGAACCTTGACCGATTTGGTTATAAGTTCCCGTGGCTACAAAAGCATTCGAAGTGTTACCATCCGCGGTAATGCACTCGGAAAGATCATGAGCTCCCCCACACGACAAACAACTCTTAGAAACCGCTTTAACCGAAGCGGAATTGGAAGCTTCTTGAGCCTTCCAATGGGACATAAGGTTAGCAAATCTATCGAAAAATCGGTTTTCTTCATTTGCCTCATCATGTAATGCATTGATACTTTGAGACGATGATGAGCCCCTTTTTGCAACACTCGGTGTGTGACGAGGGCTATAAACCTTAGACCTATTCTCGATTATGACCAAAGCTTCTTCAACCGTTTTACACAAAAAATTACCACCCGCGGCGGCATTTAAATAATCTCTTTCATGATCGTTAAGTCCATTGTAAAACGTGTCGATTTAGTGCAAATCGGAAAAACCGTGATGAGGACATTCATGTAACATCTCCTTAAACCTATTCCAAGCCGTAGAAAAACTTTCATTTGATTCTTGTGAAAATTTAGAAATCTCATTTTTCAAATGTGTAGTCTTAGAGGGCGGAAAAAATTGGTTCACAAACTTGAAACGAGATCCTTCCACGTCAATATAGAATTGGGTGGCTCTTTCTCTAACCAAATTTTAGCGGGCCCCGCTAAGGAATACGGAAAAAGCATCATCTTAATCGAGTCATTCGAGACATCCTTAAATTTGCACGTGGCGGTAAGACGATTAAATTGGCGGATATGGTTGTGGGGATTGTCCTTCTTATCACCACGGAATTTGTTGTTTTGGATCATCGACAACAAACCCGTTTTCACCTCAAAATTCTCCGCAAGGATAGCGGGAATCACAATAGCTTCTCCATAACCCTCGGTGGGTGCTTGAAGTAACTCCATCATAGTTCGATTTGCCATGGTTGGTTCTTCTCGTATAATGGGTTCGTCAATAGTCACTAGAATGAGTTGGAGTGGGAGTTTTGTTCTTGCGTTTACGTGCACGTTTTGCTTTGTTACGAGTAAGCATAAACGTCACGTACAACGTGGAGACGAGCAAAGAAGATTCTTTTTGGTGTTTTTGATTTTTCAATTTTTTTTGTGGTTTTTGATGGTATTAACCTTTTTGGAAATTGGTGAATATATTAAGTAGACAAAGAGTCCACAAATCTCCTCCTTAATCAAATCTCTTGATTAAAAAGGCCTCAAGGAATGAAAACGATCACGTGGAGTGAACGCCTTCGATGACTTTAGAACGATGGTGGAACACCAAATCGTTCAAGAGGGTTTAATCAAATGGAACCAAGAAAATATATATGATATGTAATAATACTTTGGGCGGCAAAACCCTTGATTCACTCTCAAAATCAAATACGCACAAGCAAGCGGAGGAAACGAGGCGGCGCAAAGCACTTAAGAGCCTTTTTCCTTTAGGTTGTAAAATACAACCGCCTTATACCCACCTTATAGTTTATATTATCAAGATTAAGCTTCACGAAAGTATTTATCTATTTTTGCCTTTTTTTTTTGGTTTGAGATTCGAATACAATGATCGAGTGATGAAATCCCGAATCAAGGTTGTGATTGCTCACGTATTTGGAGTACTTGTGATTTTATTGTTCTACGTATACAATATAGTAATAATATTCACACAAAAACCGAAAAACGATATACGTATTAATAGAGTGCTATTAATACAAATACTATTATGGCTAATATAAAAAACAACAATGGTTCAATCAAAACACAACACACCTCCCCGGCAGCGGCGCCAAAAATGATGTAGTAGTTTTTACACACCTTTAGGAAAAGGAGGTAAAATAGTGGTAAGCGTTAACAAGTGATTTAGGAAAACCACAAGTTATGACCCAAATGGGGATATCGTTCTCTCGAGGAGGCACGTGTGTTGTGTAATGAATGATTGATTAATGTTTTTGATTATTAACAAGAAGAAAAGAAGAGAAAATGACGAAGACGAAAACGTAATAAACTACGACGAAAAAGACGTAAACGTAAAGTCGTAAAAAGTACAAAATTTAAAATTTTAACCTAAAAATTCCTAAAAATTACTAAAAATCCACAATAAAATTCTAAGAGTTTACAAAAAATCCAAACTTGCTAAAACCTTTTAATTAATTTAATATTGACTTTTTAATGCTAATTAAAGCCCTAAAAATCACTTTTAAATATTAAAAAGCCCTAAACAAGATTTAATAGTTTGTAAACCTCAAAAATGACCTAATTAAGCTAAAAACTATTTTTAAAAATTTTAAAACCAAATTAAACTATTTTTAAACTCCTAAAACTATTAAAATCTATTAAATCTTAAATTAATTCTAAAAATTAATTGAAAAGCCTAAAAATTAATTGGAAAGTGAAAAAGTTCCTATTTTAATGTCTAGAATCTAGGAAAAATGAAAAAAAGTTAAAAATAAAACTTTGAATTTTTATGAATAAAATAATATTAAAATATTCCAAAAAATAAAAATTTCCTAAATAAATTCTAAAAAATTCTCAAAAATCCTAAATATTCTAACTAAGAAGAAAATGCAAATTAAAGCTCCTAAAACCTCTTAATTAATTTTATATTAATTTTTAAAGTTTAATAAAAAACCTAAAATCAAATAAAATTAAAAATTAAAGTTTTTGAGAACTTTATGATATGTAAACCTCAATAATATAAATTAAAACTTAAAAACTATTTTTTTGGATTTTTTAATTACTGTTTACTATTTTTTAATTACTTTCTAAATTTTAATCTAAAAATAATCCTAATAATTAAAAGAATAATGGGAAAAATAATATTTTTAAACAGAAAAATCCTAAACCTCAATTAAACCCTAGGAAAAATACTAGTGACTAAATAAGTTACTTAAATAAGCTGGAATAAACAAAATAAGCTACGGCTTATTTAAATAAGCCAAAACCAAAACGTGTTTAAGTAACTAATGAAATGAAACTTGAATGTAAAAACTCATCTAGATCACTGGTAGAACCCCTCACTCCTGAGCTGCAGGTCGGGGGTTCGAGTCCAGGCAGGGTGAAGTTTTTACTTTTTATTTTCTTTTTATTTTCTTTTTTTTAATCACTTAAACAGTAACACTTGTAAGCTATAAAAACACAATCACAAACCTAAAGTGACCAAGATTGGATCAAATTAAAGGCAAAACGTGCCCAGACAAGGTTTGTTTACTGATAAACATAAGTGTGAGTTCACCACTTGTGCCAAGACCAAGAGGAGCTTGGTTGTGAGATTTTGGTGGATGTTTCTTGGATACAATGGCACCCCTATACTCTTTGGAGTATAGGGAGTCAATACAAGCAGAAAACAAGCAATACACTTAGCCAAAAATCACTCAAATAGGCACACAAGGTAAATCAATGTTGCTGACACAAATAGATGGGTCTGGTGGTGTTTTATGTTTATATCTTGCACACCAATGAGTTTCAAAGCCCAAGATTTTGCACACAATAGCACCAATTATCATGCAAACAAACTACAATCCTATATTAACCTAACTCTTAACAGATTTCACAAACTTGTGCACAAAATCCCACAAAATAAGCAGAAAGAAGAATGAGCAGATTTATGCTACCTTTTCCCTTTTTTAACATACCATTTGCTTCTAACTCTTACCAAACTGAACAGGCAAGCAACACATAACCTATTTAACTCCTAATGAGAGACTCTAACACATTTTTAAGCACAATCAAAAATTTTTAACCCTGCTTAAACCCGTATCCAAACAACCCTTTAAAACTTGAAAAGAAATTTTTACAAACCAAATCACTTGCAAACTTACTCCAAACTGGTTATATAAGCAAACAACATGCATACAATCCTATAACCACTCAAATCCAACAGATTAAACAACATATAACAACTTAACAAAAAAAATCACATGAACTTCACTTTTCTGAAAATTTTAAAAATGGAACAAGAATTACCTTGTTGGTCTTACATCCAAGACCAACAATGGCTAGATAGCCACCTCCCTATACACTCGGGTGTATGCAGAACTTAATCAACAATAAATCAATAACCTGCTAAGAAGAAAAGAAGAAAAACAAGAACAACATATTCTGTTTATAACTTTTTTCTTAAAGACTTTTTTCACAAACATTCAAAACTTTTAACACACGTTTTAAAAACTCTTACAAGTCATAAACCAAAGTGTGCTATTCTACTTTCACTTCACAACACCTTTTGATTTCTGAAACTTATAAAAATCCTTTCAAACCTTTTTGAAACTTTTTTGAAAATCCAAACACACAAAGTGTGTATAATAACAAATGGAACTCAGACTTTTCTCTTCTCACTTAGTACCAACTTTTTAAAAACCAAAAGGAATTACACTTGTATTTTAAACAAACACCAAACTTTGCATTTAATAAAAACGGGTTACATAAACTTGAGAAAGAAAATCTGGAACAAGAGGGAATGAACATGCTCATTCTCCTTTTATAGAGCTAAAAGACTATTCTAGAAACTAGGAATAAAAAATTACAAGCTGAAACCCTAGTTGTGGAATTCTCTAAAAAGCCCTTTGAAAATTGTCTTCATTCTTGGTCAAATCTTTTGCCATGTGATGCCAGCTGTGGAAGGATGATCTTGGCCGTTTAAACAAACTTGGGGACAAAGGAGTTGAGCTAAATCGCTCATTTGGTCGGTTTTTGGGTTTGGGTGAATGGGACGTGAGCAGGGGAGGGGTCCACTTTCACATGGGGTTGTCCAGGGTCACGGTTTGGGTGTGGGATGTGATGAGGGTGACCTCAATTAAGGATCTGGACTAGATGGGACAAAACCCCTTTGGTTTAGGATTTAATTAATCTGGGTGGGTTTTAGGGTTTATAGCTAATTAGTGGAAGTTTAATCTGTTTTTGGAAAGGGTTTATTTAAAAAGAGTGTTTTGGTGGGAAGTGGGGGTGTTGACTGGGGTGTTTGACTAAGATTAAATAAAACCGGGTTTTATTAAATAAAAGGGATCGGGCCATGGGGTGTTGGGTACGGGTTGGGTAGGGTATATGGGTTAATGGGTGGGCAGGGCTGAGGTGTCACAAGCTGAGTGGGTGGGAAAGTTTGGGTAGTTGGCAGATCAGGTCCCCAAGCTTCCTTGTTGTCTTCACTTTGTAAATAAATGCCATCAACTCCTATTTTGCACTTATCAACTTTTGCAAACTTGTCAAATTTGGCACAAAGGCTTTCAAAACTTTATCCAAGGGTTTTAAATGTATATTCTTCATATTCCAGGGACTGGTCTTCAAACTTTAAGGACCATACTTGAACATTTGACATTTGGGGGGTCAATTGTGACAAGTTCTTCAAAGATGAGGGACCAAAGTTGTCAATCTTCAATTCTTCAAGGGTGTTTTTGCAAAATCCAAACTTGGGCCCGGTTCATTGTGCGGCTTCGTTTCCCGTGTTCGTTTTTGAATGATTCTTGTGATCTTTTGCCATTTCCTCAATATCCGTACCTAAAAATACACAAGTAACAAACACGAGCATATATTTGGTATATTTATTGATATTTTATGCATTTTAAGCCCGATTTGGACGATGAGACCATGTATAAAAGCAGTCTCATCAAGTATGTTGATACCAAATCGTAAAAATCTTCGATTGTAAAGATGATAACTTCATAAAAACAAGATTTCTCTCGTTTTAACAAATAAATGCACTGATGTGTACATATATTCGTGTTAGATTGTCTTCTAATGTAAAGACAATCCCTTACATGGTTATAAAGTAAACCATGCCCGAGAAACTTAATTCCTGTTGTTGAGCCAAAGCTTTCATAAGAAATACTTGACTTGAATAAGAAAAGCGGGGTACTATCTGAAATAATAGCAAGCCATTTAGGCATGTTTTATGAAATATTTACAACTTTTGTACGAACTATATTTATGGTGTCGTGCCAATATTAATCAACATTCTAAGGCCTTAAATATTATTATCCCAAAAGACATGCCTTAAAAATTAAAAAATTGTAAAAATATTTTTGGATTTTTTGTAATATTTCAATATTTATGTGTTTTATATGGTTTTATATTTTTATATTGTTTACCACCACTATTCTTTCACTTTATCTGCCAATTTATTTAGAGACTCCGGCGAGAAAGTTTTCATGCCTAGCTTGTCGGCCAAAAATTCAATTCGAGCGCGATCTAAAGCCTTCGTGAAGATATCCGCCAATTGATACTCTGATTAGACAAAGTAAAGCTCGATCACTCCAATTCCACTTGCTCCTTGATAAAGTGGTAGCGAATGTCTATATGCTTCGACAAAGAGTGTTGAACACTATTGCAGCAGAGGGCAATGGCACTTTTAGTGTCGCAGTACGTCATAAATTTTTTGAGATCGAGACCATAGTCGGCTAATTACGATCTCATCCAAAGAATTTGGGCACAACAACCGGACATAGCTATGTATTCTGCCTCGATACTTGAAATTTTAGCACTTTTCTGCCTTTTCGATGCCTAACTGATAAGTCGATCTCCTAGTAGTTTCAAACATCCACTTGTGCTAAGACTTGTATCTTGACAACCCACGTGATCCGCATCTGCATATGCCATTAGTGTAATCTAGGAGTCCTTCGAATACCAAAGTCCCCGATTAACGGTTCCTTTGAGATACCAAATGATCCTTTTAACAGCGCTAAGTGTAACTCAGTAGGCCTAGTTTGATACCGAGCACACATACGTATATAAAATTGTAGGTTAGGTCTACTAGCTGTAAGATACAAAAGGGTACCTATCATACCGTGATAAAGTGTAGGATCAATATGAATCACATCTGGATCTGCATCTAGCTTGGTTCTCTCCACCATTGGAGTATCCACAGGGTCGCAAGATTCCATCTTATATTTCTTAAGCGTTTCAAGGGCATACTTGGATTGGTTGATAAAGATGCCTCTAGGACATTGAGATACCTGAAGTCCTAAGAAAAATGACACCTTTGTTGGGAATAAATATAAGTGTATTCATTACCCCTGCTAGTTGGTCAAAGGTTCCCCTACTAGAGTATGTTCCCCCTGCTAAATAACAAAGGCAGGGGGATTGGTTCCCCTACTGAAGTCAAAGGCCCTGCCGGTTGAGATAAACTAGGAATAGATTATAACGCGTTTCAGTTACTACTCCGAGATAATTTCCAAGTTTGTTAGTAGTAATCTTATACGTGAGTCCTTATACTATAAAAGGACCCACTAGGTTATCATGCAATCTGTGTCTTTCTCTATTGTCTTTCATTTCATACTTTAAGGTTTTTGTAACCCTAATACCGTTATTGGGTATTCGTATATCTTTGATATTTAACGTTTTCTTTAATCATTTTTTCTTGTGCTAAACACTACATTCTGCATCTTGTTTAGTTACTTTGTATTGCAAAGTTTCTCTAGTGCTAGATTGAATCTATTCTATCTATCACGACCTTTAAACAAGCTAAGGTTTAATATCTGAGTTTGGGATCAACAAGTGGTATCAGAGCTTGTTGAGAAACTTTGATTATACCAAGAACACAACATCTCACACAATCAACATCAACCATGTCTTCAGATTCTAATTCATCCTCAACCAACAACAATGCTCTCAAACTACCCATTCTGGATCCTGAAAACTTTAAACTATTGGAGTTCAGGATTCAACAATACCTTAAAATGGAACACTATGTTCTATGGGAAATCATAGAATTTGGTGATCAATTTCCAAAGACTGTGCAGGTTGAAGATAATGGTAAAGGAGAAGATAAAGGTGAGAGCTCCAAAGGTGAAGCCAAGAAGAAGTTTGCTGCTCTTGCTGACAAGGAAATACTGGCAAGAAGGCATGATGTCAGGGCTCATAGTTCCTTGCTATTGGCCCTACCTTATAGACATCAGCTAAGTTTCAGAAAGTACAAAACAACTAAGGAACTCTGGGAAGCAATAGGCAAAACCTTTAGAGGAAATGAAGCCACAAAGACGAAGAAGAAGAATCAAATGCTTGATCAATTTGCTTCCTTCAAAGCAATTGGTGATGAAGCAATTGGTGCTATTTACAATAGGCTTCAAGACATGGTGGCTCCGTTGGAGTTCTTTGAAATTGAAGTGACAAGAGAATAGGTGAATACCAGGTTTCTTAACAGTCTTCAGAAAGAATGGTTCGTCTACAAATCTATTTGGCAGAATAGGGATGACATAGATGACAAGAATATTGATGACATATACAATAACATGAAAGTTTTTGAGCCTGTTTTCAATGAGATGAAGTCATTAAGAACCATCCCCACTAATTCAAGTGGATCTACTGATTCCCCTGCTAATATGGCTTTTATATCACACAACAATGGAATCTCCAAAGGCAGTGGAATTAAAGTTGGCCCTGCTACTCATTCCCTTGCTACTAGATCTGGATCATCTTATGATGAAGAAAGGCCTGCAATTTTCAGCCTTGACACTGCTTGTGCTTTCATAGTATCCCAAGGGCCACAAGGATCTACTGTGTTACATGAAGATCTGAGTCAAATCAGAAAGCAAGGACTGGAGGAGACGGATATCAAGTGGAACATTGCTCTACTCAGTATGAGAGCCAACAGGTTTTACAAGAAGTATGGAAAGAAGATCTCCATCAATCCTTCTGATGTAGCTGGATTTGACAAAACAAAGGTTGAATGCTACAACTGTGGCAAGAAAGGTCATTTTGCTAGGGAATGAAAATGACCAAAGACTGGGAACAACTATAGGAAGGAAAGCAGGGATGATGATTCTGGTGCTAAGGCTATGGTAGCCATGCAGGGTATAGATGGATCAGATGGATGGGATTGGAGTGCCATGACAGAGAGTGTTGAAAGAAATCAAGCCTTGATTGTTGAGGAAAAAGAGGAAGATTTTCCTCTCATGGCCATGTCAAGCTCTAGCTCAGACAATAAGGTATATGACGATTCATATTGTACTAAAGCTTGTAGGAAAAATACTGAGTCATTGAATGATCAAATAAGAAAGATAAAAGTTGATTACATTAATTGTGACAATGACCTTGATAACTACAAACGTGCATTAGAACAGCTAGAGTCCATTATAAGAGAATATAAACAAAGAGAATGTGATTATAGAGATCACATCGTGATTTTAGAGAGAGATGCTAAAGAAAATAATGATTCCATTAAGGAATTAACTGCTGAACTAGAAGTTATTAGATCAAAATAAAAGGATAGATGATGAAACTGTTGAAAAATTTGGAAAAGCTTCTAAAGATATAACTAAAGCAGTTGAAATTGGACAGTCTCCTAGGGACAAAACAAGTTTTGGTATCAAAAATGAGCATGCTACTATACTACCACCACCTGCTAATATTCATGCACCTTTTCCTAGAAAAGATTTGTCTTGGACTGGTCTCTCTTGTTTCAAGAAGCAGGAAGATATTGAATTTTACATAAGTGCATACATACCTAATAATCAAGAATCAGATGAACCACTAGTGAAAACCAGTGCTGTTAGGGACTTTGAAAAGGAACTGCGACAAACCAAACCCGATGACATTTATTTAATATTATATAATATTATTTTTACGAATAATTTTGAAATTTTTGATGAGTTGAATGAAATGACGATTGATGATTTCATTTAAAACCGACGTTGTAGGTTTTATTTTTATCTTTTTACTAATAACGAGGATTATTAGTGACCACGATATCGACGGATGCCCAAGATTTAATGTTTTATCATTTGTTGTCTCGATGTTTATATTTTTGACGTTTTTATTTTAAGTTCGTATTAAGTCGAACCGGGATCATATTATAATCATATTTTGAGTGCGTTTTAACTTTTGAAAAGTATTTTTACGAAACCCGAGCTTCGTAAATATTTTCAAATTTGAGAATTTATATTTTCTACCCTTACAACTATTTAATTGCATTTTGGACCAAAACTATCACAAATTGGTAAAACAAGCCCTTCCACCCCACTATATATAATTTTTCCACTAACACATTACAATATTAAATTCATTTAAACAAAATTCAATCTCTCTCTTTGTTCATGTTTGGCCGTCCACCACCACAACCAAAAACACCATGGTTTTTTATTTTTCACTTTGAATCTTTAAAAACTAATTATAATCCCATCTTGCAAATTTCATGATGATTCTAATGGTATAATTTTTATACACATGCATAAACTTTTCAAAAAAGTTTATTTTCTTGATGAACTAGTGGTGTTTGATCCATTTTATGATGGTATATATGTGTTATTGTTATTATATTCAAGAATTGTTGTTTGCATGTTCATTATTTTGAGTGGGTAATTTTTGTATGATCATTAAAGTGTGTAACGGGTTAGATGATATGTTTGTGATGATATTAGGATGATTTTAGATATATGAGAATGATTAAAATAGGTTGAAAAATTGATTTTACATGATTTTTAAACATGTATTTTAGACCAGAAGGTAAAAGGTAATTTTTGGAAAACATACTCTTTGAAAATGGATAAACTATAAAGATGATGTTGTAGAGAATTATTTTATCTTCGATTTGATATAAGGTAGAGCTTCTAGCTCCAAACGAGCGCGAAGTTACGTTAGTTTGATTATTCGTGTACCGGGAGACGAGTATCAGCACGATATATAATTGTTTTCGATATTTGGATCGAATCTCGGGGACTATAAAAAGGATTTTGAAATGTGTCATGGACTGATGTTAAGTGTTAAGTATAATGATGTTGAGTTTATTTTCAAAGTCAAGTGTCGGTTTTCTAAACGGAGTAAAATAAATAAGTTAAAAAGACTATATGAGTTGTTGACGTAAAACTGTCCGGTTTTTGTAGTTCAAAGATGTGTCGGGCAGGGAACTTTAAAAGTAAAATCTTTTGATGGGCTTTTAACAGGTCTTTCTATATATAGTAAGGGATATCTCTGAATAGTATCATAAGCATTTGACGTGTTTAAGTGGGGTAAATGAGCTCGTACATTTGGTGTGTACCGGCATAATTTTTATCGAAAGAATTAACTAATAGAATAAACATATAGAATGAAGTAAAAGGTCACTTGTACTGTTTTTATTTTGGGTTGGTTGTGATTTTATTATTTTTAGTTTGATGATATTACGTATGGATTTTACTCGAGTTTATTATTGATGAACGCGCCTTATTTGATAGGTTGCGGTTTTTGTGTTTATCGGGCATCAATTTTCGTTGAAGATCGTCTTACTACTGCTATTACTCTAGGTGAGTCTATAGCCTCGCTTTTGTATTTGTTTTGAATGATTTTAAAACACGCGAGGGGGATACATGCTATTTGAAAGTAAAATGAACACAAGTCATGATTGATTGTTTGGACCCGAATGTTGCCTTTGTTGATTTGAATTGTATAAGTACCTATGTTGCAAAAGTCCCTAAATTCATGAGCCGTTAACTATCTCCTGACTTGATGTTGTGAGTCGGGAATAGCCGCTTATTCTAATAATAGTACTATTGCGCTGACGACCCTATCTGAGACCAGGGCTTTACGCTAAGTAACTCGTTGGGAAGGATAATTTTATGAGAATGAGAATGTGGTATACTTGCAACTGATACCCTAGTAGGGGCACTGGAATTCATCTAGTCATGCCGGCTTTAGGCGTGGGTGACTAAGTTAAGGGATCGGTGTCATGAGCTTAATACAATTCAATAGCTATTGCTATATACCAGAATGCCTGACTAATAGATTGTAATCATCTGCAATTCTATTAAATGATCTTGATTGATTTTTCTCTTGTGTTCAAATGATGATTTGGAAAACCTATAGACTCGCTCAACCGTTGTGTTGATGATTTTAAGCATGTATTCAGGTGATTGAAGTTGATGAATTGCGGAGCTTGTTGGAGAAGGATTGCGGATTGCTTTTGTGGTGATTGGTCTAAAACATATTTCTTTCCCTTATGTCATAAAAATAATAATGTACGGTCATGTAATTTGGTAAATTGTTTGTTGATTTGATAAAATATTTGGGGGACCTAAATGTTACTCTGATATTTCTAAAATTGTTTTACTTGGGATCGAAAGTTTTAGACAATGGTTAAATTATTTCCTTTTATATTCCAAATGTATCATTTTGCGATCGTTTGAAGTGTCTTGTATAACGATGTTTGCATTTAGCACCCAAATGTGTATTTCCGCTGCGCAATGTAATTTGGGGGTGTTAAAGATTGGTAATCAGAGCTTTTTAGTTATACCGAATTAGGTCAATTTTTGAAAAATGTCCTGAACTATAACTTTGGTGTCGAAAATATTTTACAAAAGCAACGCAACTTCTCTACAAGTCTCCGGTAAGATAATTTGTTTTGTATTGTTTTATAATTAGATGTATCCCTTAAAATTGAAATGATTTTAAAGTATTTATTAAGTAAATACTATGATGATATATAATGATGTATTGATGATGTATTGATGTTGTTGAAAGTACGTTGAGTACTTGTTATCGTAATTTTCTTTATGTAATACATATGTATATTATTTTAAATAATGACCTTATGTACTGCCGAGGGTCTAGGACAGTAGACCAGCTGATGAACGATTTTACAACTAATTTCTTGCGATTTATATCCGGTATGAGGAAGTTTCATTAGTTGATGTATGATAGATATGTGGTTGAAATTGGTGCGAATAGGAGGTTGATGTGAAAGAAAAGTTGTTTTAAAGGTTGTATTTGGTATGTGAAGAATTATGTTTGTTAGGACTTAGAAGATGGATGAGATTACTAGTCTTGGGTCGATTGTGATAAATTAGTGTGTTTGAATTAAAAGGTTTAAAGAGAAGTAGGTAAGTTTTGAAAGGATGAATGAGTGGAAACCTCATGTGAGATTAATTCTGAGTCAAGCTTGGAAGTTTAGGAATGTTGAAAGTCGTATTGAGATTTGCCTTTTGATTAATCTGCCGTGTAGGAGTGAGTATTTGGATTTTGAGAAAAAAGCTGCCCTCATGTCAGGGATTTGACTTTGAGGTCCTAAGGATAAATAGACGAGTGTGATTAAGCTAACAACAATGTTAAAGTGGATGAGGAGCTGGTGTCTAAGGAACTAATCGCGTAATGGACTTCTTTGTATCTTATTTTCTTTTTGTGATCGGACTTATTTAAACCTTGTGTCATAGCATTGTGATGGAACTTATTATCTTTTAAGTTTGTGTGCTAGATGATTGTAGTGACAGACATTGCCACTATCCTGTTGAATCCTCAACACAGTCTGAATTACCCTCATGATCTATGATCTGCCTTTATTAACTCTTTTGAGTTTTGGTTGATGAACCATTGTATTTTGTGTTGTTCGTGCATGTAGTATCCATGAGATGTCTTGATAAAGAATTCTTCTTTTATCCTGATATGTATACTTATCATGTTTCTTTCTTCTGTGATGATGGAAGAAGGAGTAGGGGAATCATATTTCCGTCATTAGTAGATCGCTACGTGACTAAGTATCTTGAAATATGTCTCCAAAGCTAACGACTGATACTATGAACACTATGATCGAACAAGTTATTGCTAGAGCATTTGGAGCTGATCGTGCTTCCAGGAATTAAAGATTAAGGGGTTAATTGTGCTGGAGATAATGGTGCTGCAGTTGATGCTGCTGAGAATAATGATGATGCTGCTGAGAATAATGATGATGCTGTTGAGAATAATGATGATGCTGCTAAAAATAATGGCGATGCTGCTAAGAATAATGAGGATGTTGCTGATCCAGATGATAGTGTTGCTACTGTTCTGCAAGTTCAAGAGAATATACTTATGTTAGTTTTCAGAAGTGTGGTTCTGCGCAGTTTTGTGGTATTAGTGGTGCATTAGAATTGCATAGTTGGATTGATAAGATAGAGAGTACTTTGAGATTATCGGGTGTTCAGAAATTAATAAGGTGAAATTTACGGCTGCTATATTTCAGGATGGTACACTAAGATGGTGGAACAACCAAGTGACTACTTTAGGATTAGTTGTGGCTAATGGTAAGACATGGACCGTGATGAAAGGACTATTGACTGCTAGGTTTTCTCCTAGAAAGGAACTAGGACAGTTGGAATCCGAATTGAGATAATTAGTGCTAAGGGACGATGTTATTACTACTTAATGGGAAATTTTCTGAGCTATATTTGCTATGTCCTGATACTTTTGTGAATGACTGTAAGGCAAGGAAGCAGTACATTAGAGGATTGACTAGTGATATCAAGAGTGAGATTATTTCTTCAAAACCTGAATCTTTTGATGAAGCTGTTTAGATGGCGCATGATTTAATGGACGTGAAAGTGCAAGATAGGAAAGTTAGTATTGTTTAAAACAATAAGAGAAAGTGGGAATCTACTCAGTCCAACCAGAATCAAGGTTATAATGGTAAGGGTTACAGTAATAACAATAACCAAAGACAGAACCGAAATCAGTATTTAAACCATGGAAGGAATGATGGGATTCGTGTTTCCATGTGTCTAGAAGTGACAAGATAAATCTCAAGTGTGTTTGTTGTACTCTATACCATGTAGGTAATTTTCCACAATTACGACTAGAGTTACGGCAACCTAGTCAAAAAGTTGCAAAGTGTAAGATAAGAGGATTAGTTACTAGAATTTGTACCTTGGAATTGTGATATGTTTTTAGCCATGGCGAGAAAGGACATAAGCAAGGGAATTGTCCATGGAAAGGAAATTAACAAGATAGGAATGCTGCCGCTCCAGTTTACGTTTGAGTGATGTTGACAAACCTTAAGGTCTGAATGTTGTAAATGGTATATTCTTACTTGAGATTATTTATGTCAGTATGTTGTTTGGTTTCAGATCGGGTAGAACTGTAGACATGTAAAGATTCAGTTGTTTTATCAATGGAGAATTAGTAAGAATGACAATTAACTATGATGTGGATTTAACCGATGGAAAGGTTGCTAGTATTAGTTCTATACTAAGAGTGTGTTCCTAGAATTTAGGAAGGTAGGTGTTTAGTATCGACTTGATGCTCATAGAGTTGGGATCTTTGGATGTGGATTATTGGTCTGAATTGGTTAATGGTGCGAAGTGCTGATGCTTGAGATTGAACTACTCTTCACTATTAATTGATAGCTGCTGGCTTAGATTTTGTTGTGAAGCTGAGTGTTGACTGTGAAAGCTGATGAGTAAAATATCCATTTGGGAAGTGTATCTTGTTTGAAACAAGGAAGTATGTGAAAGAGGGATATGATGTATTCCTAGCTCAGGTAATTAGTGATAGGGTAGTTGAGGAAAAGTTGGGAGATCTGTTAATGACTCGAGAGTATTCTGAGGTTTTCCTGAAGTTTTGCAGAGTTGTTGCCGCCTTGTGAAATGGAGTTCGTGTCGATTGAGTGTTGTGAGCGATAGGTGTAGTACTTCCGCGTTTCATTGTGTAGTGCTTCTGTGTTTTGTTGAGTAGTAATTGTATGCCTTATCATTTGGCACCGCCAGAGTGGAATGAGTTATTCGGTCAACAGCGAGAAGTGATGGATAAGGGATGTATTAGATTAAGTTTTGTTGCCAATGATGATCGCTTGTGTTGTTTGTCAAGAAGGATGGATTGTTTCGGATGTGTATTGATTATCGAGAGCTTAGCAAATTGACAGCCAAGAATCGGTATCCATTATCGAGGATTGATGATTCGTTTGATCCTTGCAACTTGTCTGGATCAAGAGTATACTCAAAGATCACTTTGAGTCCTGGTTATCATTAACTGAGAGTTAGGTAGGAAGATGTTCCTATAGTTGTTTTTCGTACTTGATGTGGGTACTTTAAGTTTCAAGTGATGTTTTTGGAATTGGCGAACGCGTCTTCCATATTCATGGACTGGGTGAATTTTGTGTGTGAGATGTGCTAGGGTGAGTTAGTCATTATATCTATTGAAGATATTCTATGTTATTCTAAGAGGAAAGGAGGAACATAAGTAACATATGACGATTAGTTTTTGGATGGTTGGAAAAAGAGAAACTATATGAAAAGTTTTCTATGTGTGAATGTTGGTTGAAATATTTGTGTTTTCTAAGGAACTTGATTGACAACAAAGGTATTCGTGAAGATCTTACCAAGATTGAAACGATTAAGTATTGGTCGGTACCAACAACGCCGACGGAAATATGTTAATTCTTTAGTTTAAGTTGGGAATAATCGGATGTTTATCGAAAGGTTTTCACTAATTGTTGAACCATTGATAAAGCTGACTAAGAAGAATTGGCTGTGTGAGTCCCACTTATACATATAAATTGTAAAGTTTCGAGATCTGATCCTTATCAGATGGGGAAGCTATATTCTGAACACTGAAGGGTAAGTTGTGTTCTGCACTGATGTTGTCATTGTTGAAAGGATCTGAAGTATTTATAGTTTGTAGTTTGCTGTGATCCGTCTCATAAGGGTTATGTAGTTGTGGTGTTTGCTTTGAGATTGTAGGAATATTACTTGTATGGAATCAAGTAAGTAATAATTAAGGATCATAAGAGGTTTCTTCATAATTAATTTCCTAGGATGATAAATGAGATGATTAGAGGATTACCAGTTATATTTTGAGCATTTGAGTATGTTGATGGTTATGACTGTGAGTGATTATGATTACGAGATTCGCTACCATCTGGGAAAGGCGAATGTGGTAGCTGATGTACTTATCAGGAAGAAAAAGGAAAACTACTCTAAGGATTGAGTTTTGGTAATTGCAAAAAGTGTGGACTTGATAGAAAGGATATTGAAATTTTAAGTTAGTGGTCTGATTTGAGAAGAATGTAAAGGTAAGTAATTTCAACATTTTGTCAAACTTATTTTAAGGATTTTGTTGTGAAGTCAAGTGAGACATGGTATATTGAGCACTCCTAACATATCTGAGTTGAGAGAGTGAGACTTAGTGATGAAGGAATCTCACAAGTCAAGTAATCGATACGTTTTGGTTTGGGTAAAGATGAAAGTTGAGCTGAGTAATGTGTATTATACAGGGAATGATGGACAGAGTGAAAGAACGATTCGAACACTGGATGGTATACTTGTGCGTGTGTGATGGACCTAAAACATGTTGGAATTTTTATATGACGATGATTGTCATGCTAGTAATGAGGCTGTACTGTTTGATGGTACATAAAGAACTTCAATTTGTGAAGGTGAAAGATAGTGAGTCATGGACGTAAGATTAGGTTTTCAGTGTATTGCAGAAATGTAGGTGGAATTGAATGACTAAACTAGAAGTGATATTGGTAATATTGATAAGATTGTATAGGTTAAGGACTGTTTATTAGTAACAAGGAATTGTTAGCAGAGTTATGTTGGCAATCAAAGGAAATCGATGGAATTTGAAATTGGGAAATGTGGTTACGCAAAAGGTGTCGTTATGACGGGTGAAATTTGTTTTGAGAACAACAAGGAAAGAATCCAACTTGAAGATAAGTTGCTTTACAGAGAAATAACTTTGAAGAGTTCTTATGAGATCGACATATAGTAAAGATTATATTGTAAAGATACAAGTATTCCAGAAGTGGAATCTGAAATTGTGAAAGAAGCATGAGGATTTCTTTAAGGAAAAGAGTTCTCATTTGTTCTGTAGGTATGGGATGTGAGTATAAGAGGGGCCGAGCGCCGGGACGTCGCTCTCTTTTAGGAGGGTAGGATGTGACAACCCAAACCCGAGGTCATTTATTTAATATTATATAATATTATTTTTACGAATAATTTTGAAATTTTTGATGAGTTGAATGAAATGACGATTGATGGTTTTATTTAAAACCGATGTTGGAGGTTTTATTTTTATCTTTTTACTAATAACAAGGATTATTAGTGACCACGATATCGACAGATGCTCGAGATTTAATGTTTTATCATTTGTTGTCTCGATGTTTATATTTTAGACGTTTTTATTTTAAGTTCGTATTAAGTCGAACCGGGATCATATTATCATCATATTTTAAGTGCGTTTTAACTTTTAAAAAGTATTTTTACGAAACCCGAGCCTCGTAAATATTTTTAAAATTGACAATTTACATTTTCTACCCTTACAACTATTTAATTGCATTTTGGACCAAAACTATCACAAACTGGAAAAACAAGCCCCTCCACCCCACTATATATAATTTTTCCACTAACACATTACAATATTAAATTCATTTAAACAAAATTCAATCTCTCTCTTTGTTCTTTGTTTGGCCGTCCACCACCACAACCAAAAACACCATGGTTTTTGATTTTTCGCTTTGAATCTTCAAAAACTAATCATAATCCCATCTTGCAAATTTCATGATGATTCTAATGGTATAATTTTTATACACATGCATAAACTTTTCAAAAAGTTTATTTTTTTGATGAACTAGTGGTGTTTGATCCATTTTATGATGGTATATATGTGTTATTGTTATTATATTCAAGAATTGTTCGTTGCATGTTCATTATTTTTTAGTGGTAATTTTTTTATGATCATTTAAGTGTGTTATGGGTTAGATGATATGTTTGTGATGATATTAGGATGATTTTAGACATATGAGAATGATTAAAATGGGTTGAAAAATTGATTTAACATGATTTTTAAACATGTATTTTAGACCAGTAGGTAAAAGGTAATTTTTGGAAAACTTACTGTTTGAAAATGGTTAAACTAATAAGATGATGTTATAGAGAATTATTTTAGCTTCGATTTGATATAAGGTAGAGCTTCTAGCTCCAAACGAGCGCGAAGTTACATTAGTTTGATTATTCGTGTACCGGGAGACGAGTATCGACACGATATAGAATTGTTGTCGATATTTGGATCGAATCTCGGGGACTATAAAAAGGATTTTGAAATGCGTCATGGACTGATGTTAAGTGTTAAGTATGAGGATGTTGAGTTTATTTTCAAAGTCAAGTGTCGGTTTTGTAAACGGAGTAAAATAAATAAGTTAAAAAGACTATATGAGTTGTTGACGTAAAACTGTCCGGTTTTTGTAGTTCAAAGATGTGTCGGGCAGGGAACTTTAAAAGTAAAATCTTTTGATGGGCTTTTAACAGGTCTTTCTATATATAGTAAGGGATATCTCTGAATAGTATCATAAGCATTTGACATGTTTAAGTGGGGTAAATGAGCTCGTACATTTGGTGTGTACCGGCAGAATTTTTATCGAAAGAATTAACTAATAGAATAAACATATAGAATGGAGTAAAAGGTCACTTGTATTGTTTTCATTTTGGGTTGGTTGTGATTTTATTATTTTTAGTTTGATGATATTAAGTATGGATTTTACTCGAGTTTATTATTGATGAACGCGCCTTATTTGATAGGTTGCGGTTTTTGTGTTTATCTGGCATCAACTATCGTCGAAGATCGTCTTACTACTGCTATTACTCCAGGTGAGTTTATAGCCTCGCTTTTGTATTTGTTTTTAATGATTTTAAAACACGCGAGGGGGATACATGCTATTTGAAAGTAAAATGAACACAAGTCATGATCGATTGTTTGGACCCGAATGTTGCCTTTGTTGCCTTTGATGATTTGAATTGTATAAGTACCTATGTTGCAAAAGTCTCTAAATTCATGAGCCGTTAACTATCTTCTGACTTGATATTGTGAGTCGAGAATAGCCGCTTATTCTAATAATATACTATTGGGCTGAAGACCCTATCTGAGACCAGGGCTTTACGCTGAGTAACCCGCTGGGAAGGATATTTTTATGAGAATGAGAATGTGGTATACTTGCAACTGATACCCTAGTAGGGGCACTGGAATTCATCTAGTCATGCCGGCTTTAGGCGTGGGTGACTAAGTTAAGGGGTCGGTGTCATGAGCTTAATACAATTCAATAGCTATTGCTATATACCAGAATGCCTGACTTATAGATTGTAATCATCTGCAATTCTATTAAATGATCTTGACTGATTTTTCTCTTGTGTTCGAATGATGATTAGGAAAACCTATAGACTCGCTCAACCGTTGTGTTGATGATTTTAAGCATGTATTTCAGGTGATTGAAGTTGATGAATTGCGGAGCTTGCTGGAGAAGGATTGCGGATTGCTTTTGAGGTGATTGGTCTAAAACAGATTTCTTTCCCTTATGTCATAAAAATAATAATGTACGGTCATGTAATTTGGTAAATTGTTTGTTGATTCGATAAAATCTTTGGGGGACCTAAATGTTACTCTAATATTTCTAACATTGTTTTACTTGGGATCGAAAGTTTTAGACAATGGTTAAATTATTTCCTTTTATATTCCAAATGTATCATTTTGAGATCGTTTGAAGTGTCTTGTATAACGATGTTTGCATTTAGCACCCAAATGTGTATTTCCGCTACACAATGTAATTTGGGGGTGTTAAAGGAACAAATTGCTTTAAAACAGTGGAAGATTGATAACCCTGTTCTCTTTTCAAGAGAAGGAGTTTTTGGTAGTGATTCTAGTTCTAAGAGTAGTTCACCCAAATCTAAAACAGGATCAAAGTCCTGTAAGTCTACTATTAAATATGCTGGTATGTATAGGTCTGTTAGAGGTAATCAGAGAAATTGGAATGACCAAAAGTCTCATCAATTAGGAGAGGGCTTTGTGATAAATACCAAACCTTGTTTCACATGTAGCAGTTTTGATCACACTTATCAAGATTGTCAGGCAACAATGGAACTGGTGGCTGCAAATCCCTTAAAGGACATGCAACCAAAAGCCATTCTTCTGAATGAAGGGACAAAATCCTTTTCCCCTGCCAAGTATGTTGCCCCTGCCTTGAGAAACGAGGTTTCTGACAAGTATGTTGTTCCTGCTCTAAGGAAGGTAATGATGCATATCCCAAGACCAGCTCTTCCATGACCAACCCAGCACCTCATAATGCATATAAATCTGTCTCTAGACCTTACCAACACATCAATAGAGGCCAAAACAAAAGATGGGTTCCCTCTGCTAAGCATAGGGATTCCCTTGCTAAATCTAGGGTATCCCATGCTAGCAAAGTTTTGCCCTCTAGGAACATGGGAAGATGGGGAAATGCTGTGAAAGCCTCAGCTCGTTGGGTTTGGGTACCCAAAAGGGGTGCTCAGGCTAATGGTGTATCTCTAGTCTTTGATAAGCTATCCTATATTGATACACGAGGTAGATCCAAGTCTGTAATGGCTTGGGTCCTCAAGAAAAACTAATTTGTTTTTCTTTTTGCAGGTGACAAAGAATACCAGGGATGATAAAGCATATTGGGATAGTGGATGCTCAAGGAGCATGACTGGACATAAATCTTATCTGTCTAACTTTGTTCCCCAGCATGACAATGATGGTGTTTCTTTTGGAGATGGGCATGGAACAATCACAGGAAAAGGAACTGTTGTCACCAATGGGATAACCTTTGACAATGTTTACTTGGTGAAAGAGCTCAAGTACAATCTCTTCATTGTGTAACAAATGACTAATAACAAGAATTTTTTCTTGTTTACAGATACTGAATGTATGGTGTTAGGAAAGGGGTTTGTCTTACCACTCAACACTCCTATTGTACTCAGAACACCAAGACAAAAGAACATGTACACAATTGATCTCAAGGACATCTCTCTTCGAGACAATGAAACATGTTTCATTGCCAAATCCTCAGTTGATGAGTGTAAGAAATGGCATAGAAGACTTGGTCATCTTAATTTTAAGAACATGAACAAACTGGTAAAATATAATTTGGTTCAGGGTCTTCCTTCCAAGTCCTTTGCCAATGATCATACTTATGCTGCTTGTTTGAAAGGGAAGCAACATAGAGCATCTTGCAAATCAAAAACAAGTATGTCCACTACCAAGCCATTGGAATTATTGCATATGGATCTTTTTGGTCCTACTTCTGTGGCAAGCATAATGAAGAAATAGTACTGCCTAGTGATTACTGATGATTTTTCAAGGTTCACATGGACATTCTTTATGTTTGAAAAGAGTGAAACTACTGATGTACTCATTGGGTTCATCAATCAGATTGAACTTTCCGAAAGTATAAGGGTAGTGACCAGGAGAATAGACAATGGTGGTGAATTCAGAAACAAGAAACTGGACACTTTCTGCATAAACAAAGGAATAAATAGGGAATTCAGTATTGCAAGAACACCTCAACAAAATGGAGTTGCAGAGAGAAGGATTAGGACACTCATTGAAGCTGCAAGGACTATGCTATCTGATTCCAAGCTTCCAGTTATCTTTTGGACTGAGGCTATAGCCACTGCTTATTATGTTCAAAACAGGGCCTTGGTGGTTAAGGCACACAACAAGACCCCTTATCAGCTATTCAATAGAAGACCTCCTTTAATTGACTTCTTTAGACCATTTGGATGTCATGTGATCATTTTGAACACAATTGACAATCAAGGCAAGTTCAATGAAAATGGGGATGATGGGTACTTTGTTGGCTATTCATTAAACAACAAAGGATATAGGGTCTTCAACAAGAAGACAAGCAATGTGACAGAAAATCTCCATGTGGATTTTCCTGAAGACAAGCCTGAAGATGTGCAAACAGGTCCTGATTGGTTATTTGATTGATGACGTATAGTCCCCAGCCGGGTCAGGAACCCGGCTCACGGGTACTACCCGTATTCGGCCCATCACAGATGGGTGGGATAATGTCATTCAGGCTTATGGGCTTGGATGAACAGTGACCGCACACATGTGTGCGGCCCACGGCAGCCCACTAGAGGAGGATATTTACTACTATAATTAGAAGATAACAATCATTCTAATTCTGATAGTTATCCTTTCCTTGGGGCCGAAGTATCAGTGGCAGCCCACTAGGGTTCCACTGCCTATAAAAGGAACCCCCAAGGGTTCCACAAAGGTATTACGCTCTATACTTTCAACTCACATAAACTCTAACCGATTACTTACTCTCACGCCGGAGTCTAATCGTGGGAAACATTCCCACGGTAAGCCTAACGCGTGCTGTTTAGTGTGGAGGATCCCAACCAAAAGATTCACTTGGTGCAGGAGCCGGAGCCTAGCCAACCCGAATTAAGCCTAATTCGGGTCTAGCAAGGATCACCCAACTTTTGCATCAACAAGTTGGCGCCATCCGTGGGACCCATTACACTAAGCTAGAACAAAAACTCATTCTGAATTTCCAATGACGAAGGGGCATCAGCAAGCCAATCCCAGGAATACGAATCCTGGAAATAGGAAGTCCCAAGGGGAAGGGGTACTCATCCCCAATCAATCACCTAGCCGCCTTGCATCCGGACCTGGTAACCGTGGCGGCTTCCATCCCTTGGGGGTGACGAGCACGATCTCTATGACACCCCCACCTACTTCAACCCTGGACAATCCGGACCCAGGGAGTACGCCCAACCCTCCTAACAAGGAGCTGCGCAGACCATCGGTAGAGGAAGAGGTAGATGTCCTACCACTCAGCGAGGATCTTACTCGAGTTCTCACGCAGAACTTCGATAGGATCGTCCCAGGGATCGCGTCAAGGTTGAATCTGGGGAGGAACCTCCAATCCAGACTCAACTTTAGTGACACCGGACCAATCACCTCTTCCCAAAATCAGAGGAAAAGGAGAGCTCGGCCTCAGGAGCAGAGCATCTTTGAGGAAACCCCTCAACTCAGGAATGTGTTTGAGCGCATAGGAGATCGCCTCATACAGGAACTAATGCAGTCTCGAGAAGGAGGAGATAAGTCTGATGGTTCACCCGAGCGGCCAGATCGAGAGTTGGCCAGAACCGCTCGTCGCACGGGCGTGTGGGACAGGATGAACACTGGGAAGAAGGCTTCCGGTTCATCCCAAAAAAGTGGTCCCTACCCAAAAGATGGGGCACCACCACCGTCTCCAGACACGTCAGGAGAGGACTCAGATGATCATCCGCCTAAGCGTCGCCGACCTAGGCGCACCCCTCCACTACCACCAAACAATGATGAGTATTAGGGTGGCCCTTATTATCAAGATGCAGAAGCGGAGGATCTTTCGCGTCCATGGTGTGAACCATGGGATGACCCTAGGCTCACCCGGCCATGGGCGGATCCCAGGGAAGACCCGTTCACCCTCCGCATACGGAACTATTCTGAGGACACCAAACGTCGCATGCCGGCGTGTGTCAAGACCTATGATGGGACTGGTGATCCGGTTGATCACCTCAAAATATTTGATACGCAGGCTAAAATTGAGCGATGGCCCATGCCTATATGGTGCCAAATGTTCAATTCAACTTTGAACGGAAATGCCCGTGACTGGTATGAGGCACCCCCTCCACGGAGCATTGATAGTTTCACGGAACTACGCACTGCGTTCGAGAACAATTATACTCAGAGGAAGAAGTATAATAGGGATCCGGTCTCATTGGCAACTGTCAAACAACGGCCGGGGGAGTCCACAGAAGCCTTCACTGAACGCTTCAATGATGAGTGCACGCGTACCAAAACAATGCCGGAGCTCCTGAAAATCTCTGACTACATGCACGCCATAACAGACAGAGAGTTGATCAGGCGCCTCAATGACAAGCATCCAGAGAGATATGATGACCTCATGGAAAGGGTCAGAAATTTCATAGAAGGAGAAACAGCTGTTGCCGCGGCCTACCCATCCAGAGGAAATGGGTACCGGTCAAATGACCAGTCTCGGAGACAGTCGGACGGTCAGGGCAATCAGAACAATAGCAAGGGCTCAGACTACAAGAGCCAGAGCAAAGGAGGACGACCGGACGATAAGTTCACCCCCTTAAAGATGTCCTACCGGGAGATCTTGCTGACGAAAGGGGCGAACTTCCCAAGGCCTCCCCCAATGACCACTCCACCGGAACGTCGGCAAGGAAATCGCTTCTGCGAGTTCCATAATGACAAAGGCCACGGTACGGAGGAGTGTATCCAGCTCAAGAAGCATATTGAGTCGCTGATCAAATCAGGAAAACTCAAGCACCTAGTTAAGGATTGGAAGGATGGAAAAGACAACAACAAGAAGTACGATAAGAAGGATCCCCAAAAGGACAAACCTTCGACCATATACATGATCCAATCCAGACAACGCCGCACGAGGCAGAAAGTTGGCCAAAAATTTTCACGCGGCAGGGAAATCTCGTTCCCTCCCATCACAGCAAGCGATGTGACCGATGCGCCTCTCACTATTGAGATAAGCATTGGAACACACGATGTTCGTCGCATATACGTGGATGGAGGGTCGTCAGCAGAGGTACTGTATGAACACTGTTTTGTGTAGTTATGCCCAGAAATAAGAAGCCAATTAGTACCGGCCACGGCGCCGCTTACCGGCTTTAGTGGAGACACTATCTGGCCGATAGGGCAACTACGGCTGCTTGTAACCATTGCGAATGAGGAACACTCCACTACGGCGTGGATGAACTTCATGGTGATACGCTCACATTCTCCGTACAATGGGATCATAGGCAGACCAGGTATTTTGGCTATACGGGCGGTACCCTCCACGGCGCACGGAATGATCAAATTCCCCGTTGAGGGAGGAATTGTTACCATTTACAACACAATCGTACCGGCATCCGAGTGTCACACCGTGACAACACCGGCTCCACCTGTTCCACCCAAGGAGGGATCACCACCTCCCAATTGGAAGGTAGCAATTCACTCTGACTATCCGGAACAGGAGGTATCCATAGGAGGGGCGCTCTCGGATAGCGGAAAAAGGGCCATGTGCTCTCTTTTAAGTGCAAACTTAGATATATTAGCATGGGAGCCAAAGCATATGACAGGCGTACCACGTGCGATAGCAGAGCATAAGCTCCAGATCCGCCAAGGGTACCAACCCGTCAAGCAAAAGAAGCGCGGCCAGGCGCCTGAGCGCAGCCAAGTGATATTGGAGGAAGTACGGAAACTAGTGGACGCAGGTATTATGCGCGAGGTATACTACCACGAGTGGTTATCCAATCCAGTCATGGTCAAAAAACATGACGGAAGTTGGCGCATGTGTGTGGATTTTACGGATCTAAACAAGGCCTGCCCATAGGATTGTTACCCGTTACCGGAAATCGACTGGAACGTGGAATCCCTATGTGGGTATCCTTTTAAATGCTTCTTGGACGCATATAAAGGATATCACCAGATCCAGATGGCGGAGGAGGATGCAGAAAAAACGGCGTTCCATACGAGCCATGGCGTATATTGCTATACGAAAATGTCGTTTGGATTGAAGAACGCCGGTGCTACATATCAACGGCTGGTGGACAAAGCTTTTGAATCACAGATAGGCCGCAACTTGGAAGTCTATGTGGATGACATGGTTATAAAAAGTCACACGGAGGAGGCACTTCTCCGGGATGTCCAAGAGACATTCGACACACTGAGAAGGATTAACATGAAGTTAAATCCAAAGAAATGTACGTTTAGGGCAACGGAGGGAATGTTCCTTGGATATTTGATTGATCCAAACGGCATCAAACCTTGCCCAGAGAAGAGGGACGCAGTGATACAACTGCCGTCCCCTCAGACACGGAAGGAGGTGCAATCCTTAAATGGGAAACTAGCCGGGCTGAATAGGTTCCTATCTAAATCCGCAGAGAAGTCATTACCCCTATTTAAGACGCTCAAGAAGTGCATTAGGAAGGGAGACTTCCGGTGGACAAAGGAAGCCGAGGAAGCTTTCGGCCAACTCAAACAGCATCTTGCATCCCTCCCTATGCTAGTAGCTCCCCGGCCAAAGGAGGAACTAATTATGTATCTCTCAGCCACTCATGGCGCAATAAGCGCGGTACTTATGACAGATAGAGACACAGTGCAAACTCTGGTCTACTTTATAAGTAGAACACTACAAGGGCCGGAGCTGAATTACTCCTCTATGGAAAAATTGGTGTTAGCACTAGTGTTTGCTACAAAGCGACTGCGCCGGTACTTTCAGGCGCACCCAATTGTAGTCATTACGGATCAGCCAATCAAGCAGGTTATTTCTAGACCGAACGTGGCAGTGAGGCTACATAAATGGAGAATCTTATTGGGGGGAGCACAATATATCTTATAGGCCAAGGACGGCTGTGAAAGGCCAGATCTTGGCAGATTTCCTGATCGAGAAGCCGGATGAGGAAGGGCCAATCGTTAAGCAAGACGAGACTCCAACAGAACCATGGATGTTGTTCACGGACGGATCTTTGTGTACGGATGGGTCCGGAGCTGGTCTCATCCTCACAAATCCGGAAGGAATGGAATTCACATACGCCCTCCGTTTTGAGTTCACGACCACCAACAACGAAGCGGAATATGAAGCATTAATTGCGGGTTTGAAAATCGCCGCTAGAATGGGAGTCCGCAACCTTAAGGCCTACGTGGACTCACGGTTTGTCGCGAACCATATTCTAGGTGGATATGTGGCTAAGGAGGACAACATGGTCAGGTACTTGGAAAAAGTCAAGTCGCTAATCGCGGTTTTCAGTAAGTTTTCCATCAAGCAGGTGCCAAGGGGCGAGAACAAGAAGGCGGACGCTCTTAGTAAGATTGCATCCATAAGCTTCGCTCACTTGTCTAAACAAGTCTTGGTGGAAATACTCAAGGAGAAATCTATAACAGAAGGGGAGGTCGCTACTATAGTTGAGGAGGACGGACCTACATGGATGACCCCGATCATTAACTATTTGACTAGTGAGACCCTTCCAGACGAGGAAAAAGCAGCACAGCGCATCAGGAGGAAGTCGCAACACTTCGAACTTCGAGAAGGCATCCTTTACAAGAGCTCTTTTTTGCAGCCGTGGATGCGGTGTGTCGGACCACGTCAGACCGCTTACGTAATCAGTGACATACATGAAGGTTTGTGCGGCATGCATGCAGGCCCACGATCCGTGGTAGCTAGAGCCTTACGGACAGGATATTATTGGCCTACCATGCACAGAGACGCGCGCGACATGATTCGCAAGTGTAGTGATTGCCAAGTGCATAGGCCGGTGCCGCGGCACCCGCATCAGGAGCTTACACCTATCACGTCCCCATGGCCATTCTATAAGTGGGGAATCGACATTGCAGGACCATTTCCTATAGCTGCGGGGGGAGTTAAATTCTTGATTGTCGCGATGGACTACTTCATACGATGGATAGAGGCCAAGGCAGTCAAGTCTATCACAGGCAAACAGGTTAAAAAGTTTGTTTGGGAACATATTGTGTGCCGTTTTGGCCTACCAGGAGAAATCATCTCGGACAATGGTAAACAGTTCACGGACAATCCATTCAAAGACTGGTGTGCATCATTAAACATCAAACGGCGCTTCGCATCTGTTAAGCATCCGCAGACAAATGTCCTCGTCGAACGGGCAAATAGAAGCTTGGGAAATGGCATCAAGGCGCGTCTGGATGAACGAAGTGGCAAATGGGTTGATGAGTTATCACATGTGCTATGGGCGCATAGAACTATGATCAAAACAGCCAACGGAGATACTCCATTTGCATTGGCTTACGGCACTGGAGCTGTTATACCAGCAGAAATAGGAATGCCTACCATCCGCACGGCGGAAGTTAATGTCGTCACGAACGACGAGCAGCTGCGAATCAACCTGGATCTGTTGGAAGAAAAGAGGGAGATAGCAGCCATCAATGAGGCTAAGTCCAAGGCTAAGATGAAGGCTTATTATGACGCCAAGGTCAAGGGTGTTTCTTTTCGTCCGGGAGATTACGTCTATCGTGCTAACGAAGCAAGTCGAGCGAAAAATACAGGAAAGCTGGGCCCTAAGTGGGAAGGACCGTATGAAGTCACTGATGCCTTAGGGCGAGGCGCGTACAAGTTACGTGACATGGATGGCCGCGACCTAGACCGCACATGGAACATCTCCAATCTCAAAAGGTGCTATCTTTAAAAAGCTACGGCTTCCGCATGGGTGCTTCGCTATATGTGGCCTTAATAATGAACCGTGCGGTTTTATCTGTTTTCTTTTTCTTATGTTTTGTTTAGTTTCCTTTCTTGTTTTTTAGGACTTGTCATTATTGTTCAAACAAAAATGTAAGCGTTCTAATAAAATGTCGTGGTGCCTAGCTAGCTCCACGGCTTGTTTCGTGCAAATCATTTTTTAGATTTTTTGTTAGTCGTATGAATTCTACTTGTATTATAATATGCCATGTTTCATTCATATGCATTCATTCAAACTACTGTACATGTACTATACGCCTCCAGGCGGGGTAAGAGGATTAAGTGAACCTACTAATTCAACTTGGCGCGTAAGACGGATGCAACCCCAGCCGCACGGATCATGTATCCTTACTAGACACCTTACTCACAAGACGTTGTGGTAAGTTTCTTATGCCGTACTCACACAGTACTCTGCATAATAAAGACGCACGTCGCATGTCTAGTAAATTATAGGCTTGTAGGTATTTTCCTTTCCTACATAAGACGTGCCAGGTCATGCGGTATTGGAATATAATGTTCAAAACAAAATGAAAATACACAAGTTTCAAAAATAAAATAACAAAATGGCCGTGGTCATCACGGACTTCTAAATAAAAGACAGTCATTTCACATATGTCTTAGCTGTGTACATACACGGACGAATAAAATTACAAGTGTTTACAAATGATAAGTTACAAGGGGGTAGGAATTCCCCTATGTCCTTCTTCCCTTCCTCAATTAGAGCACGGAGGACCTCCCCACGAGCATCCTTCCCATCCCGGGCTTTGGCCGCAATAACATCCAGTGCTTCTACAAGCAGTTTCTCGCCTTTCATTGTTTTGGACGCGGAATCATAAGTGGCCAAGGACAAAGGAATTGGATCAACGCTCAGCCGGGACATTATTGCCTCGTTTGGAGCGTCCTTAAGTGTCTCAAGCTCGTCCAGGAAAGGGTGTTGGATTTCCGCTAAGGCATTCATGGACGCGGCCATCCAAACGATTCACTTGGTGCAGGAGCCGGAGCCCAGCCAACCCGAATTAAGCCTAATTCGGGTCTAGCAAGGATCACCCAACTTTTGCATCAACATTGATATTGAGGTTCTTTCAAAATCTATGAATTATGTACCTGTTGCTTTGTAGAATACTAACATTTTAGGTACTAAAGAACCAACTAGTGGGGAGAAGCCACCATTGAGGTATATGAATGTACCATCACTATTTCCCATTGAAGCTGCTCCAAAAATAGGTGAAGAAGATGATACATCTCAAAGGAGAGAACAACCAATCTCTTCCCCTGCTAAGTCAACTTCTGAAAGCAGTGGAATGGCTGAAAGCAGTGGAATCCAGGATTCCCCTGCTAGATCAATTGCTTCCCCTGCTACCAAGGATCCAGCAGTCAATGACAATAATGATGAAGAAAGAGAATCCCCACTCATTTCCTCATCTTCACCTACATCTGGTGGTTCTCTCATGTCCAGCAGTTGAAGCAGAATAATTAGGAGTGGAGATCCAAGTTATTCAGAGCTGCATTCAGCTCATCAGCATCCATTTCTAGGTCATGCTGTATCATTTGGAAGCTCTTTTGAGGAGTTCTTTCCTAATGAAGATAGCCCTATTAATTCTGATTTGGAAGAAGATGAAACAGAAGTAATCATGAGCATGCAGCCTACCTATAGAATCAATAAGTATCACCCCTTATCACAAATCATTGGTGATCCTGAAGCTCCTAGAAATACTAGGTATTCAGCAAAGGAACACAGCTTCATTGCAAACATCACCATGAAGTTCAATCATGACAACATGCAATGTTGTCTGTTTACTGCATTTTTTGTCACAAAAAGAGCCAAAGAAGATTTTTTAGGCTTTAAATGATCCATGTTGGGTTGAAGCCGTGCAACAGGAGCTCTTATAGTTTGACATTCAAGAAGTTTGGATTCTGGTAGATTGTCCAAAATGGGCAAGGCCTATTGGGACAAAGTGGGTGCTCAGGAACAAAAAGGATGAAAGGGGTTTTGTAGTCAGAAACAAAGCAAGACTGGTGGCACATGGATATACACAGGAAGAAGGCATTGATTATGCAGAAGTCTTTGCTCCAGTAGCCAGGATGGAAGCCATTAGATTGTTTCTTGCTTATGCTTCTTTCATGGACTTCACAGTGTTCCAAATGGATGTTAAGAGTGCCTTTTTATATGGCACCATTGATGAAGAAGTCTATGTTATGCAACCTCCAGGGTTTGAAGACCCAGAACACCCAAACAAAGTGTACAAGGTGAAGAAGGCTATGTTTGGACTTCACCAAGCTCCCAGGGCCTTGTATGGAACTCTTTCTAAATATATGTCGGATAATGGCTTCAACAGGGGGAAAATTGACCAAACCTTGTTTATCAAGATAAAAAAGGGTGACCTTCTTTTGGTACAAGTCTATATTGATGACATCATCTTTGGATCCACAAACTCTATGCTTAGCAAAGAGTTTGCCAAGTTGATTCAGGAAAAATTTCAAATAAGTGCCATGGGTGAACTCAACTCCTTTTTGGGGTTACAAGTTCAGCAGAGGAAAGATGGGTTATTCATCTCACAAGACAAATATGTGGCTAAAATTGTAAAGAAGTTTGGCATGTGTGAGGGAAAGAAAGTTTCCACACCAATGGACAAGGATCATCCTTGGGGTAAAGATGGTCCTGGAAAGCTTATTGATGTCAGGAATTACAGGTCTATGATTGGATCTCTCATGTACCTTACAACTTCAAGACCTGACATCATGTTTGAAGTCTGTTTATGTGCAAGATACCAAGTGGCACCCACAGAGTGTCATCTATATGCTGTGAAGAGAATTTTTAGGTATCTAAAGTGTCATCCAACTTTAGGACTTTGGTATCCCAAGGAGTCACCATTTGAGCTGATATCCTACTCAGATAGTGATTATGCTGGTGACAACAATGATAGGAAGTCTACAACAGGTGGATGCCAATTTTTGGGAAGCGGGTTTATATCTTGGCAGTGTAAGAAGCAGACTATTATGGCCACATCCAAAACTGAAGCTGAGTATGTAGCAGTTGCTACATGCTGTGGTCAAGTTCTTTGGGTTCAGAACCAGCTGCTTGATTATGGGTATAATTTTCTTAAAACCAAGATATTTATTGACAACAACAGCACCATTTGCATTATTAAGAATCCTGTTTTTCACAGCAAGACTAAACATATTGAAATAAGACATCATTTTATTAGAGACTGTTTTGAAAAAGGGTTGATTGTCCTAGAGAAAATTGATACAGAACTTAATGTTGCTAATCTTTTGACAAAAGCTTTTGAGGTGGGGAGGTTTCAATATTTGGTTGCAAGTATTGGAATGGTTTCTCCCTAAAAATTGATGTCTATTATGTCTTGTATACCCAAGATTGCTTTATTGTTGTTGTTGTATCTATGTTAGTCATTTTTCCATCACTTTTCATTCCACTAATTTTGAACAAAGATCCCCCTGCTGGGATTCATTCCCCTGCTAAGAGTTCTTCTCTTGTGTTGGGTTTGTTCTTTTTAAATGTGGTTATATGTGGTTTTAGACTAATAATGTAGAGATTCAAATGGTGCATGCTACACTCATGGGGAGAATTAGGTATTTTCTCTATATTTGAGGGGAGGTTAGGTCAAACCTTTAGGATTTAGGGTATCCTTAGGATACTTATATATTATTCTAGATCATATCCATTGGTGAGTAAGGGTTCAGAATGATGAAGACTTGCTGCAAAGCTTGTCAGAATTCTGAAGCCTTGAGGCACTGTGATGTGTACTTATACTTCTTTATTACACAGCTTGATGTCTAGATTCAGATGTTTAGTACATATCACCAAGACTAACTGACCATAA
This sequence comes from Glebionis coronaria, assembly GCA_025667525.1. Classification (NCBI taxonomy): domain Eukaryota; kingdom Viridiplantae; phylum Streptophyta; class Magnoliopsida; order Asterales; family Asteraceae; genus Glebionis; species Glebionis coronaria. Next base: position 229,393 of record JANFOE010001421.1, read on the forward strand.
GTAAGGGATATGTAGGGATGGTGACTAGGGTATGCTTATTTTCTTTGGTTGACTAGGTGCAGGGTTGCTTACGTGTTAACTTTTTGTGTTTAGAACTTTGCTGAATGGAGGACTCTTGAGTTTTTGTGTATCTTCCTTGTGTATACAAGGGTGTGCGTTAGATCAGAGCTATTTAGCATTGGTCTCTTCATGATTAGTCTAATACCCCTAGGAAAGTTTCCCCTACTTTCACCTTTTGATTCCCCTGGTTATCAACATTCCCCGGTTTGACCATTGACCGATAATACCGTTACCATACTTATAGCCGTTGGGCCTGCTTGCTAAAATTTTGGTTAGGGAATATTTTATTATTTTCAAAAGATATTTAAGGCACTTTCTTCGCTGATTAGTAATTTGTTCTTTATTATTTCAAACAAATTACTTTTTTATCAAGATTTATCTTTGATATTCTTGCAATTTGAAAATTTGGTCCAATCATAGATCTTCAATTCGCCTATAAAAACTTAATTCCCTTAACCAGCAGGTCCATCTCTCTCCCTCGACCAAATCCCACCTAACTCTCACCATTATAAACCTCTAAACGTTTTCAATATTTATCATGTCTCTCAAAATTGCTGCTAATCACAATCAAATTGCTCTTTTACATGATGAACCAGCAGAATTCGTTGATGTAGTGGATTTTCTAAAATCTTCTTATTTTAGAGTGGCTCTTCTCATCAATCCAAGGATTTATACCTCACACATCCAGCAGTTTTTGTCTAAATCCATGACCAAAACAGTGGATGGAGAGGTAATAATTCAAAGCACAGTAGATTGTCATCCGAAGGTTATTACACTTGCCTCCATCAGAGAAAAGCTTGTTCTTGATGATGAGGATGGGATAACCAACCTACCTGAGGCTGAAATCTTTGAGGGTCTTGTTAAATTAGGGTACACTCTTTCTGATGATCAAAAATGTAAGTTTGCAAAAGGTTACTTTGCACCACATTAGAAATATTTGGTTCATACAATTTTGCAATATTTGTCACCTAAAACCACTGCTTTTAATGAATTTGGAAGTGAAGTTGCTTCTGCCCTGATATGCTTAGCAACAGGGAGAAAGTACTGTTTTTCTCAAATGATTTTCAAAGGAATGGTCAAAAATGTCACAAGCAATATTAAATTATGTATGTACCCAAGGTTTACACAACTTTTGCTGAATATGAGTGAACATGGTCCTATCAAACACACAAGGTATTTTTCAGCCACCAAACACTCTACCAAACTGTTTACCACACTTCTTGCACCATCTCCACAATTTTCTAGCAGGGTTGTTCCACTCACTTCCATCATGATGAAACAAATCAGACAAGAAGAAGCTAAGACAAAAACAGCCTCACACAAACCATCTGATTCCCCTACCAAGACTCTATCCCCTGCCAGTACTTTACCCCCTGCTGATCTAAAACATGAAAGGAGAACTAAATCCAGGTTTGCCAGGTCTCTCTTGCCTGGTGGATCTTCACAAGTAGCAGAGAGGAGAGCCTCCAAAAGGTTGGAGCACTCTAAGGGTTTGGCTGCCACTATTGTCTCATCCTCAAGGGGTGAGCAGGACAGTGACACCATCAGTAAGTCCTCTCCCTCAGTCAGTGATACCCAAAAAGGGGAGAAATCCCCTTCTAGGGTTGAGAGCAGAATGCAACCTATGTCCATCTTGGAATTTACGAATATGCGCATTAGCTTGAAAAAGCAAAATGCACAACTTGTACAAACTGTCAAAAAGCAAGGTCTGGTGATCAATAATTTGGAAACCAGACTTGCTACACTTGAGGGGAGGAGAAAGTCAAGGCTTATCATATCTACAGATGAGGATGCTTCCAAAGGGGAGGAAGTTCCTAACACTGATGAATCTACTCAATGGTATGCATATCCTAGTGAACATGATCTTAAGCAAGGAAAGGTAGCAAGTGCTGAGAAAGGGACTGAGAAATGATGTGCTGAGAAAGGAAGTGATAAGGGGAGTACCACAAAAGAGATTGCTCAAACATTGTTGACTATGGGCAATCAAGAAGAAGTCTCTGCTTCAAAAATTTCCCCTGCTAAACCTGATCCCCTACTGTAAGTTCTTCCCCTGCTTAATCTATTACTCAAATATTTGTTAGAAAGAATAGAAGGCAACCAGCTCAGAAGGGAATTAAAATTGGAGAACCTGCACCTAAAGCTAAACCAGCACCAGCAGTGGACCCAAAAGACAAGGGAAAAGGTGTGACAACCCTGGTTTTGAGGTTCGTCACTTAGTTTTATTTTGTGCTAGTTGCGTGTCTTTACGTGTTTATGTGCTTATTGGTGTGTATGGATTGTGGTTTGGATATCGTTTCCAATACGGGGTACCTTGTGAATGAAACAATGTGTGATGATTTCTTGTTCATGAGTTTACATGGTAGTGACTATGAAGTGAGATGGTGTTATTTGGTGGTTCTAAGTATACGTATATGTATTATAGAAAATCGTATTTTTTACGATTTACGGTTTAGCATTTAGAGGTCGCGGATGAGGTAATTAGTCATATGAATATTTTTTGGGATGGTTTTAAGTCATTTAGGACTTAGTTATAAAGTTTATTGCAAAATTTGAGATTTTTTTTAAAAGTGTATATTTTACGTCTTTTACGGAAAAACGCGTAAATTTGACTAGTTTTACGGTTTTGTGGTTTTGGAAGCTTTAGGAGCTGAAATAAATTAATTAAAATTAAAGTAATATTAATAACATAATATTAAATAATAAAAATAAAAAAACGAATTTAGGGGTGTTTGGGTCGGTTTAGACGCACCAAAGAAGAAAGAAAGAGGGGAAAAGCCCAAAACAGGCCCAATGGACTTGTAATGGGATTAGGGTGCCTTTAGGACTTAACCAAACCTAACTCATAACCATAATAATCAGGTTTTTAACCTCCATAACATCTCCTAGCCGAAATTCATCAATGGTGGCCAATTAGGGTTCTTCAAAAATTAGGTTTTCTTCATCTTCTATTAATTCAAAGGTAAAACCTTCTTAACCCTTTTCATATTAAATGTTTTTAATGTTTCTATGATCATATGATGGATTAGTTTAGTGTTTAATTAAAAACAGTATATTAATCATATTTTATGATTAAATAAATTAGGGCTTGTAATTAGAGGGATTAGGGTTAATTAATGAGGTTGATTTTGTTAAACCCGTTTTTAAAACCTGGGCAGAATTTTGAGTCAATTGTTTTGATCATATCGGGAGTTCTATGAACATTCAAGATGCGATCCAAGTATCCCTGAAAAGGTAATTGAAGTGGCTTTCCAATGCAAGAAACGAGAACTAAATTGGAGGTGGGAAGTGGGTCAAAAACAGGTTACAATAGTCGGAGGTCAAAATAGTTTGGAATTCACCCTGTTTTATTTTTAAGTTTTGGGTTGTTTTGGATACTTAGGGTTGCATTGGGATCTTATAACGAACGTGAGAGATGGTTTATATATTGTAGTAAGTATCTGCACTTGGGCTAAGGTTGTGGTTTACGGTAAGACCCCTTAATGGTAACAAACTTTTAGTACATTTAAAATCAGGAAATCTGGAATGACAAAAGTAGATATATGTATGTCGGGGCCTTAACAGTAGCTTTAAGGTTAGGGCAAGTTGGAGGTGTTAGCCAACATATGTAAGGGTATGAATATTCTTTTTACAGAAACCATAGGTATGTTTAAGTGGACGTTTGACTTAAAATTTTGAGACCGAAAAACTGGGACTATTTTGGGTAAAATATGAACGGGTTAGTTATTAAACTTAACCAAGTTAAGGACTTGTTAAGGAAGGGTAATGGGGTGATTAGAGCTTATCAATGAGGTAAATATGTGGGAATAGGCTAGATGTCCATCATAGGTTAATGAGCCATCTTAGTGATTGGTTCGTATATTGATTGCGTGTTTTTGGTTTGTTAGCCTGTTGCTAGTGAAAGGACTTGTGAAGGAGATATCAGGTGAGTGTTCATAGTCCCATGTTTATGATTGTTTTTGACTTCCAGATGGGATGGAAGAGACACTGTGTGGAGTTATTTATAAATTGAAGCTGTGTATGTTTTTAAGGTTTGAGATTGGACTTGTGTGTACAATATGTGTTTAACTACTATGTGGTTCTTGTTTGTGTATGATTTGGATCGGAAGGGTACATAGGTGTATGGGCGCCTATGGTACCATAGTGTTTGGTAAGGCGTGATGCCTTGGAAATTATAGTGTTTGGTAAGGCGTGATGCCTTGGTAATTGTGGTTGTTGGTAAGTGATGAGACTGCTTTTATACATGGTCTCATCGTCCAAAACGGGCTTAAAATGCATAAAATGTCATTAAAACTGCCAAATATATGCTCGTGTTTGTTACTTGTGTATTTTTAGGTACGGATATTGAGGAATTAACAAAAGATCACAAGAATCATTAAAAAACGAACACGGGAAACGAAGCCGCACAATGAACCGGGCCCAAGTTTGGATTTTACAAAAATACCCTTGAAGAATTGAAGATTGGCAACTTTAGTCCCTCAACTTTGGAAGATTAACACTTTATACCCCTCAAATATTCAAAATTATGAATAGGGTCCCTAAAGTTTGAAGACTATACAAGATCAGCCCTTGGAAAATGAAGAAAATACATTTAAGGTCCTTGATAAAAGTTTGGAAACCTTTAGTGCCAATTTTGACAACTTGCCAAAAGTTGTTAAGAGTTATTTGGGCGTTGATGCCATTTATTACAAAGTGAACAAAGAAGAAACCATGGGGGACCTAAACTGCCAAACAACCAATCCCACTCACCCACTCAGAATCTGCCACGTCACAACAACCCACCCAAATACCCAAACCCTTACCCGACCTGCCCACCCACAAACCCAAAACCCAAGTTTAAATTAAACTGGTCAAAGACCAGTCAAACCCCACTTATTTTTCCCCCCAAACAAGTATTTTAAAAATCACTTTACCCAAAATAGATTAAACCCACCTTAAACATCCTTAATCCACCCCAGCCTCAATCACCCAAAATACAAAGGGCTTTTACCCAATTCCCTCCAGATCCTTGATTAAACCCTTTCCCACCAAAACCCACATCCTTAACCCACCCCAGACACACTCATGTGACCCCCCAAGATTCCCCTGCACACGTCTTTTTCCCCCAATACCAACAAACAGACAAGATAAACGGATGGATCAAACTCCTTGGTCCCCAAGCTAAATTTAACGTCCAAGATCATCCTACACCAGCTGGCACATCACTCTCATTCACATGGACGACTTGACCAAGTTTAAAATTTGAAGACCAAGGGCAACTTGGGCATTTCAGTCACATAGGGTTTTAGTTCTAGTTTCTTCTATAATGTAGTATAAATAGAGGTGCCTGTACCTCTATTAAGCTTTTATTCCAGTTTTTTAAGCAAATTCATGCAATACCTTTTTGAAATATAAAGTTTGGTATTTGTTGTGTCAATTGTAATTCCTTTTATTTTTAAAAAGTTTGGTATTGAATTGCTTAGATTCTGAGTTCCATATTAATCTTTTATAAACACTTGGTGTTTATTTCATTTTCAAAAGGTTTTTGAAAAAGTGTCTCTATTTTCAGAAAATCCAAGGTTCTTTGAAGTGAAAGTGGATAAGAATCCTGGATTTTTGATCTTGTGCTTGTTTCAAAAACGTGTTAAGTCTCAAGGTTCAAGAGGTTTCAAGGTTTTTAAAAGGGTGTGATAAAAATGAGAAGTTGGTTATATCTTGTTTGTGTGTTCATTGATTTTTGCAGGTGTGTTGATTATTTTGTTCAAGGTTTCTGCATAGGCCCGGGCCTATAAGGAGGTGGTTTTTCAACCACTAAGGGTCCTGGATGTAGGACCCTTAAGGTAGCACCCTTTTCCTTTTTCCATTTTCAGTTTTTATGTGATTTGTATGATTTATTGTGCAAAGCTGTTTATGTGTGTTCTTTTGGTTTGATTTGAGTTATTAGGGTATAATATGCATGTTACGACTGTTTAAAATCAGTTTGGGTGTGTTTTGATACCATTTGCTTTGTTAAAATTTGATTTCAGATTTTAAAGGAGTGTTTGGGATAAGAGTTTGGCTAGGATTTGAGATAAAAATCTGGGTTAAAACTTGTTTGAAAATACTTCTAGGTGGTTTGTTAAGTATTATATGCTTTTGTATTTCAGTTTGGTGGGTTTAAAAGCAAAGTGCATGTCAAAAACTTGGATAACATTGCAAAAATCAGTAACTGCCTTGTTTGTATGATTTTTGAGTGATTTTGCCATCAAATTTTGAAGTCTGTTATATTTAAGGCTGTTTTAGGATTGTGTAGGGTCTCTATCTGATTTGGTAAGCTTGTATGCATGTTATGAGACATTAAAATCCATTTGTGTGCAAGTGAGTAAGGGTCATTTGAGTTCATCAGAAACATAAGCTAATCAGTAACTTTGGGTGATATTTGGTGCTTAATTTTGTGTTGTAGCTTGCTTGTTTTGTAATTGCTTGACTCCCTACACTCCAACTGAGTGTAGGGGTGCCTTCTTGTCCAATCAAAACACCACAAATCAGCAAAACAAGTCCTCTTGTTTAATCTTTTCACAAGTGAATATATCACTTGTGTTCATCAGTCAACAAGTGCTACCTGGGCACGTTTTTGATCCATTTGGCTTAATCTTTGTACAATTTGGTTTGTGTTTGTGAAATTGTGACTAAAAAGGGTAACAAGATTTGAGTTAAAAGTTTAAAAAGAAAAAAAATAAAAAAAAAGAAATAACAAAAAGGACGTGGCCAGGACTCGAACCTACGCCACTCCTCTCACCACACACACTCAATACCGTTGCGCCCTTGGGTCTTTTACTGACTAAGGGTGCAATTGTATTATACTTAAGGTGGTTTTGTTTGGGCTTATTAAAATCAAGCCGTAGCTTCTTTTGGGCGTTTTCAGCTTATTTAATAAGCTTATTTGGGTTAGCTTATTTTTCCTAGGTTAGTAATAGGGTCGAGGATTTTTCTACACTAAGTTTTAATTTTTCTCTTTATTTAATTATTTTTTATCATTTTTTGTTTAGCCGTATATTCTTAAATAGATAAAAAATAGTTAAAAGTGTATTTAATTTTTAGAAAAATAGTTTCTAGGTTTTATTTAAGTAATTTGAGGTTTACATTCCAAAAAGTTTTCAAAAAGTCGTATTTTTAATTTTATTTGATTTTAGGGTTTTTTAGCAACTCTAAAATTTAATATAATATTAAATAAAAGGTTTTAGGAACTTTTAATCACATTTTTGTTTTAGTTACATTATTTAGGATTTTTGGTAATTTTTTAGAATTTATTTATAAACTTTTTATTTTTTTGATTATTTTAATATTATTTTATTACTAAAAATAGAAAGTTTGTTTTTTCTACTTTTTTCATTTTTCCTAGGTTAAGGACACATAATTAGGAGCTTTGTAACTTTACCAATCTTTTTTAGGCTTTTCATTTATTTTCTAGAATTAATTTAAGTTTTAATAGATTTTAATAGTTTTTAAGTGTTTAAAAATAGTTTAATTTGGTTTTAAAATTTTTAAAAATAGTTTTTAGCCTAATTAGGATATTTTTGAGGTATACAAACTATAAAATCGTGTTTAGGGCTTTTTAACAATTAATTGAGATTTTTAGGGCTTTAACTAGCATTAAAAAGTCATTATTTAATTAATTAAAAGGTTTTAGCAAGTTTGGATTTTTTGTAAACTCTTAGAATATTATTGTGGATTTTTAGTAATTTTTAGGAATTTTTAGGTTAAAATTTTAATTTTTGTACTATTTACGGTTTTACGTTTACGCCTTTTTCGTCTTAGTTTAATCCGTCTTCGTAACCGTCTTTTCTTTCTCATTTCCTTTATCATTTCTCTTCTTCTTGTTAATAATCACAAACATTAATCATCATTCATTACATAACGCACGTGCCTCCTTGGGAAACGAACTTGTTTGGTCATTAGTGCTCGGTTTTCCTAAACCGACACTTAACGCTTACCACTATTTTGTCATCCTTTTCCTAAAGGGTTGCAAAAACACTACATCAATGATAGTTGGAAAATCACACTTGTTTAGGAAAACAAGGCAATAATATAGGGAAGCAAGTGGGCACGACGATTTAGGAAAACCGTGTGTGAATGACCCTGAAAGTGAGTTCGTTCTCGAGGAGGCTAGTGTGTTGTGAATTGAATTGATTTTGATTGATGATTTTATTAAGAAGAAAAGAAAAGAGAATAGAAATGGGAAAGAAATGACGGTTACGAAGACGGATCGAGCTAAGACGAAAACGCGTTTACGTAAAACCGTAAAAAACTACAAAATTAAAATTTTAAACCTAATAACTAAATTAAAAGCTAAAACAAGTCTAAAATAATATAAATAAGAATAAAAATCCAATAAAAATATTTTAAAACCTTTTATTAATTAAATATTCAATTTTAAATGCTAATTAAAGCCCTAAAATTAAATATAATTAATCAAAATGTCCAAAATATGTTTTTATTGAACAAATAACTTACTTATATTATCTAAAGACTAAAAAGTATTTTTCCTAATTTTTAAAAACTATTTTTCTATTTTTAAATCTCTAAAAACTATTTTAAAACTAAAATAATTATAAAAAATAATAAAATAATGCTAAAAATAATTTACCAATTTTAAAAATCCTAAATTACTCTAATGAACAGTAGAAAATTGAAAAAGTTTGAAAAAGAATAAATTTACCACTAAAAGACAAAACTTGTTTAAAATAAAACCCTAATTAGCTTAAATTAATTATAAAAAATAAATAAAAGATGAACAGTAAAAACTTTTTATACTAAAACTCTTAAAATATTATTCTAAACCTAGGAAAAATGTTTAAAATGAAAAAGAAGTATTTTTGGCACTAAATGCCAAAAACAGAAAATAAAAAGTTAATTAAAAAAGGCTATTTAATCTAAAAAATAGAAAATGAACAGTAACAAAAAATCTTTTTAAACTGAAAAATCACAAATTAAATTAGAAAAATATAGAAACAAAAATCAGGTCCTAACTCTAAAATTTACCCACTAAAGAAAAAAAACTAAGAAAGGTGATAGTGACATGTGTTTGATTTTTGTCTGTTAGCTTAGCAGGGGAAACCAGTGTGCTAGCAGTGGGAAAGGAGTTCCCACTGATAGTGTATTTTTTAGGTCTGTGGATGTTTAAGCTTAGGAAAGCTATTTGGACATGGATTCTTTGGACAGCAAGGCACCCCCACACCAATTGGGTTGTGGGGAGTCTGAGTAAACACAAAAAACACAAAGTCACTTAGCAAAATTAGGCTCAAATAGCACCCAATGTTTCTGATCTAGTATGCACTTGACTGATGAGCAATTGACTAGTTTTATATGCACAAAATCGAATTTAAATGGCCAATAATATGCACAACACTCAACCAAATATCATGTAAGCAATACTCAACCCTAAACAGACCTAAAATCTAGCAGACTTCCAACTTTGAAGCACAAATTCCACAAAAATCAGACTCAAATGGCAGTTACTGATTTCATGCTATTTTCTCAACTTTTAACAACCAATCTTGTTCATAAACCTACCAAACTAAAAACTGAGCAACTTAAAACCTATTGACAACCTATAGAGTGTATCTAAACAGGTTTTAGCCCACAAACTTCTACCAATCTCAATTAAATAACAGATCCAAACACCCCTTAACAAACTGAAACTCAATTTTTTCAAACTAAATTCAAACAAAACTTATCCAATCTGATTATAAGTGCTATTATCATGCATAATACACCTTATATCAGCAATCTCAACTCTAAATCAACACATAGCAAGTTTACATGCAAGATCACTCAAATCTGAAATTTGAAAATGAAAATGAAAATGAGGGATTTTTACCTTGAGGGACTTACATCCAAGTCCCTCAGTGGTTGATTAACCACCTCCAATAGGCCCGGGCCTATGCAGGACCTTTAACAATAAATCTTCCAAAAACCTGCTAAGAAAAATGAAGAAACACAAGCAAAAGTATATTTTCTGATTTTTTTTTTTAACTTATAAACCTTCTTCTCAAACTGAAAAACCTTTAAACCAATAGAAAGGTTTTGAACCAAGAACAAATTCACAAACTTAAAACTTCAAATCCACTTTCACTTCATTGGGGTCTTAAGTTTCTGAAATTTGAGCAAATATGAAACTTTTTTGAAAATTCAAACTTCAAACACACAAGTGTTACACAAATGAAATGGAACTCAGAGATTCTAGCAACCCAATACCAAACTTTTAAAAATAAGATAAAAGGAATTACAATTTCTTTGAAAATACCAAACTTTATATTAATTTAAAAAGGCATTACAAGGATTTGCTAAAAAAAATGGAACCAAGAAAAGGGGTCACAAGTCGACTCCCTTTTAGACTAAACTAGAGAACTATCTAGAAAACTTGAATAAAAAAATACAATGTGTAAACCCTAGATATGGAATTCCCAATCTGCCCTTGGAATCTTGGTCAAAAAGCTTCATGTGAAGATGCCAGCTGTGGAGAGTGATGTTTGTGATGATCTTAGCTGTTGAAATGTCCTTGGGGTCCAAGTAGTGCATCTTAGTCGTTGGTTTGGTCGGGTGTAGGGTTTGAGGGAAAGGGACGGGGCAGGGGAGGGTCCCACAAGGCACATGGGTGTGTCTTGTGGCGTTTTGGGATGTGGGATATGGTGAGGGTGACCTTAATCAAGGATCTGGACAAAACCAGGGAAAAACCCTTTGATATGGTGTTGATTGGGTCTGGAATTGGTTTGGGTTTAAGGGTGATTTAGGTGGGTTTAATCTATTTGGGTAAAGTGATTTTTAAAATACTTGTTTGGGGGGAAAAATAAGTGGGGTTTGACTGGTCTTTGACCAGTTTAATTTAAACTTGGGTTTTGGGTTTGTGGGTGGGCAGGTCAGGTAAGGTTTTGGGTATTTGGGTGGGTTGTTGTGACGTGGCAGATTCTGAGTGGGTGAGTGGGATTGGTTGTTTGGCAGTTTAGGTCCCCCATGGTTTCTTTTTTGTTCACTTTGTAATAAATGGCATCAACGCCCAAATAACTCTTAACAACTTTTGGCAAGTTGTCAAAATTGGCACTAAAGGGATCCAAACTTTTATCAAGGACCTTAAATGTATTTTCTTCATTTTCCAAAGGCTGATCTTGTATAGTCTTCAAACTTTAGGGACCCTATTCATAATTTTGAATATTTGAGGGGTATAAAGTGTTAATCTTCCAAAGTTGAGGGACTAAAGTTGCCAATCTTCAATTCTTTAAGGGTATTTTTGTAAAATCCAAACTTGGGCCCGGTTCATTGTGCGGCTTCGTTTCCCGTGTTCGTTTTTGAATGATTCTTGTGATCTTTTGTTAATTCCTCAATATCCATACCTAAAAATACACAAGTAACAAACACGAGCATATATTTGGCAGTTTTAATGACATTTTATGCATTTTAAGCCCGTTTTGGACGATGAGACCATGTATAAAAGCAGTCTCATCAGTAAGGCGTGATGCCTTGAATTTGTATTGATTAATTGAACTTGAATGCTAGTTGTTAATACATTATTGTAGCACATGGTCCATATGTTATTGTGTTGATGTTTGATATTCACAACTTATAACTGCTTTAGCGTTGGAGTCTAAACCTATGACTCTCACCAACTTTATGTTGACGTGTTTTAGTGTCTCTTTCAGGTGATACTATGGTTAAGCATGAGAACATAAGTGGCTAGGATTGGAGAAGCTTAGGAATGCATATAGAAGGAGAATCCCCGTTTCCTTCTTAGTTTTATTTGATTGTTCATTTTAAATAAGTGATATTGTGGCACACATATGATTGTTTTGGTATGTTATTTGTTGTCTTGGGTAAGAAGTAGGATTGTTACTTACTTACCTAGACCCCTTGCATTTGTTGAGATATTGTCATGACCTTCGTGTCACCATTTTTACGACATTTCTTATTTCATATAGTTATCTATATAGACACGCCATGTTGTGATGATATCCATATGTCGCGACCCATGTTCCGCCATGGTGGGGTGTGACAGAATGGTATCAAAGCCAGGTTATAGAGAATTACGTTGCCTAGTCGTGTAGCCTAGTCTATAGCTTAAGGGTCCCTGCATATAGGCGTCATAGGAGTATGTGTGCATTTTATTATAAATGATGTGTTTGAATGTTATTTATTGTGATGTTTTGACTAGTATGAATTGAACCATAGTAGGTTCATACTTAGCCACTGTTATTTTCTTTTTGGGTTGTGACTAGTGCGGGTTGAACCATAATCGTCCACACTAGTCATTGTCGTATTTTGCTTAAATTGTACATTATAGTACATAATTTGGTACATGGTAGTTCTATCTTTTGTTGGGTTATTTTATGTACCTGAGGTACAGTATTTTATGTTTAAGTCATGTTCGCTAAGAATCATGTGGTGGTTCGAGTTACTAGGAGTACATGGGTAGGAAGGATTTTAAGCCGTTTCTACTCTTTTGGGCGACATGACTTATAACTGATTATGTTTTCGTTCTGGATTTAGCCTATGTTGTTTTAGCTAGACTATGGATTTCTGTATTCCAAGAGTATTACTATGTTATTTTAATAGATGGAGTTTTGGACTTTATTGGTTATGTAGTTATGAGCTTATGTGAGTAGATGGATTTATGTGTTATATGTTGTATTGATTCTTATAAGTGTCATCATAGGAGGGAGTGCATTGGGGAAAGGGTAATTGTATAAGTATGGTGGCCAACATAGTTATACAAGTACCACAACTTCAATGGGTTCCCAAGTATGGTTGCATGAAAGAGGGTTAGTACATGCTTGTATATGATGAGATGTAGAATTTGGGTATACGTATATTATATGGGTATATGTAATGGCTACCTACGATATGGCTATTGTTCTTTTTGTGTTATATGTTTTGGGTTATAGTTGTGTTGTATGATTTTGGGGTCACACGATATGGTTTGGTTTTGGAGGTGGGCTTTATGCCTTGTTGTGGCACGGTGAGATGGTGATTACTCGTATGCAAAAACGAGCGTATAAAGCGATTGATTGACTTACGTGTATGATAACGAGTATGTTTGGGGGATTCAATAGGTATACATATGCGGGTGTATATATACTACTATGTGTTAAGTTATGGTATATGGTCGTTCACTAGTTATTATAACTTGAACATACCTTGTGTTTGTTCGTGTTTTATGGTGCTGGAGTTTGGTGGAGTTTCAACGACGTTTTGAATCTTTTGAACTGTGTCTTGTAGCGTATTCTTTGAGTTTCGTATTTCACGTGTACGTTTTAAAACGGTGTTCTTGGTTTTAAGTCTATTGAAATAACCTGGGATTTCTTTTGAGATAATGAAATCTTTTGTGTTGAGTCTTACATTTCTTTTGGTTGGTATATGGAAAAAGGGGACTTGGAAATCTAGTATAGGGTTAGATAGTTGGTCGTATTCGGTAAAATAAGGGTAAGGTGTTGGGGTCGTGTTTGAAACAAGATGTAACATAAGATTTCTTTTTAGTCAACACTTATTTATTTCAAATTCTAAAAGACTTTCTTTAAAATAAAGCGAAGTAAAATTTCTTTCTACTTACATAGTTTATATAATTGGGTTTAACCGATTCACGTCATTTATAATTATTAATTCAAGGTTAAATTGAGTTTATGAAGATTCACATACAATTTTATCTTTCATTAATATAAAACTGTTTCGGTCATAACTTGTTCGTTTTTAGATCTTTTTGAGTGATTCAAAAGCAAAAAAAAAAAAAAAATAAATAAATAAATAAAAAAAATTTGTACTCGGAACGTACTTTTCAAATATTCAGAATGTATAGCCATGGGAGGTCAGTGGACTGGACGGAATTGTGGTACAAGTGTCGGGTTAAAGGTTGAGTTTGAATAGTAGTTTATTTTTATGATTTGGGATACAGGGGATACCTAGTCTTTGAGTTGAGTTTTGAGTTCGTCAAGAGGGTTGTTTGTAGATTGTTTGAGTCAGATAGATGTGGAAGGTAATAATAAATAAATAAATAAAGAGATATATATTCTTTTGGAAAAGTCGATCTTTTGCACGGTTTAAATAATATGTTGCGAGGCGTAATATGTTTTGGTTGCCATTGGGTGTTTCTTGGATTATTTTTCGTAGTCATGGGTCATTTTGAATTGATACATGTTCTGGGTTTGAGTTTTCTTTTGAGTCTCGTGGTTTTTGACTTGTTTTAATTGGTGCACGTGAAATGTCGTTAGTCATCCGTTGGTTTGGTTCGTTAATCGTATCTGATGGATTCAGGATGTAGTTTTGGTTTCATATTATTCGGGAGCGTTGAGGTAGTCGTATGAAAGACTTGGTCGCGCCTACACGCTTAAGTAGGTGACCATGAGAGAACGGTCGGAATACCCTTAGTGGGGAGGAAAGAAGTTCGTAGACGAACTAGTGTGGTCATGAGGTCTCTTAGGAGTACCAAGGAGATGAATAGAGATTTGTGAGATATTAGCACAAGTAACGTGCCATAGAGAGTGTTGGAAGGGAAAGTAATACCTCAAAGGTATTTATGATTGTTCGTAGGGCATGTAAGTTTTTCGAAAATTTCCTGAAATTTAGTAGGTTCGCCTATTACTGTGAGGTAGAACCATAAATAGAGCAAGTAGGAGAGGTGAGAGGAGTTGTAGTTAGTGCCTTTCCAAGGCAAATCGTTGATGGAGTGATTTAAAAACAAGAGCTGTTAGAAATTGCAAGGAATACCGGATAAAAGTTGAGTTGCTTAGTAGTAGATTGGATGTGGAAGGAGGTTGAGTGGTTCGATGAGAGGAAGTACCGGTCTTTTAAGATGCGTGTAGAATTTTGCAAGTAGAACGAGGTAGGAATTTATTTGTATTACCGCTAAGAGAGGGTTCAAGGAGGACATAGTTGAAACTGCTAAGGATGTTGTATGAACGCTTTGGGTTTACGGTTATGTATTTGGCTTCACCAAAGCACTAGCGGTTTTCATGGTGTCAATGAACCAAGTGTGCATGAACTTGTATAAACGAGTTGTCATCGGGAGCGTCGACGACATCTTGAACTACTCAAATTTGAGAAGGAGAGTGAGGCGAATTATGTTTTGGTTTTGGGGTGGAGTTATACGTGAGATTTTCGAGTGTGAGTTTTTAGTATTAAGTTTACCATGATGAGTAGTTAGAGATGATGGAGTATCATGGAACCAGCAAGGGGCGAAGTGAAGAAGGATGAGGAAGCATTTTGGAGGCTGAAGAGGTGGATTGGATAATGGGCCGATCTTGGCATTGTCGGAAGGACTAGATGAATTCACGAAGCATGACGATACGTGGAGCATGGATTTGGACGCGTACGAGGACGACAAAGAAAGGCGATCGCTTATACGTTGCAGGAACTGAAGATTTGGAAGAACTAGATGGACTTAGTTAGTGGGGCTGGATTGTTATATCTGCCTAGAATGCTAGAGGCATTTGGTGTACGAGACGTGGAGAATGATCTATACGGATCATGAACGTCTCCAACACATATTAAATCATCTTGATTGAACTTTTGGCAAAGGTGATGGGTGGAGTTAAGTGATGAAAGAAAATTGCAAGGCCAAGTACCATCTGGGAAAGGGAGGCATGGTTGATGAGACATGGAATAAGAAGAATGAAGTGAAGCTGAGAAGAACTTGAACTATATGGATGGCGTATTAGGGTGGTTTGCATGAAGGATGTAGGTTGCACGAGTTGATTTGTCTAAAGCAGAGAACGCGTCAACATGTATGCTGCGTGGCTTGGACAATCATATGGAGAAAGGGGCATAGACTATACTTCCTACATAGATAGGAGTAGCTTAGAAAGGGTAATGTAAGGACGAAATTGGTGAAAGTGACGAGAGTTGGGTGATAGTCGATAGACTGACTAATTCATCTCATATTTTAAGAGGAATGAGAAGTCACGTCATTAAGAAGTTGGAAGAATTGCGTACGAATGGGATGGAATAGAGGGTTATGCGTAAAATTTAGCCTAATATGTATGGAATGCCTTATCAAGGATTATGGCAAGGGAAGAAACGATGGGAAGCATCACATCGTGATGTATGGTATGAGTTGAGGAGGAAGAAGGACGTGTGCATTGAAGCGAAGCATGAATGAAATAGGAACCGGAGGTAAAACTTTTGTAGAGCTTAATGAGTAGAATAAAGCACAGCGCAGGCTAATGCTGTCGTAGTGTGGAAAAGGAAATGGCACTGAACTATACTGATTGTTTGGGAGGATTATTATCGATAATCGAATGGATGAGGAGTTATAGGTGTGATATGCCATAGGGACGAAGGGATTGGTCTAACTGAGATAACCATCCTTCTGAGGATGTGTATAGATCGTAAGTTGATTTGGACTGGAAGAACTAATGGGTATGTGAAAGACCGTCATAGGTCCCTTTGTAAGGAAATTGGAAATTTTAAGTAGTTTGGGGTACGGACTAAAGGGAGTTTCACCCATAGTAACGGGTGGTATGTTTTGGTAAAATGGAAGAGTTGATGTAGAGCTTTGTAGGTCCAGTTATGATCTTTGGAAAGATCGGACCAGTAGCATATGAGCATAGAATTACATGGGAGAAATGAGTTGTATACATGATACATTTCATGTATTGAGATTGGTAAAGGTTGTTTGAGAATGCATCTTGCATGTACGGTTATTCGGGACTTGTGTTAATGAGAGTCTTTGTTTTATCAAAGAGTCGTCTAGGAGATTTATTGACTGTGAGGTCAAGAGTTTGACAATGAGTTTAATTGTTTTTGGTTTGTATATGTGGTATTTTGAAACTTGAACTAAAGTTCACGTGGAAATGAGAGGAGTTCTTTTAGAACAAGTATCCTCGTGTGATTTGTTGTCTATGTGTTTGATCCTAAGGAGTAAATCTCGGGACGAGATTTCTATTAGGATGGAGTGATGTGACAACCCTGGTTTTGATGTTCGTCACTTAGTTTTATTTTGTGCAAGTTGCGTGTCTTTACGTGTTTATGTGCTTATTGGTGTGTATGGATTGTGGTTTGGATATCGTTTCCAATACGGGGTACCTTGTGAATGAAACGATGTGTGATGATTTCATGTTCATGAGTTTACATGGTAGTGACTATGAAGTGAGATGGTGTTATTTGGTGGTTCTAAGTATACGTATATGTATTATAGAAAATCGTATTTTTTACGATTTACGGTTTAGCATTTAGAGGTCGCGGATGAGGTAATTAGTCATATGAATATTTTTCGGGATGGTTTTAAGTCATTTAGGACTTAGTTATAAAGTTTATTGCAAAATTTGAGATTTTTTTAAAAAATGTATATTTTACGTCTTTTACGGAAAAACGCGTAAATTTGACTAGTTTTACGGTTTTGTGGTATTGGAAGCTTTAGGAGCTGAAATAAATTAAGGAAAACTAAAGTAATATTAATAACATAATATTAAATAATAAAAATAAAAAAACGAATTTAGGGGTGTTTGGGTCGGTTTAGACGCACCAAAGAAGAAAGAAAGAGGGGAAAAGCCCAAAACAGGCCCAATGGACTTGTAATGGGATTAGGGGGCCTTTAGGACTTAACCAAACCCAACTCATAACCATAATAATCAGGTTTTTAACCTCCATAGCATCTCCTAGCCGAAATTCATCAATGGTGGCCAATTAGGGTTCTTCAAAAATTAGGTTTTCTTCATCTTCTATTAATTCAAAGGTAAAACCTTCTTAACCCTTTTCATATTAAATGTTTTTAATGTTTCTATGATCATATGATGGATTGGTTTAGGGTTTAATTAAAAACAGTATATTAATTATATTTTAATGACTAAATAAATTAGGGCTTGTAATTAGAGGGATTAGGGTTAATTAATGAGGTTGATTTTGTTAAACCCGTTTTTAAAACCTGGGTAGAATTTTGAGTCAATTGTTTTGATTATATCGGGTGTTCTAGGAACATTCAAGATGCGATCCAAGTATCCCTGAAAAGTTAATTGAAGTGTCTTTCCAATGCAAGAAACGAGAACTAAATTGGAGGTCGGGAAGTGGGTCAAAAACAGGTTACAATAGTCGGAGGTCAAAACAGTTTTGAATTCAGCCTGTTTTCTTTTTAAGTTTTGGGTTGTTTGGGATACTTAGGGTTGCATTGGGATCTTCTCACGAACGTGAGAGATGGTTTATATATTGTAGTAAGTATCTGCACTTGGGCTAAGGTTGTGGTTTAGGGTAAGACCCCTTAATGGTAACAAACTTTTAGTACGTTTAAAATCAAGAAATCTGGAATGACAATAGTAGATATATGTATATCGGGGCCTTAACAGTAGCTTTAAGGGTAGGGCAAGTTGGAGGTGTTAGCCAACATATGTAAGGGTATGAATATTCCTTTTACAGAAACCATGGGTATGTTGAAGTAAACGTTTGACTTAAAGTTTTGAGACCTAAAAACTGGGACTGTTTTGGGTAAAATATGAACGGGTTAGTTATTAAACTTAACCAAGTTAAGGACTTGTTAAGGAAGGGTAATGGGGTGATTAGAGCTTATCAATGAGGTAAATATGTGGGAATAGGCTAGATGTCCATCATAGGTTAATGAGCCATCTTTGGTATTGGTTCGTATATTGATTGCGTGTTTTTGGTTTGTTAGCATGTTGCTAGTGCAAAGACTTGTGAAGGAGCTATCAGGTGAGTGTTCATAGTCCCATGTTTATTATTGTTTTTGACTTCCAGATGGGATGGAAGAGACACTGTGTGGAGTTATTTATAAATTGAAGCTGTGTATGTTTTTAAGGTTTGAGATTGGACTTGTGTGTACAGTATGTGTTTAACTGCTATGTGGTTCTTGTTTGTGTATGGTTTGGATCGGAAGGATACATAGGTGTATGGGCGCCTATGGTACCATAGTGTTTGGTAAGGCGTGATGCCTTGGAAATTATAGTGTTTGGTAAGGCGTGATTCCTTGGTAATTGTGGTTGTTGGTAAGGCGTGATGCCTTGGAATTGTATTGATTAATTGAACTTGAATGCTAGTTGTTAATACATTATTGTAGCACATGGTCCATATGTTATTGTGTTGATGTTTGATATTCACAGCTTATAACTGTTTTAGCGTTGGAGTCTAAACCTATGACTCTCACCAACTTTATGTTGACGTGTTTTAGTGTCTCTTTCAGGTGATACTATGGTTAAGCATGAGAACATAAGTGGCTAGGATTGGAGAAGCTTAGGAATGCATATAGAAGGAGAATCCCCGTTTCCTTCTTAGTTTTATTTGATTGTTCATTTTAAATAAGTGATACTGTGGCACACATATGATTGTTTTGGTATGTTATTTGTTGTCTTGGGTAAGAAGTAGAACTGTTACTTACTTACCTAGACCCCTTGCATTTGTTGAGATATTGTCATGACCTTCGTGTCACCATTTTTACGACATTTCTTATTTCATATAGTTATCTCTATAGACACGCCATGTTGTGATGATATCCATATGTCGCGCCCCATGTTCCGCCATGGTGGGGTGTGACAAAACGGATCATGGTTGAACAGCCCAAGAAAAAGTACAAGCACAGAACTTCTAAACAACAAAGGGTTCAAGAAGAATATGATGAACAGGTAGCTCTTAGATTTCAACAAGAGGAAATTGATATAAAGGATCAAAGAATGCAAAAGATGAGGCCCAAAGAGATGCTTAAGCAAATTGAAATCATGCATAGAGAGTTGGATGGCAGGGTGCCTCATGTTCAAGAGTTTTTAGATCAATGGGAAAAAGAGCTGGTAAATGCTCCTTTAGAAGACAGATATGAATTGAGTTGTCTAGTTTACAAGTATCAAAACGAATATCTAGAAAGAAGGGCAAATCAAATTCAGAAGGAAAAATATTTGAGGTCTGAGAAGGGGAGGCTGGCACACTACAAAGTGTTGCTCAAAAGACACAAGAAGTGGACTGATGGGAATTTCAAAGACATGACTTTTGGGGATATAGAGAAGGCAGTCAGACCAGTTCTAAGAGAGTTAAATGTGGAATACTTCATAGTTATCAACACTCTTGAGGAAGCTGACTATCTGAGGAGGCAAAATGAAATGTTATAGAAAGCAAGGGAATCTAGAAAAAGAAAGGCTGAAGGAAGAACAGTGGAAACTACACAAGCAGGTGCATCATCACAAGCAGGTGCATCAACTCAAGCAGGTGCAAGTTTTCCAGCAATTGAGAGATCTGTACTCAATGCACAAAGGACAGCCAAAAGACTCAAGAGGATGGAAAAAGTTGGTATAGTTACTAAGGAGACTCAGCGTCCCTCAAATGAAGAAATTGACAAACAGCTAATTGTGCAAGAAAATGATGAAAACTCACCTAGTGAGCTTGGGAAGAAATTGCCATAGTGGAATATGCTGTTTATGAACACAAGGGGATGACTTGGTGGAAGCTTACAAGAGATGACAACACAACACAGACATTTCTAAGTCTGGATGTCATGTTTCAAACTTTGGATAGTGAGGACTTAGATGATATGTGGAAGATTTTGAAGAAGACCTTTGCTGCAAAACCTCCTACTATGGATGGTGTAGAGAAGGATTGGGTGATCTGGGAATGCATGCATAGGATGTATGAGCATGAACTGTTTGATCCCATATTTGATGCAGTAAATGGAGGAAATTTTTTGTATTGGAAGCTATTTACCAATTCTGGGGTGTATGAGATATTCATGGAAGGGATTAGTGTTTACTTGGTTAATCATCGTTATTATCCTTTCAATCAAGAGACCCTGAAGAAATTGGCACAGGCTGACTTGATTGTAGATGCTAAAGCACATGTTGCTTATGATCTGGTTAGGATGATGTACAGTCAGCTTTGGCTAGGAACTTTGTAAGCACCCTCATCAACTAGTATTTATTCAGAAACTTGTCTTTAGGTGAAAGCACAAGTTTAGGGGAGGATTGTTGGGAATAAATATAAGTGTATTCATTACCCCTACTAGTTGGCCAAAGGTTCCCATGCTAAAGTAAGTTCCCCCTGCTAAATAAAAAAGGCAGGGGGATTGGTTCCCCTGCTGAAGTCAAAGGCCCTACCGCTAGAGATAAACTTGGAATAGATTATAATGCGTTTCTGTTACTAATCCGAGATACTTTCCAAGTTTGTTAGTAGTAATCTTGTACGTGAGTCCTTGTGCTATAAAAGGACCAACTAGGTTATCATGCAATGTGTGTCTTTCTCTATTGTCTTTCATTTCATACTTTAAGGTTTTTGTAACCCTAATACCATTATTGGGTATTCATATATCTTTGATATATTAAAGTTTAACGTTTGCTTTAATCATTTGTTCTTGTGCTAAACACTACATTCCACATCTTGTTTAGTTACTTTGTATTGCAAAGTTTCTCTAGTGTTAGATTGAATATATTCTATCTATCATGACCCTTAAACAAGCTAAGGTTTAAGATCTGAGTTTGGGATCAACAACCTTACCCATCATTGACATCTTAAATTTTGAAGACATGAGTGTCCCAAATTCATCCGAAAGTGTTTGGGTCAAAGCTACAAATATAATATCATCAACATATATTTGTACCATAATAATATATTTCCCACGTTTATGAATGAACAGCGTTGGATCCACCTTGCCTTTTGCGAAATCTTCCATAATGAGGAATTGTGACAATAGATCATACCACGCGCGTGGAGCTTGCTTCAACCCATAGAGTGTGAGACCCCCAAAATCAGGCAAGGAAACACGTAGGCATCATGGGGGTGCCACGTCATGGTACAAGAAACAATGAAATATAGTTAACACAAAATTGACGTAATAAAACATTCATATTACATCATAAAAGATAATATTTTTTAGCTTAATGGTCATATAGTTTTATAAGAGGATAAATCTATTATTTAAACATTATTTTGTAACATATAGTTTCCAAAAATACAATATAAACTTTTGAAAACTTTTACCAAAACCAATGTTTTAAATATAACACAGACATCTCCAAGCTGCGAAAATGTCCTGCGGGCTCCCATCCAAGAAAAACTAAGTATTATAACCTAAGATTAAACATGTAAAACGTTAACACAAAGTTGAGTAATATTCATCGGTTTAGTAGTAAAGTTGTGGAACACAAGCATTCATTTGTAAAACAAGAAATTGGGAAAATGGTTATGTACATTAACCATAGTCCGAACCATTATTATTGCTATTTAGCTCATGAAACCAAAGCTTAACAACATGTAAGTTCCCCTAGTGAGTATTCAGCCTAAATAAACAAATGTAATACGTAAAAGTAATACGAGACGGGGATTTTCAATCCCGATGGATACACCCACAACATTCGTGCTTAACACAAAGTAATACATGAAAATTAACAGTTCATGATCAAGAGGGGAAACTTAGTGATTATGGACACTAAAAGCAATAATATTATGAAAAACTGTTAGAAAGCATACAAGTTCTGGAAAGCATACAAGTTCTGGATAGCATACATGTTCTAGATAGCATACAGTTTTATTTGAATGTGTTCCACCATGTAAAATCTCACCATGTGTTTAGAAACAATGTGCTAGTAGTAAAAAGGCGCTATGAACTCACCTTATAAGTCACGAGGTAAGTGAATACGGAACTTGAGAGCTGAGTAGAAGAAGTAGTGTTAAGACGATCGTCGATGATATAGATGCCCGGTAAAACATGAAAGCCGCAACCTACTAAATAAGGCGCGCACTTCATCAATATACTCAACTATCGAAACATACTTAGTATTACCAATTAAATAAACTCAAAATCATAGTAAATACGCAAGAACAAACCATACAAGTGAATTTACAAGACACTTTTACAAGACTACGTTATTAAGACAAGGGCTCCCAGAAGCACTCAGCCGGTACATACCAAATGTACCCGCTGACTTCCCATACTTAGACAACTCGAATTTTTATGAAACTTGGTGAAAAACTAAATCATAACGTGAAAAAAACTCAGTTTAAATTTCATTCAAAGATTTACATATTAGAACCACCTGCTCAACACATTTCTAAACTCCAAAATCCGGACAGTTTTATACATTGACTCGTGAAACCATTTAGACATCCTTACCCAAAACCATTTACAAATCCAACAATTGACTTTGAAAATAGACCCAAAATTCTAAGCTTAGAGCCTAAGAACAGCCTCTAACATCTAGAACTCTACTTATAGTCCCCGAGATTTGACCAATTATCAACAACAATTTCGTGTTGTGTCGATACTCGCCTCCCAGTACATGAATATTCAAACTAGCATATCTTCCTCATCGTATTAAATTGGAAGGCCTACTTTATACAGAATCAAAGCTTGGGAATAACTCTAAAACAAGATCCCATCATCTCAAACTTTACCCAAACTTAAACTCACGAAAAATGACCTTAAACCTACTGGTCAAAAATAGTTTTTTTTCAAAATCATACTAAGACTCATTTTGACCCATTTCTAAGTTCATCCATAACTCAAATAACCCATACACATCATTTGTAAGCAATCTAAACACTCATTTCTACTTGCATGATCCACATGTAAACTACCAAAGTCAAGAACAATGTATGCATTCAAAAGTAACAATGATTATAATAATAATAACACTTTATGGAACTTTTCAAATGATTTAAAAGATCAAATGATCAAGAAAATAAAAAAAAACCCAAAATTTCGTGGGTTTTAAGGCCATGAACACCAAGGAAAAATTTTCTGAAGCTTGATTTCTTCCATTAGTTGTTCTTAAACACAAGAAAATACACATGCACAAGCCATTTTAGATCAAATCAACATTTTTACAAAAATTAAATCTTGAAAAAATGTTATTATACGTTTGAAATTTGAGTGAAGATATGCTTACAATATTGTTTTAAGCAATGGGTATTTGTTAGATTTCTCTAAAATCAAGTTTTGAGGTGGATTTGGTGGTGATGGGTGTGCGCCGTGGGTATTGAGAGAAAATGGAGGAAAAAAAATTGATGGTAAAAATGAGAAATGTGTGTTATTTTGAGCTTATATATAGTGGTGGAGGGTAGAAAGTGTAATATTGGCTATCTTTTGGTCTTTGTTGCATGTAACTTTTTAAAGAGCGGGAATAGTTCCTAGTCGGTTTTTAAAAATTTACGAGAGTCGGGTTTCGTCCTGGCTTCCTAAAAATAAAGTTTCATTCAATAAAAATACTTTTTCAAAGATTTAACGCACACAAAAAATAATAGTAAGGTTCTGACTCGACTTAATACGTAATGACATGGAAACGTCAAATATCAAGTATCGAAACAATCGATAATAAAACGTAAAATTTCATACATGCGTCGATAATGCGATAACTAGTAGTTCTCGTTACTCGTTGTTCTGAGTAAATTTTTTTTTTAAAATGAACACGGGTGCTTTTAAATCAAAGATTTTGATTTAAATAAATACGAAAAAATAAAATAAGACATTTCATAATTCCAAATAAAGTATTATCAATAATCGGAAAAATACTCAAAATATAATTTATTAAAATTATCGAGATCTCAGGATTTACGTATGAAGAATCTAAGAAAATGTAACATATTGGAAAATTCAAGAAGTAAGAATAAAATAATAAAATAATACCGGGAAAATATGAGTTCTCACATAGAGATCCTTCTTAAGCCTGTAAACGTGATTGGTATTTAGAAATCACAAAACCATGCAGCTGTTGAACATAGACCTCTTTCTTGATTTCACCATTAAGAAATGTCGTCTTCACATCCATTTGATAGACGATCATATTCATATGAGCTGCATAAGCGAGGAATAGTCTAACTTCTTCCAAACGAGCAACGGGTGCAAAGGATACCATAAAGTTGTTACCCAATAAATTTCGATATCCATGAGCTACTAATCGATCCTTGTTATTCAATATTCCGCCTAACTCGTCGAGTTTCACCTTGTAATCCCATCTCAAAGTGACTAACTTCACTTGATTCAGGCATGGGACAACTTCCCATACATCAAGACGTTCAAATTCATTAAGTTCTTCTTGCATAGCTTCAATCCAACAAGATTGTTTAAAAGCGTCTTGACACGTCTTAGGGTCAACTTAACTAAGAAAGGCATCGAAGTGACATAACAATGCACTTTCTTGTAGCTGACTTCGTGTAGATACCGGACGATTAGGGTCACCAATAATAGTATTCATAGGATAATCCTTTGTCCGTTTGCTGCCATGTTCACGAATCCGTGGATTGGAGTAGACCGTAGTAGGAGCTTCCTCTGAGGTGGATGGTCTCGCTTGATTAGTGTCGGGAATTGGTACACCAAAGAATGGAAGTTCATTCATTTGAGTGAATTCCAAATCGTGATCATCATCATCCTCTTCATCATCAATAGGGATAAGATGAGTAGTTGATTCGGGTGTTGGTTGAGAATTACTCGTTGAGGGTACCTCTTGACTAATTGTAGGTGTAGACGTATTTGATTGTGCTTCGTTTGATGGAGCGACAACATTAATAAACGGAGCTATTACTATAGGTTCTAGAGCAACAATATTTGGAGGAGCAAAGAATTCATCAAAGAATGGTTCGAACAAGGTATCCCACTCATTCCTAGTAGGTGGTGTAAATGATGATGAAGAAGGGTTATTTGGGACAAGACCAGTGCTAACGTTATTGGGTCCCATTTCATGAAGTGCGGGTTCAGAGTTGCTTTGCTCAGAAGCCATCGCTGTTAACTCATCAAAATCAACATTCATAGTTTCGAGGATTTTACGAGAATTACGATTATAAATTTAGAATGCCTTCTTTATGGGTGCATAACCAATGAAAATACCAATATCAGTTTTTGGTAGAAGTTTCCCCAAGTTCTCACTATCATTGTTCGGATAGCAAAGTGCACCAAACAGGTGAAGATATGATAAATCGGGTAATTTTACATATAGAAGCTCATAAGGTGTTTTACCATGGTGTTTGCGAATTAGTGAACGGTTTTGGGTGTATACTGTTGTAGATACTGCTTCTGCCCATGAAAACAATGGAGCTTTTACGTAAATTAATATCGTTCGAGCAACTTCCATAAGTGTGCGATTTCGCCTTTCAACGATACCGTTTTGTTGTGGAGTGGGAGCAACAGAATTTTCATGAGATATGCCAACTTCTTCATAGTAATTGCGCAAAGCTTTATTAACAAATTTAGTTCCATTATCTGTATGGATGCGGCGGACAGTAGTGTTGAGATGCACTTGAATCATCTTGAGAAATCCGATGATTAATTTAGGTGCCTCATCTTTTGTTGCGAGATATTTCACCCATGTAAACTGTGAGTAATCATCCACAATGACGAGGATGTACTTTTTACCACTAAGACTTTCCACACGCATTGGACCACAAAGATCCATATGCAACAAATAAAGTTTCTCTTGTTTGGTGTCTTTAGTCTTGGGTTTGTATGATTTCTTAGTGCTCTTCCCCATTGTACACGCGGAACATAAATGGTCCTTGTGAAATTTAAGTTTAAGAAGACTGCGAAGAAGTTCGTTTTTCGCCAAATGATTGATAGCGTCAAAGTTAAGATGAGATAACCGTCGATGCCATAACCATGACTTAGTCTTTGATGCTTTGGAGAGAAGACATACGGGAGAAGCGGCCATCATGTCTTGAAGAGACAACGTATACAAATTATTCCCTCCAGTACCTTTCAACAAATCTACCCCTTCTAAGTTACGAATGAAGCAAGTATGCTCTCGAAAAGCAACTTCTAGGTCTGCATCACAAAATTGTCCCACATAAAATAAATTATCACCGATTCCTTCAACATAATACACTTTTGATATTATAACATTCCCAATATGATATTCACCGTAACCCATTATCTTTGCAATATGATCATTTCCAAATCTAACTGTACCAAGAAACTTGCTGACGAAATTTTTAAGCTGAGAGCGATCTCCGGTCATGTGCTTGGAGCAACCGGAGTGAAAATACCAGAGGACGATTTGGACCACCTGTTTACAACAAAAAACAGTAGACAATGCATTGGAAACTGTTGGTTCTGTAGGTTTAGCAGATACAAATATAACATCAGAGTTGTTAACATTTGTGTTATCATTAGATTTCCTGCGTTTTCTAACATATGTTTGTTTAATTAGAAGCTTTGTGGTTCCATCTTCCTGAGGATTTGGATTAGTGATAGGCACTATAGTGGGACTAGACCTATTTAAAGGCACTTTATTCCTATCGTAGTGTTGGTGTTCCTAGTTAAAAGGACACGCTTGTGGTCTGGTTGCCTTGGTACTGCTATTTAAAGGGCACGCTTTCTTCGCATAAGTGGGAGTGATCCTAGTTAAAACCACATCCATCCAACTTGGGTTAACACCTTCCCAATCAGTTTCCATTCTAAATTATGCTTTCGGGCATTCATCTCATTCACATGGTCGATAAGGCAAGAATCATGAGTAGTAGAAAATATGCATTCATTTCAATTCCAACATCTCAAATTAGAATTCATAGTGGGCTTAGAACGCTGCACAACCGCAGATCCTTTATTTTTAACTATGTGATTCTTTTTATTCAAAACAGAAATACCATTCCTAGGATGGGCTTCTACTTTCTTCTTCACTTGACTACTAGACTGTTAGCCATATTTAAAGTGATGGTCATATAATATACCGTTGCAAAGCTCGTGGAAAATTCTATTCAACGGTCTCGAGACTGCTTAGATTATGTTATGTATGTAACGGAAATTAGTCCCGAACATACAAATGAGGAAGGCCTCCTAAACTTGTAAGCCTTGGAATAAAGGCCTAATCATCCTCATTTGTCTGTGTATTTTCATTTGTATTGTCATAGAGATAGAAAGTTCTTGTCTTTATCTCACTAGGACTACACACTCCTTGTTCTTCTTCCTTTCTTCTCTGTAATCTAATCTTTCCTTATTTTGTTTTAATCTTGATCACTTTATTGTTTAATTAGTCGTGTGAAATATTCTTACGTAGACGATGGCAAGATCCTATATTTATTTGTATTTACTCTAGGCTTAGATCTTTGATCCTTAGTAGTTTTGTTTACTCCTGAAGAAGGAAACATTGGAACATTAGAGGCTGGTCTTGATTTTGCCTTATCTTGTGTAACCAATGGTTGAGATGGTTCAATCTTAGAGCCCTTGTTTAGTGTTATGATGGCAATGAGATTAGTCTTGGTTGATTTTCTTTTAGAACCACTAGAGAACGATGCTGAAATGGCGGCCGTATTCTTAACACTCAGCAATTCTTTTAACTCGGGCAAAGCCATATCCTTATCACGAATTATCGCATGTAAATGAGAGATTTTCATCGACTTATGATTAATGTTCTCAATCAAATATTGAGTGTCAGCAGCCTCTAGTGTCCTTTCTACATTCTCTATGTGCGACTTTCTCATTTTCTATCGGTAATGATTTAGCAACCTTGTCACTTGGCTGGCGTGGTTTTGATTATAAATTCAATCGAAAAACCTTTTGAAAAATTAGATCATCTATATTAACACCTTCATGTGACGTTTCAAAAATCTTTTGAATAAATTGTTTTTTACATTCAAGCGAAATACGATGTTTTTGAATCTCATCAAAATGTTTTGAAAGCGAATTATAGGAATCTTGAAGCTTCAAAAATTCAGCATCAGATTTGTGACAATTACTATCTACCACATTTTCCAAAGATTCAACATTATGTTGAAGCTTCAAAAATTCAGCATCAGATTTGTGACAATTACTATCTACCACATTATCCAAAGATTCAACATTATGCACAATAGAATCATTATCAACACTATTATTCACCCAAATGGATATAATATCATTCGATAACACTTTCTTTAGAAGTTGATCATTTTGGCGTAAATTCGTTCCTTTTCAACTAAACCATTTTCATAAGCATCATCCATTTCATTGAAAACTCGTTGAACGTCATTTATTTCCAAAACCAAATCTTGATCAAGATTGCTAAAACACGCTTTAATATTGTCCACAAACGGAATAATTTCATCACGGAACGTAGCTCTAGTGTGTTCGAATTTCCATTCACCTTTCGGTTATAGCCATAGTTGTCGTTCGTTACTTGATGACCTTGTCAAATAAGGCAAAGTGTTGGTGTAGCTCATTCAAGCTTGTAGACACCTTACTTACCGGTGGAATTAACTTAGTTAAATCCTTTTTAACAAGTGTAGGAGACGTACTAGGAAGATTTTCGTTTGACAAACTTTGGGGCACACATGTTGGTACGTGAGCTAATTCCTTTTGTATTTTAAAATAGGTCTTAAAATCAAATGCCTCTTTATTATACTTATCATAATCAAATTTTTTATGATTTTTCGAAAGCATTTTTAATCGACTTTCTTCCGCAATTGACATCATCTCCTCATCATCACGAACTTAGGGAGCCTATTTCGATCTACCAATTAGGGTCGCATCATAAAGACTAGAGATATGTTGTTGAGCTTGTTTTGCATAACCCGGATTAGGTGGTAAATCTTGAAGATGCTTAAGTTCTAGTTCTTGAAATGAATTAGTTAATAAATGAACCATTCTTGTGGAAGCATATTGTTGTAAAAGTTGTTCATCTCTCATTTTAAGAAGTCTGGTAGCATTAATTTCTGATTCAAACTTTTTACACTCGAGAGTTTTGAAATCCGTTTTAAGTTTTTGAAAATTATTGACAATCGACTCTTTTTCCTTTAATTCATTTGAAAGATTAGCTCTTAATGTTTCTGTTTGTTTTAAGTATTCCAGCCTTTCAAAACAAAATTAGTCAAATTCAGAATAAGTTATTTTCTCTGCTTAAGGGACCATTTCAAAAGTTTTGACCTTTTCTTTATACAACACAAGCTCAGCGGTAAGGTTGGCATACATATCTACGGTTTGTCGGACAGCCACATTCATATTATCAATTATATGTTTAGGCACCATTACCAAATCATGTTGAGCATAAGATTCCATACCCGTCATAGTATTTTGTTGAGGTTCACTCAAATTTGAAGGATTGGATACTACAACATTTGAAATACTATCTACCGAAGGTTGTTCGGGGTTGTTATTTGCATGCCCAACTTGATGTGGATTATCATGAACAATATTGGTTGCGGTTGGTACCTCACTGAATAAATTGGAACCGTAGTGAGAAAGATTAGCAACGAGAGCAGCTTGGGCTGAGTAAAGTTCATCACAATCTTAATCATATGCATCAAGCTCATCTGCTTGATATGCTGCATTCGAAGTACAAACGATGGTAATGCCTTCATTATCTGCTTCCCCTAGGTCTGCAAGAAATGCTAACTCCTCTGAATCCAAAATATTTCCCTTAGATTGAGCTTCGGCCAAGAACATATTCTCCTGAAACCACGATGCATCCCTTCACCTTTTTGGTTGAGTACACTGTCTTGCCATGTGACCTTATCCTTGACAATTATTGCAAGTCACAACCTTTTGAGGACCAATGAAACTTTCATTTCCACTAGCTTGAGAATTCACAGCTTGAGCGTTCACGGTTTGTGCATTCACAGTCCTTGTAGTTGATCCATGTGAGTTTTGCCTTCCTTGAATGGATTGCACCGTCACTTAACCGTCTTGAATAGTGGCGTGTTGGTGAGGATTTGAAGAAGTGCGGAGCTGATTGTTTCTAGTGTGAATCCTCTGGTTGCAACAAGTTTTGACAAGTATGCAGTAAGATGGTTTAAAACATCAGTAGGAGAATCATTTTGACTAAGGACCGGTGCTTCAATCGGTGGAAGTTCATTGGAATAAAAGGCTTGTGATTGTTGTGCTTCAATTGGAAAATATTATTGCTGAGGAGTATAGCCTATTGGAGAATTGATACCTTGTTATGAAGATGCCTGATGAGTTACTTGTTGGGATAAGGCTGTTGTGGATAAGGCATTTGTAGAATACTTGGTTGTTGAAAGGATTGTTGTGGCATCATTGGTGGTTGACAGGATGGTTTTTGTGGTTGCTGATAAGTGTATTGATGTTGCATATATGACGGTTGTTGATAAGAGTAAGCCAAGTTGTGTTGTGGAGTCATTTGATGAGAAGCAATCATAGCAATTGGATCATGGACTTGATATTTGACAACAGAGTCTCTAGCACATGGCGTTTGTGTTGTTGAAGATAATCTTGAAGTTGATCCACGTTGGTTAGATACAAGTCCTAAACCAATTTAAAATCTTTCATAAACTTGCTCCATTCGATAGGAAGAGTATTCAAACACTTGGTGTTAAGTTTAAACTGAGGTATCGGCATGTTAAAAATGTTAAGCTCATTCCTCATTAAAGTGAATCTCAAATAATAATCATTAAGAGTCTCCCCTGGAACATAGGCAAACTTATCAAACGTGTCATGTAGCTTACACTCTGGTTCTTGTTGAGTTAACGAGGTTACTTGCATCAAAGTGTGAATTCTCTCCCAAAACGGTTTGGCAACTTTGTAATGACTCAAGAGTTTCTAGACATCAGGAGGAAGAACTTGGAGAATGATGTTTGTTGCTTGAATATTACAATTACCTTGTTTCTTAGCATCTCCGGTCAAGTCAGCCATTGTGAGAGAACGGGTAACCGTACCCTCCGTCATAGTACCATAATCCATTGGTCCATTTTGAACCTATGCCAAAATGAGATGTCCATTATCTCGATTTATCGTATAAAGTTCCATTCTAGACGCCCATGCCTCGTACATCTCCTTTACCAACATAGGTGGACGATTATTCGTACCCGAGAGGATGGACTTACCCGTAAGCGAAGTGTACTCCATTTCGATAATTAAAATTTACAAATGTTGATCGAACAATGAGAGAAAGTAAATGTGATTTTTGTCGAAAGAGAATTACGGACTTTTACAATTCGTGGAGAAAGCGAAATAAATTCGTGGGATTTTACAAACCATCGAATAAATCGTAAAAATTCCTAAGTTCGTGTGTTGTTGACGAGTAAAGTTGTTGAAATCCCCTAACTTGTCTTGTTGAAAAACCAAAATCTCCTAGACCGAATAACTCATGAATTTTCAAATTCACCTGTTTTTAGGATTTCGGAATATTGGAAAATTTACAATCTCAGAATATTGGTTAAGATCTCAACTCGTAGTAATAAAACCTCTAAACTCGCAATATTGAATGCCCAACTCGCAATCTTTAAAACACCAAACTCGCAATATTAACAGCCCAACTCGCAATGTTAAAAATCCCAAACTCGTAATATTGAAAGCCCAACTCGCAATGTTTAAAAGCTTGATTTCGCAATAATTCAGAAACCTGATTGCACAATAACTCAATTCGCAATAATACTTAACACTGATTTCGCAAAAAACTCAATTCGCAATATTACTTAACACTAATTTCTCAATGAGTCAATTCGTAATAATCCAAAAACCCTGATCTCGCAATAACTATGATTTCACAATAATTGTGAACTCGCAATAAATCGTAAACTCACAATAAACTGTGATCTCGCAAAAACGTCTGATCTCGCAAAAAGCCTGGCTGAACTCGCAATAAGGTCGATCTCGCAAAAATTAGGGTTTCTGATTTCGCAAAAACGTTGAATTTTCAATAAAAGGCTTATTTTACAATTTCTAGGGTTTCTAATTTCACAAAAAACTAACATTCGTGGATTTTTACAAAAAACGATCCAAACGCCAAAAAAATTGTGTTTTTGACCAAAACAAAAAACTCAAATCACTACCACAACTATGTAGACGATTTTAGAAAGATTTATACCACAAAAACACGAAAACAATTTGGACTCGGGTTTATAGATCAGGAACTACACTGAAATGATGAAACAAACACAAAAACAAATCATTCTCATCCCATGGATCTTGATACCATTTGTTAGAATATGTAAATCTTGGATCTAGAAAGACAATGTAGAGAGAGAAAGGGTTACACACACACACACACTTTTAGAGAGTGAAACTAGAGAGAGAAACACATGTAATGTGTGTGAAATAAAGTGAGTAACCACCTCTCTCCATCTAAGGAGAGGGGTTATATACCCAAACCCACAAGACAGGCTGGGTTTACAATATGGGCCGACCATTATAGAATGGATCGGGATTTGCCTTGTTTGTTTAACATAAGTTACTAGATTACGAGCTACTAACTAATATATTGTCAGAGTGACCGATTCTTCATAAATACGTAAAAATGTATTTCCAACAAGTTTAAAGGATTTTTTAGTCAACATTATAAAACTTTAATAAAATAATAAAATAATTTATAACAACAATAGCTTTTATGACCGAATCAAAAGAAAGAGATCATTATGATTAAGTATGAAAGTATGGAAATTAATACTTAATTCTCAAGTTCTAAATAAAAGAAGAAGAATAAGAAAAGAATAGGAAAAAGAACGGAAAAAATGTAGTATTCTTTCATATGCCTTTAGAATAGATGAAAGAAAAATGAATGTGATCATGAATCATGTTTTTAAGATGGAGTAAAAAGAAATAGTTATTTATATTATATGCATGTTTTTTAGTTGTTAGAATCAAGTTTTTCTAAAAGGCATATTATGTACTCTTTAATTTTTAGTGATTTAATTTTTTTTAAATACTAAACTTTATTAGGATATATTAAGGGATTAATTTCAATCGTGCATCTTCATTTAATCCAATGGACAAATAAAATCTAACATGTTAAAAAATCTAATTTTAACTTTTTTTTAAATATTAATACTTTTAAATCGTCAATCATTAAGCGAAAAATACCATCAGAACGAGTATTTAATTAATTTTTTACATATTGGCACTTTGATATATTTTCGAAACAATTTTTTTGTTACTTTCACCATTTTTTCGTTTTAAAGTTTGCATCAAGAAATTGAATGTGATCACTAATTTTAATATATTAAAAAATATTATATTTGTGTTAAATCACTTATGATTTTATTACATTTCATATACATATATTATCTAATACCAATATCATATGTAAATTTATTAGTATAGTCAAATTAATATTTAACCACATTTGCAAGTTTTAGAAAAAGGTGAAAAACAAAATAAAAGTTTGTCATGGTTATATCAAAGTGTGCGTCTATAGAAAAATAATTAAACGATGATTGTGACGATCTTGTTCAACTATTAACGGTTCATAGAATAGTTAAATTATAAAAAATGAAATATTTAAACATTTTTAAGCTCTGTCATTGATTTATTTTTAGATATATGGTGGATAGACGTGAGAAAAAAACCTGAAAAACCCAAAACCGAAAAAAAATTGAAACAAAAACACCGATCGAAACTAAAAAAAAATTGTTCGCTCTTTACTTTCTTAAAAGGGTTAATATACACAAAAGTTACTAAAGTTTGACAAAAAAATTCGATTTCATTACTATAGGTTAAAACCTAACAGATAGGTCACTCAAGTTTGGTTTACCGGTAACATAAGTTACTCATTAAGTTTCACCCTTTATTACCGGTAATATCTTACGTGGCAATTTTTATTAGTTAAAAAATATAGTTTATTATTATTCTTTACCATATCTTTACTTATTGTCAAATCCCACCACACACACAGTTATACCTTTTCACACACTAAAGATCCAACAATGGTGATAGCATTTGCCCCAAGCAAATTGTACGGCAGCAGCCTCCCTTGTCCCTGATATTACACCGATATCAAATACAACACCCACTGGGTCGACCCACCCATTTCAGTACATGGCATCTTATGTCACGGGCTGAAGAACCTCACTTTTCCATGGGTAGGTTAAGCTTCAATCGCCACAGGTTGCAAGGCCGTATCTAAGGCGATATCGAAAAGACTAGAAACCATATGGAATAAGCGAATAAGCAAAATAGGCGTTTTTTGGGATTGGTTGATGAGGATGATGATGACGTGGCGGATGAGGTATCAGGTTATGTGAATGAGAAAAAGTGGCATGTGAGGAAACTTTTGAAAGAGTTTGATCGAGTTGCGACAAAGAAAGCTATAGGGTCGATCATTGTTTACGCTTTGTGCCAAGAACATGGAATAATAGATGCTGCTGATTTCTTATCTAACACCCCTAATTTACCTTGAGCAGCGGAACATCACAATTGGGTGCTAGTCAAAGAATCATCACACACAAGCCATATTGAACGACTCAAAAGAGAAGTTTAAACATTAAGAAAATTTAAACCATGTTAAATTACAACAACATCATTGTCTAAATTTTTTCCAAGCCCCAAAAGCATAAATAGAGTAGCGTTAGGTCCCCACAAATATCAACCCATAAAAACCAACCAAATTGTTTTACAAGACATCATGAAATATAAAATTTCTCTTTGAGAAAAAAGGAGGAAAACAAGTTAGACCGCCCATAAGCCACAACAACATCCAAAGCATGCTCCGCAATAATCATCCTCGATTACCTGAAACACATGCTTAAAATCGTCAACAAATAATGTTGAGCGAGATCTATAGGTTTACAAAATCACAATTGAACATAAGTATAAAAATCATTCACGATTATTCAATAGTATGTTGATCATTACAAACTATTATTGGGTATTACTCATTAAAGCATAAGCTATTTAATTTTGTTTAAGCTCATGACACCGACCCCATAAACTAATCACCCGCGCTAAATTCCGGCTTGATTTAAATAAATTCATTGACCCTCTTAAGTATTCGTTGCCAATTATAACCTTTTTCTCAACACAAGTTATCCATACGCAGAGGGTACTCAACGTACTAGCTCTCGTCTAGGATAGGATCGTCAACCCAATAGTACTATCAATTGTTCAAGCGACTATTTCCAATCCACACAAGGATCAAACAATAGTTACCGGTTCATGAATTTAAGGTCTTTAGCAACTAGCTACTTAACATAATTCAAGACATCATTCGGGTCCAATGATCAGTCACCACTTATGTTCCTTTTCATTTAAATAGAATGTATCCCCCTCGCGGGTATAAATCATTTAAAATACAGTAGAAAGCGAGGCTATAGAATCACATTAAGTAGTAGTTGTAGTATTAGTAAAGACGTAGACGAAAACAACCACCGACAATGACGACGCCCCAGGAAATCAAATACAACACCTAACAAACAAATGTGAAATGATTCAATGCCTTCAAGTACCTTCAATTACTATATGTAAATAATTAAGAACACTCAAAGTTCATATGAACTCACGCCAAAGACCCAAACAAGTGATAATTACTAGACACGTTCATTGTTATACGTTATTAAAACTATTACTTAAATTACAATTATGCAGGTACATACCTAATGTACGGACTGAATTACCATACTTAAACATCACGATTTTTTACGAAACTCTCTGCAGACTTCACTTACATCATGTATAAAACTCACAAAAATTTTCATAAATAGATATTACTTTTAAGTCAAGCTGCCCAACACATTTCCAACCTTGAAAATCCGGGCAGATTTGTACCCTTACGTCATAAAACCATTTTGACTCACTTAACCAATGCCATTTGTAAAATCAATTCGTAAGTTTGAAAATAGACTCATAACTCCAGGTTTTGAGCTAAATAACAGCCCTCGACTATTTTTGAAACTCTACTTATATCCCCGAGATTTGACCTAATATCGAACACAAATTTCGGATTGCGTCGATACTCGCCTCCTGGTACACAAATTTTCAAACTTACATAACTTTTGACTCGTTTGGAGTTAAAAGCTCCATCTTATACCAAAAATAAAGTAGAAAGAAGCTCTACAACTAAATTCCATAATATAAACCTGGACTCAAACTTAAAACCATGAAAAATAGCCTTAAACATTCTGTTCTAAAAAGACACTTTAAAAATCATACCTACACTTGTTTTCAATCCATTCCATCAACTCCTATACCCCTAATATCATCATTAAACTATCCTAACACTTTCACAACATCCTAAATCACTTATATGAATCATCTTCATAAAACCCCCTTTCATAAAAATCAACATGCAATCAAATCAATACAACTAAAAATGATGAAAACATGTTCTTAAACATAAACCCATACACAAAATAAATCAAACATATAAAATAAACAAACACCCCCTTTGGCCGTGGGTTTTGGGGTTCAAAAACACCAAGAAAAATGTTTTTCCAACTTGTTTTATTAGTCATTTATCATCACAAACACTTTATTCAAACATGCGTATAGTTTAATTAGATCAAAACCCCTTTTTGAAAAATCATAAATTTATGAAAAGATCAAGTGAATGCATGTGTGTTTTTAATTGATTAAAAGACTTACAATGATGAAATAAGAGGTGGTCTTTGATTAGATTTGTCAAAAACCTAAAAAAACAGTGGTGGTGGTGGTGATGGTGGTGTGGGTGGCCCGCGGTAAAGAGAGAGAGAGAGAAGAGGGTGAAATTTTTGAAAGTGGAAAATGAAGTGTGTGTTTACTTTGGTTCCTTTTGTAAGTTAGGAGGGACCAAAATTGACAAATTAAATATCTTTTGGCCTTAATATCAAACAACTATTTAAAGATCGGGAATATGGCCTAGTAGTCGGTTTTAAATTTTTGCGAGAGTCGGGGTTCGTCCCGGCTACCTCAAAATACTTTTAAATGGTTCAAACACACACAAAATGGAATAAAAACGGTTCCGACTCGACTTATCACACAAAAAAAGTAAAAGCTTCAAAAAGAATCCAAATATCGATAAATCGACACTAAAAGATAAATTTTGGGCATCCGTCGGTATCGTAGTCGTTATCGATTCCTCTTAAATCGTTAAACGTTAAAATTAAGACCTCCAACATTGGTTTCAACTTAAACCGTCAAACATATGACCAACAAAATTTCTAAAAATTTCAAAAATATACGTAAATTAGGGAATAATAGTGACCTCGGTTTCTGGGTATCACATCCTGCCTCCTTAAAGGAACGCCGTCCCGAGGTTTTCCTCTTCTTATCCTCGCATTTCGTACTACTATAACAAATGAGGATACTTTTCCTTAAAGAAGTCCTTAGGTTCCCACGTAAATTTTGGTCCACGCCTAGAATTATATCGTACCTTCACAATGGGAATTCTACTATGCTTCAATCTCTTGACTGCTCGGTCCATAATCTCCACTGGTTCCTCGTCAAAATGCAATTTGTCGTTGAGCTGAATCTCATCCAAAGGAATTACCAAATCCTTATCCGCTAAACACTTCTTCATATTTGACACGTGAAACGTGTTATGAATAGCACTAAGCTCATTCGGAAAATCCAACTTATATGCTACTGGTCCAATTCGTTTAATGATCATAAATGGTCCAATATACCTCGGACTCAACTTTCCTCTCTTCCGAAAACGAATTACTCCTTTCCACGGCGGTACCTTCAGCGTAACCATGTCCTTAACTTCGAATTCCAACGGTTTCCTCCTATTATCGGCGTAATTCTTTTGTCGGCTTCTCGCAGCAAGTAAACGGTTCTTGATTTGCACAATCTTCTCGGTAGTCTCTAAAATCATCTCATTTCCAGTCAATTGACTTTCTCCTACTTCACTCCAACATACCGACGATCTACATTTCCGTCCATAAAAAGCTTCAAACGGCGCTGCCTTAATACTTGCATGATAATTGTTGTTATACGAAAACTCCACTAAAGGCAAATGACGTTCCCAGCTTCCACCAAAATCAATAACACACGCTCGGAGCATATCTTCCAACGTATGAATAGTCCTTTCGCTCTGGCCATCGGTCTCGGCATGATAGGCCGTACTCAAACTCAACTCAGTGCCTAACTCACGCTGAAGAGATCTCCAAAACTCAGACTTAAATCTATTGTCTCGATCCGAAATAATCAATAAAGGTACTCCATGTCGACAAACGATCTCCTTCACATACACATTAGTAAGTCTCTCCATACCATCCGTCTTCTTCATAGGTAAAAAGTGAGTAGATTGCGTCAATCTATCCACGATCACGCAAATCATATCATAACCACTAGGAGTTCTTGGTAAACCCGTCACGAAATCCATAGCGATATTCTCCCACTTCCATTCCGGAATCTCTGGTTGCACCAATAATCCAGACGGTCTCTTGTGTTCAGCCTTAACTTTCGCACAAGTTAAGCACTTACTAACATATCGAGTAATGTTCGCCTTCATATTCGGCCACAAGTACACTTTCTTCATGTCATGATACATCTTTTCTGATCCAGGATGTATCGAATACTTCGTCTTATTAGATTCGTTCATAACTAAATCTCGCACTCCAGGCACTCCTTCCTAAGGTGCACATAACGGTAACCAAATTTGATTCTCCAAATACCTCAGTCCATCCGACTTCACCACAAAAAGCAGTTTCATCATTTTTCCTAGATTCTCTGGCTTAACATTCTCCCTCATCAACCCATTCGCTTGAGCCTTCAATATTAGTCCAGTCAAATCCACACTCTCCGTCATAACCAAAGCTCTAACTCTAAGAGGCTTTTCTCTTTCCTTCCTACTAAGTGCATCAGCTACTACATTCGCCTTTCCAGAATGGTAGCGAATCTCGCAGTCATAATCACTCAGTAACTCAACCCATCTCCTTTGCCTCATATTCAACTCCTTCTGGTCCAAAATATGTTGCAAACTCTTGTGGTCCGTGTACACAATACACTTGGTTCCGTACAAGTAGTGTCTCCACAACTTCAACGCAAAAACTACAGCACCCAGTTCCAAATCATACGTAGTGTAATTCTCCACGTGCTTCCTCAATTCCCTTGACGTGTAAGCGATCACCTTTTCACGTTGCATCAATACCGCTCCATAACCCTTGTGAGATGCATCACAGTAAACCATAAACTCTTCAATTCCTTCTGGCAATGATAAAATCAGAGCAGAACACAACTTGTCCTTAAGCGTTTTAAAAGCAGCTTATTTATCATTCCCCACTCAAACGCCCGATTCTTCTCAGTAAGCTTAGTCAATGGCTTCGTGATCAACGAAAATCCCTCGATGAATCTCTGAAAATAACCAGCTAAACCAAGAAATTGCCTAACTTCAATCGACGTTGTCGGTACCGACCAGTCCTTAATTGCTTCAATCTTGGCAGGATCTACACGAACACCTTTGTTGCCAATCACATGCCCAAGAAATTGCACCGATTCCAACCAAAATTCACACTTAGAGAATTTTGCGTACCGCTTCTCTTTCTTCAACAAATCCAGAATTGTTCTCAAATGATTCTCTTGTTCTTCCTTGCTCTTGGAACAAATAAGGATATCATCAATAAACACAATGACAAACTTATCCAAATACGGCTTTCACACACGGTTCATCAAATCTATAAACATAGCTGGCGCATTCGTTAAGCCAAACGGCATTACTTGAAACTCAAAATGCCCATACCGTGTACGGAAAGTAGTTATAGGAATACCTTCCTCTCTGTAGAACAATGATAATCTTTATAAATCAAGAGGGTCGATGTTTTTCTAGAGAGAGAAACTTAGAGAGAGAAGTGAAAGAAACTTATATATTGAAATGTAAGAAATGAACAACCAACACCTCTTTCCATGGTGGAAAGAGGTTTAAATACCCCAAGTCCTTAATGGACTTGGGCTTCCGGCCCATGAACATGCTCATGGTTCGGGCTATTTAATAAGTGAAACTAAACATAACTACGAGCCTATAACTACATTGTTGGAGTGACAGAGACTTTCTAAATGCGTAAAACGTATTTCCAACAATATCCCCCAAAGGGAGGTCACTCCAAATTTACAAAGTCCTAATCTAGCATGTTAGATCTTGTTCTTGAGCTCGTAGTCTTCTTTTCTTTCTTTCTTTCCTTTTGTGAATATGTGTTGAATAATATCAGCTTTTTGCTTGGAACACGTTCTTTTGGCCTTTCACGTGCAGTCTTTATTTTCTTGTGATATTCGCCTCTTTGTGACTTCATGTCCCACACACTTATCCTTTGTTTAATTCTTGAAAGTTTCAGAGTCGATACAGTGGAAGACTTTTAGGTCATACTTTCTTGAATTTGCAAGAGTATTTGATGTAGAAGGAATAAGCATGTGAGGACGTCTTCAACAGGTACACCGTAACGCCACCGTCTTCAACAAGTACACAGCAACGCCACCGTCTTCAACAGGTACACAGCAACGCCACCGTCTTCGAATGCAGCAACATAATAAGACAAGAATAAAATGGCTTTGACATTTTATTCTAATTCGGTAGCATTTTACCTCCGGTCGGTGAAGACCGTTGGACGATATTAGATATCGTACCCGTGACGGATAGTTTCAATTAAGTAACTTCTTGACAGGATTTCGCGGGTAAACCCGTTCTCTTTATTCGACCGTCCAAAGCTGACTGCGAACATAAATAGTGAATCATTTGGACTAAAAGTCCTTATGATTGAAGCCGTCAATTCATGAAACCTAGAACAAGTGAATTTCAATTAAGATATTCACCATCGTTGCTTTCCAGTTGTCACAAACTTGATTCAAATTGAATCTTGCTTGTCACCTACCAAGTGCTGTTTGATGTTAACACTAGAAGGATTTCCACTCGTCACTGCGAACACTAAAGAGTGTCACTCTGAGTGTTCTGGCAAGATCATACGATAATGCGTAGAGGCCTGGAACGAGTTTAAGTTCAATTAAGAATTAATCTACTGTTTCTTTCCAATTGTCACAAGATTAGTTCTTAAAAAACCGCACGTGTCACCTACCATGAGCTTGTTTGATGTTGGCTCAAGCAGGATTTCCATCTTCACTTCAATACTTGCGTATCACTCGGATGTTCTGGCAATATTACAAGAATACTGCGTAGGACTCATAAAATATCTCTTACTTTTCACAGTGTGTGAAGAAGCAAGGAATAAATCGAAAGTGTCCTAATGAGACTTTTGATGATCTCGTGGCTCTAGTCTCGATAGTGCGTTTTGATTTAGTGATCGATGGCTGGAGAGGAGTGCCACCTATTCAATATTAGTCTATTCGGAGTGAATAAACCAATAGATAACGTGTTGATCTCCGTGTGATTAAAACAAATACCTTTTGAGAGATATTTGAGTTAGCTGGGGAGGGTTGTGCATTGCATCACTGGGTCCATGATGGCTTTCTTCAATATCGAGGATCATTAACTAATGATCTCAATAGCATATGTATTGACCCGGTTTCTGCCTAAAGTTGTAAGGAGGGCTTCTTTCTTTACACCCTTTATCTTTACAATTCTTTTTCATTCTTCAACCCCTTCAATGCTTACCAATACGTCATCACTAGCACCTTGTTGTGATTGTTCCAGTGCTAGCTTAAGTACTTGGTCAGCATTCAGCTACGTTCACATTCATTCTCCATCTTTCCAAGGACTTCTAGTTCTATCTAGGGAGTTTTCCTTGGGAAGATTCCATCGGTTCTGATGAATCATTGGACTAATACCTATACCTACCACCCTTTTGTCACCACATCCGTCGTGATTTAAGTGTGTTTTGGGTTGATATAGTCACCATGAAAAATCCTTTGAAAATCACTTAAAGCACTTGTGATATTAAAATCAAAGTTTTTGTGCCTTAAGTGTTTTGATCATCAAAAACGCTCCCCCTTAACTTGTGCATTACACATGTTAAGTTGGTTTATCTTTTAAGTCTTTTTCGTTGTTTTAGCCAAATATCATTAAGTCTCCTTAATCCCATTTTCTCTCCTTTCCAAAATGTTAACCATAAATATTTTGGATATTAATGGATTAACCGGTCTTTGGGTAATAAAATGAAATTAGATGTTGGCCAAAGAACATATTAATGCTCCCCCTCAAATTAATGAGGGTAAGTTGTAGTGCTTGAGTATGATTTGTTTGAAAGATTTAGAATCTCGAGAGAAATTCTTGAAAATATCGTACTTTTACACTACAACAAGCCACAAAAGCTGATAAAGCAAAAAGATAACATATTCACAATTATAGACATATGGAGTTGACCTGTTATGAGACGAACCAAAATTAATTGGTTCGTTCTGTGAACCGATGGTGAGCTCCATATGGTCGTCCACCGACGAATCGTTCTATGCTTCGTAGCAACCGGCGCTTCATGAGAAGTTCTTCAATCTTCTTGATTGCGTACTTTGATCCCTTGATGCACTGGCTTGTCCAGGTGTAGGTGACTGCTGGAAGCGGTTGTTTGGCATTGAGAACCGTCAGATCATCCCGAACTTGCTTGAGCGTGCCATCGCTGAATTTGTGCAGTTCAAAGAATCGCATATACTGCATGATGCCAGTCTCATTTGGGTAGAAGATGCCTGCTTCCGGTGTGGTTGTCCCCATGTATACCTTCTTGTTCTTATGGAAATTGCTGAGTGGAGTCGTATGGGGACGTTCCAGGTTTAGCTTCTTCTAATAACTTTCTACACCAAGTTAAAAGTCTTCCACCCGGTTTCTCAATATTATATTTGCTCCCCCTTAAACATAGACCCGTTTTCTATTTAAAGAGCTGTAGTCATTGTTTTTAGAAGAACAAATATACGAGAAGACTTTTTTCGGTTTAGTGATTTTAAGAACGATTCTGGTGGAAATAAGATTTCTCTTATTTAGACAAAATAAGTGCACTGATACGTACACAAATTTGTGTTAGACCAAGTTATAAAGTAAACTTGGTCCCTTACAAGGTTTTGAAGTAAACCTTGCCCGAGAAAATTAATCCTCGTTGTGAGCCAACGTTTTCAAAAGAAATACGTGACTTTAATGCGAAAAACGGGTTGCATTCTGAAATAACTACAAGCCATAATGGGCATGTATTAAAACTTGTACAACTTTTATACGGACTCTATTTATGGCGCCGTGTCAATATTAATCGACATTTGAAAACGAAAAATATTTTTGGATTTCTTGATTTTATATTTTTTATGGATTTTCTATGTTTTATATTTCTTTTATGGTTTTTCTATGTTTTATATTTTTGTATTTTTCTTTCGTTGGTTTAAATATATACGATAATATACAAAATCACGATCAAAGGATACTTGAGAATAGTTTACCACTACTATTCCTCAAATTCTTCTGCCAACTCCTTAAGTGTCGCTGGTGAAAATGATTTCATGCCTAGCTTTTCGATCAAAAACTCGATACATCCTCGATCTAAGGCCTTTGTGAATATATCTGCCAGCTGATACTCAGTGTTGACGAAGTATAGTTCGATCACTCCATTTTCCACT
Organism: Glebionis coronaria; assembly: GCA_025667525.1. NCBI lineage: Eukaryota > Viridiplantae > Streptophyta > Magnoliopsida > Asterales > Asteraceae > Glebionis > Glebionis coronaria. The sequence continues at coordinate 273,455 of JANFOE010001421.1, forward strand.
TGCTCCTTGATGAAGTGGTAGCGGATGTCAATGTGCTTTGCTCGAGAGTGTTGAACGTAGTTGCAGCATAGAGCGATTGCACTTTTGTTATCATAATACATCGGGATTTTGTTGAATCCAAGACCGTAGTCAGTCAATTGTGACCTCATCCAAAGAACTTGAGCACAACATCCGGACATAGCAATGTATTCAGCCTCAGTACTTGATATCGCAGCGCTTTTCTGCCTTTTTGATGCCCAACTAACAAGTCTATCTCCAAGAAGTTGCACACTGCCAGAAGTGCTACATCTGGTATCTTGACACCCGGCATAATCTGCATCTGCATATGAAATTAGTGCAATAGAGGAATCCTTCGGATACCACAGACCACGATGAAGTGTTCCTTTTAGATACCGAAAGATCCTTTTCACAACATGTAAGTGCTTTTCGGTAGGCCAAGCCTGATACCGAGCACACATGCCTATAGCAAATTGCAAATCAGGCCTGCTAGCAGTCAGATAGAGAAGGGTGCCGATCATTCCATGGAAAAGTTTAGGATCGACAGCTATCCCTTCCTTATCTTCATCTAAATTGGATCTCTCCACCATTGGAGTATCCACGGGGTCACAGTTTTCAAAGTGATATTTCTTTAAGGATTCAAGAGCAAATTTGGATTGATTAATGAAGATGCCTCTGGAATTCTGAGAAATTTGCAACCCTAAGAAAAATGAAAATTTTCCCATCATCGACATCTTAAAGCGTGTGGACATAATTTTCTCAAAACGGTCAGACAAACGTTGATTAGTAGCAGCAAATATTATATCATCAACATAAATTTATACCAGTATCATGTCGTTGTCCTCCTTGAGAATGAATAATATTGGGTCCACTTTGCCTTTGGAGAAGCCTTTGGAGATGAGATACGATGATAAGAGATCGTACCACGCGCGTGGAGCTTGTTTCAACGCGTAAAGAGCCTTCTTGAGCTTGTACACGTGATTAGGATACTCTGAATTGACGAATCCATTCGGCTGGCTTACATAGACATCTTCCCTTAATTCACCATTGAGAAATGCCGTCTTAACATCCATTTGGTAGACGATCATATTCATGTGAGCAGCATAAGCAAGGAATAGTCTAATTGCCTCCAATCGTGCAATAGGAGCAAAGGATTCTTCAAAATCGATACCCAAAGCTTGTTTGTAACCTCTAGCAACCAATCTAGCTTTGTTTTTCAGCACATTACCTAACTCATCGAGCTTAACCTTGTATACCCACAACAATGTCAAGATTTCAACGTTGCTGGGTAACGGAACTAATTCCCACACTTCAAGACGTTGGAATTCATTAAGTTCCTCTTGCATGTCTTCAATCCATGATGATTTGGTCATGGCTTGTTGCTAGTTTTTAGGTTCAGTGTCTGAAAGAAATGCATCAAAATAGCAATATAATGCATGTTCTTGGAGTTGATGGCGTGTTAAGACTGGTCGATCGATGTCACCAATAATATTGCGGATTGGGTGATCCTTTGTCCATTTAGTGTTGTGAGTTTCAATTCGTGGTGGTCGGGAGTGAACGATTGCAGGAGCTTCCTCTGAGGTAGACGCACCGGTAGGGTCTTCAGGTATATGTGAACCAAAGAAGGGAAGCTCTTGTAAGTGAGCATATTCCAGATCGTGATCATATAGGTCCTCTTTAACATCATTAGGAACGAGTGGGGGTGATGATTCAGGTGTTGTTTGAGAATTGGTGGGGGATGGGACATCTTGTTCAAGAGTAACAGTAGATGTCTCAGATAGATTTCCATTATCTTGAGCAACAACTTCGGGAATCGGAGCTACTGCTACAGGTGCTGGAGAATCATTACTCTGTGGATCGAAGAATTCATCAAACATAGGTTGAAATAACTTATCCCACTCGGACCTTGTTGGTGGTATAAATGATGGAGAAGTAGGATTGTTGGGAATTAATCCGGAACTGATTGTACCGGTTCCCATCTCGTATAATGCGGGTTCAGAGCTGTGTTGCTCAGAAGCCATCGCTGTCAGCTCATCAAAATCGACATCCAAAGTTTCTACTATCTTGCCAAGACGACGGTTATAAATTCGGTAAGCTTTCTTTGCAGGCGAGTATCCAATGAAAATTCCAATATCAGCCTTCGGTTGAAGTTTTCCCAGATTATCACTATTTGTATTTGGATAGCAAAGTGCACCAACACATGAAGATATGAAATATCGGGTTTGTGTCCATGAAGTAGCTCATATGGAGTTTTACCATGACGTTTGTGAATGATGGAGCGGTTTTGGGTATAACATGCGGTTGCCACTGCTTCAGCCCATAAGAATAAAGGAGCATTCGCATAAATCAACATAGTTCGAGCAGCTTCCATAAGTGTACGGTTACGTCTTTCAACAACACCATTTTGTTGTGGAGTGCGAGCCACAGATGTTTCATGAGAAATACCAACCTTTTCATAATAATTTCGAAGAGTCTGATTAACGAACTCAATTCCGTTATCAGTCCGAATGCGGCGAACAGTAGCATTGCGACGTACTTGGATCATCTTTAAGAAAGTAATGATATACTCTGGTGCTTGATCCTTGGATACTAAGAAATTTAGCCATGTAAACCTTGAGAAATCATCCACTATGACGAGGATGTACTTTCTACCACTCACACTAGCCGTACGCATTGGCCCGCAAAGATCCATGTGCAAAAGATATAGTGGTTCTTGGTTGGTGTCTTCTGCTTTAGGTTTGTAAGATTTCTTGGTGCTTTTCCCCAATGAACACGCGGAACATAAGTGATCCTTGTTGAACATAAGTTTTGGAAGACCACGAACAAGTTTGTTTCTAGCCAAATGGTTAATAGCATCAAAGTTAAGATGAGATAACCGTCGATGCCACAACCATGACTTGGTCTTAGATGCTTTGGAGAGTAGGCAAACAGGAGAGACGGCCATCATGTTTTGAATAGACAAAGTATAGAGATTATCCCCTCGAGAACCCTTTAACAAATCATTTCCTGCAAGATCGTGAATGAAGCAAGTATGTTGTCGAAAGGCCACTTCAAGGTTTGAATCGCAAAATTTTCCTACTGAGAATAGATTGTGACCAAGTCCCTCTACATAACAAACCCTTGAAATCGTAACATTCCCAATTTGGTATTCACCATAACCCATAATCTTTGCAATATGGTCGTTGCCGAATTTAACCGTTCCTAGAAACTTGCTGACGAAATTTCTGAGCATCGAGCGGTCTCCAGTCATATGTTTGGAGCACCCCGAGTCCAAATACCAAAGAATAATTTGGACGACCTAAAAATATTACCAAACACAGACGATGTATCGGATTCTAATTGTTCTTCTGAGTTTGCAGGTACAGATATAATTATCTTAGATTTGCTATCAGACGAAACTTTAGGTTTCCAGATTTTCTTACTAGTGGTTGGCTTAGATTCTAGTTGTCTAGTATTCTGAGGTACTTTTTGACTGGGGACATTACCACTGGTAGGCACAATAGTGGGGGCAGACCTAGTTGAAGGGCGCTTTTTCCATTTCTTAGTGCTAGTGTTCCTATTTAAAGGACACTTAGACCTAACTTCCGTGGATGTGATCCTATTTAAAGGGCACTTAGTTCCATTAGCATTAAAGGTCCTACCAGTGGGTTTCCATTGCCACCCAACTTGGGTGAATTTTTTCCCTGTTGGAATCCATTCAAGATTGTTCTTAATAGCATACATTTCATTCACGTGATCAACAAGGCATAAATCATGACGCTGAGAAAACATGCATTCATTACAATTCCAACATTTCGCATTAGAATTCACATTTTGCTTAGGTTTCCACTCATAAGGAGAACCTTTTGTCTTAGCTACATGATTCTTTTTATTTAAAACTGAAATAACATTCCTAGGATGTACTTCTACTTTCTTCTTCTCAGTCCTATTAGTGGAAGGCTTGATCCTATCTTTCTTGTCTTGAGATCCTTTAGCCTTAGTGGACACAGTTACTCCTGTAGAAGCCAAGGGAACATTAGTTACAGAGTTTGACTTAGCCTTGATGGGTGTGTTTAAAACGGGCTTAGCTCCTGGGGTCTTGTTAAATGGAGTAATGGCAATGGTGGTTTGGTGTTTAGATGGTGCAGATATCGGTTGCCCAATGTACTCTAAGTATGCTAAACAGTCTTGAACGCGATCCACATATAATAAAAGCTCATATACGCTATGATTTGTGGGATCACGTTCGCGCATTTCATCAATAATCTCTCTAGCTAGATCAGCATGTTCTAAAGCATTTTTCATATATGTGGCAAACTTAGTGGGACTTTTCCTAAATTTTGGATCCCGGTACAGCACACGTGGGTTGGGTTTGGGAGCACTAGAGGTCGAGGCAGAGACAGTAGTTGGATTATCAACACTTTCTCGTCCTTTGAGTTGAAGTGTCTCATTTAATTCTGCTATAACCATGTTTTTGTCTATGAGTTGAATTTTTAGGTCAGAGGATTCCTCACATTTCCTGTTCAGTTTGTCAATTAATAACTTTTGTTCTGTCGCATTAAAAGCGAGGCGTTCTTCTATTGAACCAGAATTTTGTGAGTCACCCTGCCTTACTTGTTCAGGCTCTCCTAGTATAGAATTAATTCTATTTTCTAGGACGTGATTTTTAGTCTCTGCAGCCTCTAGTTCCGTTTTTGTTTCTAGTAATTCTCTCTTAATTCTCATCATCTCTTCCTCTAAATTCTGAACCATCTGAATCATCTTGTCACTTGTCTCAACTGAGTTTCCACCATCATTTAGTTTTGAAAGAGTTTCATTTTTAGATTGATTCTCAATTTCGAGAGATATAGAATGTTGTTGAAGCTCATTAAAACTTTTTGAAAGTGTATTATACGATTCTTGAAGCTTTAAAAATTCAGCATTGGATTCGTGACAAGAATGATTATCTACAGTATCCACATGTTCAATAGTATTCACAGATTCATGCACATCATCACAAATATTCACAGTAGATGAAATTTCATGAGTATATTTAACAGTAACAACTTGCATCACTTCGAGAGACACCATATGTTCTAAAAAGCGGTCATATTCAGATAAAATCTTTTCCTTTTCAATTAAGTGTTGTTCATAAGCATCATCCATTTTATTGAAAACTTTTTGAACTTCACCAATTTAAAATCTTAAATTACACGCTAGATCATAGACTCCTTGTTTAATATGGTCCACAAACGGAACGATCTCTTTCTCAAACAACGTTTTCATGTGTTCGAACGCCCATTCTCTTGCGGTTTGAGCCGTTGAAGTCGTACATTCCAAAATGACCTTGTCAAAATCGGTAAGGTATTGCCCAATCTCTTCCAAGCTGAGCTTTACCGTACTAACCGGTGGAAGATTCTTAGGAATTTCCTTTGGTTTGTCCGAGTTAACGCGTGTAGGAATTATACTAAGGCATTCTCTAGTAGGAATGAAAGTGGATGTTTGGAGAGTTCTCTTTTTCATATTAAAACGAATTCTAAGATCTATTGTGGCATTTTTTGCATTCATTTGAGCATAATCATATTCAGGATATGTAGAAAGTAATTTTAACTTTTTCTCATTATATGGTGTCATACTTGATAGGTGTGAAAACACCCATCCTTTTACCACTTATTTCCTACTAAAACAAGACCAAAACGCGTGTTTAATATCATTTGTTTGGAATTATACGTGGTTTTTGTGTTTATTGTGTTTTCAGAGTAAACCGGATGACTATTGAAGAAAACATGGGATTGCACGGGTTTTATCAAGGAAAAAGACTCAAGACAAAGTCTATTGTCCAAGAGATGCAAAAGATATGAAGTCATTGTGCCTATTTGAAGATTTATCGAAGAATAGAGCCAAAGATGGAAGATTCATATATGTCGAAGAACTCGAGTCTATTAAACAAAAGATTATAAGACGAGTTGGAATTATTCACCGACACTTCTCAAAATCCAATGTTGGAAACGTTTATTTAAAGAAACGTGAAGACTAAAGAAGAAAGAAGAAAGGAAGCCCAAACCAAAGCCCATTCACAAGCCCAACATCACACGCCTATAAATAGGACTTTACTTCACAAAATTTGCACTTAGTTAGTCTTAGTTAGTTTTTAGTTTTTCATTCTCTCTAGTTTTAGAGAGAGAAAGTTCTAAAATTTCTCTCACTAGTTTTCATCTTTATCTCTTTCAAGATCAAACCTTTGTATTGTTTTTCATTAATCAAGTTTAGTTTCAAGCTTTTAATCTTTAATCTCATTCTTCCTTTCTTTGATTTTGATTGATTTTGGTACAAATCTCGTATGATCCGTGTTGTTCATCAATGATTTTGTGCTTAAAAATTTGATCTTTTTATGTTTCCTTAAGTTTCTACACGAATAAGCTTTAAGATCTTTGTGCTTATTGGGTTATTTGTTGGTTTAGCTTATTTACTTTTTAATGTTTTAATAAAAAGTTCATCTTTTTGTTGATTCGATTTAAAAGTTGTTTATTTGAAGTTTAGTTAAGTCGTTATTCGAGCTTATTTGATCCGATCCTTATTTGATTCGTCTTAGTTTTAGTGATAAGCTTATTCATAGCTTATTGCTTAGCTTTTGTCTCGAAGCCCATTTAAATCGGAAAGGGTTACAAACCCCTTTCCGATCTGCACTTTCCGACCAAGCACACCCATTTTCCGATCACCCAATCGGAAAAGGGTTTTAAACTTTCAGATTTGCCCCATTTGGAATATTCCGATTTAGGTGTTTAGGGTTATTCCGATTGTAAGTTTTCTTGACATTCCGATTAGTACTAATTTAATATTACGATTGCAACTCATTTGTTCACATTCCGATTGCCTCCAATTCAAAGCATTCCGATCGGAGCCCTTTATTAGTTATTCCGATTGGACCATTTCCCATTTATTCCGATTTGAACATTATTAAACATTCCGATTGGAACCATTGCATTATTCCGATTGAACCTTTTTAGATTATTCCGATTTGAGTTCTTTTGCTATATTCCGATCACTTCATTTAGCATTATTCTGATTTGATGAGTTCATGTTTTTACAAAGTTTTCAAGTGTTAGTTTTATTAAGTGTTTAAGTATTTCTCTCATTTTGCCTTTAAGATTTCAAACATTTATTTTAACTTGTCTTTTTAGTTTAATCTTTTAATGCTTTAATTCTACTCTTCAACACTTACTTATTTGTCATTAGTTTAAAATAGATAAACAACCAACACCTTTTTATTAACCATGAACAAATCATTCCATTTAGAGCCGAGATCAATTCGAGGAGATACCGAGAATCGAACTTTCAACTAGTAAAATCTATTGTATCAAATGGCGCCGCTGCCGGCTCTTCTCGTTAAGATCAACAGTTTTTTGTGAGAACTTGGATTTTGGGATCCGTTCCCCGTGAACGTTGCTTTTTCATAAAAAATTTCAAAAACACAAAAAATATAAAATTTTCAAAAATCCTAAAAATTAAAAAAAACATAAAAACCAAAAATATTTTTGCTTTGTTTTTTCCTTGTTAGTTCTTTTGCAGGTGCATGCGTACACGATCAACGTCTTATCAAGAGCCCGAGCCTCTCGAAGACTTAGACATGGCCGGTGTACAAAACAACAATAATAACCCACCTCAAAACAATAATAATAACAATAACAATCCACCTTTCAACAACAATAATAACAACAACAATGAGCCTCTACCGGATAATCGCCCGATGATTGAACTTCTGCAAGCACATGTAGATGGTAACAATGATCCAATTGTCATACCCGCGATTGCAGCCAGCAACTTTGAGCTCAAATCCGGCTTTATCCAGATGGTATCTGCTCAACCATTCTTGGGGCGTACCATTGATGATCAACATGACCACATCAAGAGATTCCTACAACTCACGAATACGGTCAAATTCAATGGTGTTCCACAAGAGGTAATCCGTTTACAACTTTTTCCCTTTTCTTTAGAGGGACAAGCCCGGCATTGGCTTGTTAAGGAACCTCCACAAAGTATTCTTACGTGGACGGATTTGGAGACCAAGTTTATCAACTACTTTTTCCCACCCTCTCGTACTACCGTTTTGCAGAATGAAATTATCAATTTCGAACAGAAGTACGATGAGTCGTTTAGTGAATCTTGGGACCGTTTCAAAGACCTTTTGAGAAAATGCCCACAACATGGTTTTACCAAAGTACACCAAGTTAACACCTTTTATAATGGTTTAAGCATGAATGACCAAGATTCACTAAACAGTGCCTCGGGGGTAATCTTTTGGCTATGACTTCCAATGCTGCTTGGGATATCATTGAGAATAAGTCTCGTGTGCAAACCAAGAGTGTTCAGACCAATGTCGCTAGTGCTAGTACTAGTGACAGTGACAAGCGACTTGACAAAATCACTACGCTTCTTGAATCGCTTGCTACCCAAACCGCCAGCAACACCAACAGCATCAATGCTAAAAACGCTCAAGTCAATGCTGTTAGCCAACCATGTGAAATATGCGGGGGTCCTCACTCTTACACCACTTGTACCGCCACCTAAGACTACCTTTCTGAGAATGTGAATGCAGCATACGGTACCTACCCTCAACCCGCTTATCAAGCTCGTCCTCAAGGTGACCACAACCTGCTTAGCTACCGCTCCAACAACTATCTCTCACCACCCGGTTTTACTCCTAACAACCCAAACCAACAACAAAATCTCAACCACCCTCCTCAACAACAACAACAATCTCGTGGACCATACATACCACCTCACAAACAACAAAATCCACCTCAAAGAAACAACCAAGTTTACCAGCAACCTGCTTATCAACCACCCGCATACAATGCTCCTCCCAACCAACCCACCGCTTTACACCAAGAAGTGGAAACCTACATGAGGACTAACGATGTGATCGTGGGAAATCTTCAGCGGGAAGTACTCAACTTGAAAGCAGACCTGGTGAAACAAGGGAACGATCTGAGAGCTGACATGAGAAACACTTTAGATAGTCAAACGAATGACTTAAAAAACATGATGGCTAGTTTCTTCCAAGGTAATCAACCCTCTTCTTCCGGTACTCTTCCGAGTAACACCGTTGCGAATCCAAGAGGGGAGATGAAAGCAATCACCACTCGCAGTGGCAACGGTACTAAGGAACCCGAGCTTCCTATACCTCCACCGGTGATTGTGACTAAGGAGAACGAGTCACTTGCTCCTATTCCCCAACCTTCGACTTCCCCAATTTATCCACCTCTTACTTCTACCCCTCCTCCACCCAAGGATGTGAGTGATCCTAGTCTCCCAAAGTCTTCCTCTTCTTCCGATATACCTTATCCATCTAGGTTGAGGAAAGAGAAGCTCAAAAGCAAGGATGATATTCATGTTTCGAACTTTCTCAAAATGTTTAAACAATTGAATTTTAACATCTCCTTCGCTGAGGCTCTCGCTCACATGCCCAAGTATGCGAAAATGTTCAAAGATCTTCTTAGCGACAAGGAGAAGCTTCTTGATATTGCTAACACCCAACTTAATGAGAATTGCTCTGCAGTACTCTTAAGGAAATTGCCAACCAAGCTTGGTGATACGGGTCGTTTCTTAATCCCTTGTAACTTCCCAGGAGTAGAGAATTGCATGGCCCTAGCCGATCTAGGTGCTAGTATTAATCTAATGCCTCTAAGCGTTTGGAAGCAATTATCTCTCCCTGAGCTAGTCCCCACCAAAATGACTCTGGAATTAGCTAACCGTACGGTTGCTTATCCAGTGGGGATAGCCGAAGACGTCTTTGTAGGAGTCGACAAATTCACTTTTCCTGCCGATTTCGTTGTCGTTGACTACGACATGGACCCTCGTGTGCCATTGATCATTGGTCGTCCATTCTTGAGTACCGGTCGCACTCTCATCGATGTCGAAGCCGGTGAGCTTATCATGAGAGTGGGTGACGATAAAATCGTCTTCAACATGGGAAAGTTGTCTAAACAACCTTATTCATACGAGAGTGTTAATTGTATTGACGTTCTGGATGAGGCTTGTGAAGAACACTTTATTGATGCTTGTAAAAATATTCCTACCTCTCTTCCCAATGTTGAAACCGTTTCCTCTATTGATTCATCACTGTCTCTATTTGGAGAAAGTGATTTCCTTTGGAAAGATTTGGAAGCCACTATGGGAGATGTGAACTTAGCTAATGACGATTCTACCACCAATTGGGATGAAGATCTCCGCCTCATTGAGAACCTTCTTAAAGAAGACAATCTTTCTCCACCATCTCCCACGGTTATTGTTATCGATGCTCCGACTTTGAAAACGCCTCCCATCGAAAATCCTCCGGATTTAGAACTTAAGGAGTTGCCGCCTCATCTTGAGTACGTGTTTCTTGAAGAAGAGAAGAAGTCGTGTAACACCCCCAAATTTATACAACTCAGTACAGCGGAAGACTAGTTGGTGTTACGGGATAGCACATTACTCACATCATAGACAACGCATAAAAATCGCGTCGTTTAATAATAAATCATTTCCATTCATAAACATCAAAGTTACATCGGTCCCAAGTCATTACATTTCATACAAAGTTTTACAAAGTATTTGAATGGAAAAATATTGTTTAAGTGCGGGCCATGAATTCTTGTCGTCTTCCCGAGAATTACCTTCAAGTACCTGAGATAAAACATGTTAAAAGAAAAGGTCAGCGATAACGCCGAGTGAATTCATAGAGTTTAATAAATTCCATCAATATAATATCAGTATAAAATTATTACTGAAAATCATTTGTACAAATCATTTTAATAGGCCATAAAATAGCCAAAGTCATTTTATACAAATCCATATCGAAAAATCATAATATAGGCATTAGCCTTAAAAATCATTATACGAGCCAATGTCGTAAAAACATCATACAATACGTCTTATGACGTTGTATAAAATCAAATAAAAACCGTTATATGAATATGGTTATTAAAACCAAAATACAAACATAATATCAATACTATGACCCTGCATTGCTAGTCAGGCAATACATCGCAATTCGAAGCGTCTAATAGTATTTCGGTGATTTGGATTATTATAAGCCGCATGACATTGTTACCTTACTAAACCAAAACGGGTAGCTAACCCGATACCAATTTTGCCCATCTAAAGTAGCGTGTCGTCACAAAGGTCACGCTATGGAAATCTTCTCATACATAAATTCGCTTACCAATCAATGTGGCACGACGGGGATCAACCGTCAAGGCGCGAACTGGGGTGATCGTCCCCAAATAGTACTATTAAATGCATAAGCGTCTACCAAATCCCGGTATTTCACAATTTATGCTAATGGGACTTTTAGTGACATAACCTAACTTTAATAATCCATTTAATTTCATCTATCGGGTCCTTTAATCATTTATCGGGTCATACAATCGGGTCATTCAATCATTCGGGTCCAAAATCAATAAACAATCAATCGGGACAAATGGTGTCCTATTTTATAAAAACTAACATGTTATCTCCCTCGCGGGTTTATAAAACATTTATATAAAAAAATTTAAAAGAGTGCGAGGCTATGAACTCACGTTGATGTGGGAAGGCGGGTTATCGGCAATTCGGACGTACGGTACGTGCTTCAATCACGGAAACCTATATAAATAATAATCGGTCTTAGACGTTTGTACAATGAATTTATAAAAATATCAATTATGTATACATATGATGATTATATATATATGATGATCAAGTGGGTTTACATATTCTCGTTTACTCATTTTAGAGTTATGTGTTGATAACTTTTATACTAGTTTTCTCGTTTTACCTATTTACGTGTTTTAGGTCCAATAAGCCTATTATAAGTTCTTAACTTGTATTAATCCTTGTTATACTTACATTATCAGTATCTACACTTTACAAGTTGGGCCTAAATGGGTTAAGCCCAATAAGTTCTTTTTACAAGTTTTTATCTTATTAAGTCTAATTATTAGTCCAATATGTTTAGTTAGCTCGTAAATGTCCGTAATTCTTATAGTTCGGGTTTTATCGTTTTTTACTTGTCTTAGTTACCTATACATCAGTATATGAATTTTATAAACTTTACATTAGACGGGTTTGGTCGTCTAAGTTTTATTTGGCGAAAAACGTTAATTTTACGGCAATAGCCGAAAAAGTCGTAAAAATCAAGTTTATAGTTTTTATTACTTATAATTATTATTTTACCACCATTTATATAATTTACCCATTTAATTAACCTTTTATACATTTATATAAATAAGTTTTATAAGTTAGTGGGTTTATATTTTTACATTTTATACATTATAATGTGAGTGCTTATATAATAATAATAAACATTATTTCCAAAAATTTGATTTTTAACTTCACGTTCACCATTTTTAACATATCTAGATTTCTATAATGAATTAGAAGCTCATTTTTGGATTACATGTTCTTCATAATATGTTCTACATATAACTTAATTATAGCTACTGCCCATTTTGAGTTTAAGTTGCCTTAACAGTCCCTACAAAACTGCTTATTCAGATTACACCACCTAACTTGTTTTGATCACATCTCACTCATTATTTTGATTCCATTGCATGGCCAACTCTCACATGTGTATAACATCATCTATTTACTGTAAATAGATCAAACCATGCAATTTTATCAGTTCATCTTTTAGTTATCTACTGTTTTTATACAGCCAACTAAATAGTCAAGATTTTATCTTCATTTCTTATAGTTATCATCATTTTTAAGCATATTTATCAACACTTGATCCCCACACAACATTTTTATCATCATATATACATCATATACATATACAAAATGAAAGAAAATACATTTGTTCTTTAAAAAATAACAAGAGAAAAATGGAGAGGATGATCTTCTTTACCAATCCAAGTGGATTTCTTGTTTTAGGAAGACAAGAACTTGATGAACACAACAAGTATCTCAATGACCATCAAATATCAAGAACATAGGTTGGAAAATCAGCCCTAGGACACAAGCAAATCACCTCCAAAGTTGTTGATATGGCCACCAAATGATCAAGGCTTCAAGAGAACACCTTAATAGAACTAGTAAACATGTGGTTTATGGCTAGAAGAGATCAAAGCGGGTGTTTGTTGGCTTATTTGGGACGGCAAAGGGAGAGAGTTGAGAGAGTTTTTGGAGTGGATTGCATGTAAGAAAGATGGAAATGAATACAAGTTACTAGTTTAGCTAGTTTAGTGGTATGGTAAAGCTTAAGATGTAAGCTAGTGCTTACACTTGGAATGTGTAAGTTAAACTTGATGCCACCTTGTGTTGTGGTGTCAAGTTATGCCGTCCCATTAAGCTAGTGGGGTGGGACAAAGTGTTTTGTCCCATCTCACTAGTTTACGGGTATTTCTCGATTCTAGTTTTCTCGATTTGCGTGCCCTCGGGTCGTTTTACGAAAAACGTTTTTATAAATTATGATTCAACGTCATAAAACGAATCCAATAAAAATTGTTTCATCAAAAACGGAGTTCGAAAACGTAAATACGTAATCCTAAGGTTTCCGGTTTAGTCGTAAAGGACGTTAAAATAAAATCGTAAGTCCTAATCTCTTCTCGTAAATTTTTTAGTTTATGAACCAACTCAAATTTAAAACTCCAAAATAATATTCATGGACAAATTTATTTTCTGAAATGTCGGACTGTCACCAAAGACGGTGTATGTAAACGTAAGCACGTAATGTTGAATACTCCGGTTTAGACGTAGTCGATGCTACTTCAAGACGTAAATCTAAATTTCTTCCCAAAAATAAGTGAGTTCATATTGTAATTTGTTTTTACATAATATTCGAGAATAAAATATCAATCATAAATTGACGGATTGTCACAGCATTTACCCCTAAACAGGATCTTTGTCCTCAAAGATCATCTTACTACTCGCTTCTTATAGAGTTAAAGCCATGTGGGTATTTCCTCCACACTCGGTCTTTTCTCACAAGTGTAATCCATTATAATACGCGAGTTTCATCAAACATAACTACGGGAATAAGATCAGGCTTAATGTTGACTTACTTTCTCTATTCATGATGTTCACGGGTTTATGATGAATGCAACTTTTCGCCGATCTAAGCTCTACTAAGAATAATCAGATTCTCACTTGATAGGTATTCCATCAAGTTCGATTTACGAAACATAATTCACGCAGTTCTTGAAGTCCTAGGGTAGATCCAGCTTATATGCCTTTCAAACCAATCTTTTACATCATCTCAATGGTCCCATACAACGGGGACTTATATCCCATGATTTGTCAGATCATGAATTCATTTTTCCAAGTTTAAAAATTGTGGCATAACTTCGCTACCCATTTGGCACTTCAAGATCTACATTTCACATTCACATAACCTCTTGCCTACTACCGGCAGTCAGTAATCAGATCCTAATTTCAACAATCATTTCAAGTCTCGCGGGTCGGGTATTTTGTAAGGTTAGGTTCGCCATCATAGGAAACCTTAAACATAAAAGACATGTCCAACTCACAATGGATGTATGTCGGATGTCTTCATCTCAACTCCTGCTTACAGATGCTCTAAGATTTAGATCCTAACAAGATTCGATCTCGATCCTAATACGATGATTATCAAGGATAATCTCTCCAAAGGAAAACGATTATACGGTCTATATCCAAAGATCAATCACTCAAACATAGAATAGCGCTTATAGTATTTTGTATCGTTACTTTACCTCGTCCCTTCGATTGGGGTGGTACATAGTACTTTCATCAAGGTTTGTTCTCAATGATTTCTGAGCAAATCTCTAGAAACTCGATGCGAAGAGAGGATCTTGATAAAGATGTTTGATACAAGCACACTATGTTTACATAACTCTTTTGCATTTATCCCTAACGGGAATGATATTAGCAGATTTGGTCAGTCTGTCGACGATGACCCAAATCGAATCAAATTCAGATGATGACCTTTGCAATAGATAGACGTTTACTAATGTATGAGGCGATGTTTGCCTTCATAATTGCCATCAGTACAACTTCTTCAGACAAAGATATTTTTAGTCATAAATGACATAAATAGAATACTTATACTTACAAATTCCAACATAACTATATCTCACAATCCTCCATATTTAGGCAACCATAAACGGCCCTTTAAAATATTTAACGCTATCGGCTTCTCAATTCTAATGGTTCACATTAGCCGTGAAACCCTTCACTATTTATATTATCCTTTTTACGAACATCGTTTATTTTAAATTGTTCGGCAATTTATTTTGCACCTTCATTATTAAGGAACATGTCCTAATTGTTTCTTTATCCTTTTTATATAATATGTCAGTATCTATATTATTCTCATGATGATGTAATTATCATGTTCACAATTCACTCAAATATTCTTTATATATTATGCGTTAGTAATTACGTTCACTTTCCTCATGAAATAAATATCACAACCGTATTTATTCAAAATTCTTTCTTCATATTTTCTGAGTTTTAGTTTCTTCTCAACTATCATCTTTATCCATTTTACTCAATTCGTCGTCTAAAGCATCGATAATTATTATGATTAATTAAATATTAAATATTCAATTTTTATGAAACGTAAACGTAAAGATTTTAAATTTCTTGGTTCGATCAATTATATAAAATGTTCAAAATAAATTTGAATTTAATTAACAAGATTTTTGTTGATTTATCGAAAATATTTAATAAGATTCGTAAATGTTCGAAAAACCTTTATTTATACTTTGGTCAAAGTTTTCTTAGTTTGAAAAGCAAAATGTTTCGTTTCGAATTTCAAGTCATGATTTAAAAGGTTTCCTCAATTCCTCTTAAGTTATCTTGAGGCATACACAAACATTTACCCCTAAATAGAAGTTTAGTTAAATGGTTTGTGTATAAGGGAATAATCCCTTTAAAAATCCTTTGTTACAACATTTGTCAAAACTTATTTCCATTTCTTTTTGGTAAAATCCAAAGTCTTAAAAGGGCTCTTGATTTTTGAAGAGTCTATATGCATACATCTTACCATTATTAATCCAACGGTCATTTTATGTAAAGGATTAAGTCTTAAGTCTTATGTTAAATATTTAAGGTACATGTTTTCATTGTTCGGCCAATTCAGGGCAATCTATAAATAATTATTAACTCATTCCTATTCTTATAAACAAATAAATAGTCCTTAGTGATCACGAGCATGAATTTATCAAATTACAGCCTACACACGCGATTCATCATATTTATGAATGCTACATGTGTGTTAGTCAATCCAAACGACATCACGTGAAACTCATAATGTTCATTACAAGTTCTGGATGAGGTGATTGGAATAGATAATCTCTTTCGCAGATGCGAAGTTGATAATAACCATGCCGTGGATCAAATCTTTAGAACATACGCAAGAACCTTGTAAATGATCGAACAAATCTTCCATTTCGAGTTATGGATATCGTTTTCGATTGTCAATTTACTCAGTTCACAGTAATCTATAAATATAAGAAATGATAACACCATAGCTCTTCAGGATGAAAGGCTTGGTATTAATAAAATCTTTCTCCGTCAACTCTCTCAGTTGTACGGTAATTCCTTAAATTCAGATGGTGCTGACGTACAGTGCACAAGTCACAGGTGCTGCACCGAAAATATAATCAATACCAAATTCAACTTTCCTTAATGGCGAAAGTCCAAGTAACTCATCAACAAGTACTTCCTAAAGTTTCAAATAACGAAAACATCTTTTAATAAATTCATATTAGATTCTTTCTAGATCATAATATTTATAACTAATTCACAACCATCACAATATAATCTCAAGTCTAAATGCAGGATATGGTCATCCATCAAGAATTATTTAAATCACTTTTGATAATCAACATCTTATCATTTAGGGGGATTCTATTCGAGTTCCCATCAATTAAGACAAAGTCGTCATGTCATAATCAATCAATCCATTCTACTAGCACTATCAACTTTCCAGTTTTGTTGCTGTCGATAATATGTGAACTTCTCAAAAGACTAATAATAATTCATAATCCTTCACAACTTCAGGGATATTAGGATACATAACTACTATTAAAAGAGTAAGGTCAACGCATAATCTGCGCGAGAGAATTTCAAATCAGATACAGACGAAAACATTTAATGAATATGAATATATCCCATGTTTTCATAATTTGAGTACGCATTCGAAAGCTCCTCGGATCGTTACCCAGGTCATTCAAATGAAATCAAATCAAAAGAAATGATAAGAACGTCAATACATCCAGTCGGGTATCAACACTCGGTAATCAAATACTTTTCCTAAGAATCTCACTACGGGAGAATTGGACAAGAAAGAATTGTCAATTGTCAAATAAGACAATTTCCACAGATGAGTAAATTCAACTCATAAGAATAGGTGCTACAGGCACATATGTAGGTGTCCCTAACACTATGTCCCTATTTTTCACTTCATGCAGATCTCATAAAATTTAATTTTTCACAATCTTCAATGAAAATGTAGTGTTTATTCATTAGTTTTATGGTGACTACTAATCAGTCTTGCATAGTTCATTCCAAATTGTATGTAGGCGCGCAACTATATACAATTTCAAGATTAACGATGCAATCCTCCGTTCGTCAAAATTTTATCATCATGTTTATAAAAACATTTTCATGCTTAATTCTTAAATAAGAATCAAAAATATTTACAAAGAATTTCTTTGTTATGGAAATAATTAAGTTTCCAAAGCGTCTCATAAACAACTTCATTTTGATATCGATCACTTATAAATGTCAATTTGAATAATCCTTATTGTGATGAAAATTAAATTTTCTCGAAGGACACCGTTCTAACTTTATAAAAATAATGTGTGATCTGCAAAAGAGTGATGAAGAGTTGTTCACCAAGAACTTAACTACAATATGATAGGAAATGAGCTTTAGCCAAATAATCATGAGGTTCATGATCTCGATGGCACTCAAAAATGATAATCCACAACGTAACTCAATTCAAGATGAGTACTTGTTCAATGGTTGCATCACTAATGCGAACATTAGGGTGAAGCAAGAAAAGATAGATATCATCGATACATGTATAATTTAGCAATCAAAGGTAGTCTTTTTCATTAATCACAAACAAGTCAAAATTGTACCGTAACACATTACATGTCACTATGTCATACAATTCTCGGAACTCATCCTACCAACTAATGTCTCAGTTAAGTTAGGGATTATTTTTAAAAGATACCACAATGAATACTAATCTACAAGAGTCATTAGGTGTTCCCAATGTCCCAGAAGATCCATCGGTCTCAATTGAAGAAGATTTCTTCAATTTATTTCTTGGACACTGGGCATCCTCGTCATTGGACAATGGCCTAGGAACAGCCCTTAACACGATCTAACAATCAATTAAATCCTTATAATTCAATCACAAAACTTAACGACTTCCTCTTAACAATTTATTATTCCATACGGGTTAAATCTTACTTTATTCAAGTTTCAATCATCTTATACTCAATGCAACATCCTACCTCATATTCCAATACTTTTAATCTTATTCTTGCACCTTAATAGGGCAATAAAATCTCAATATGCACATCACTTAATTTCCAATCCTATAGCTCTTACAACAACAATTATCAAATGAGTCATTAATATGAAATGACTTGATCATTCAACTAGACTTCTCGGAAAGGTACTAGTGCCATGAGGCTTTTGGGTTATGGTTCCAATGACAGCCTCAAGTGCAACATTCACCCTTTCGATTTCAATTTAAGAATTGGATGACAATGAATCAAATGACATCTTTCTAGGTGGTAACGTTTTGTCAAACTCCACTCTATAAGGAAAGATCGTCATGACATCGATATCAGTGTTAATCTCGCCAATTCTTCTACAATATCACGATCAACTTATATCTACGTTTCTATGAATATCAATCATTTTGTTGGGATCATAAATATCCACAACTTGGTTTAGATCTAGGATAGCTAGAATTCCTACGAGAATAGCTTCGATTAATTTACTAGGGGTGTTAGGGTTACTTGTGACAATCGACGTCGTATAAATACCTGTATAAAAATCAAAATAATCATCAAACAATCATGTAATAAAATTACATCATATATATATAATCCAAGTTATATATATATATATTAAAATAACACTTCTCAGTCTGGCCTTGTCGGTAACTCGGGAATTCTTCGGCACCGTTATAGTCAAAAGATTTTTTAGACATTTTTTTTAGAAAAATGTTGATAGTTAAAAGATTTTGAAATGTTTTATTCAAAACCTTGGTTTTAAAAAATCTTTCGTTCTCTATAACGAGAGCTCTGGTACCAAACTGTAACACCCCCAAATTTATACAACTCAGTACAGCGGAAGACTAGTTGGTGTTACGGGATATCACATTACTCACATCATAGACAACGCATAAAAATCGCGTCGTTTAATAATAAATCATTTCTATTCATAAACATCAAAGTTACATCGGTCCCAAGTCATTATATTTCATACAAAGTTTTACAAAGTATTTGAATGGAAAAATATTGTTTAAGTGCGGGCCATGAATTCTTGTCGTCTTCCCGAGAATTACCTTCAATTACCTGAGATAAAACATGTTAAAAGAAAAGGTCAGCGATAACGCCGAGTGAATTCATAGAGTTTAATAAATTCCATCAATATAATATCAGTATAAAATTATTACTGAAAATCATTTGTACAAATCATTTTAATAGGCCATAAAATAGCCAAAGTCATTTTATACAAATCCATATTGAAAAATCATAATATAGGCATTAGCCTTAAAAATCATTATACGAGCCAATGTCGTAAAAACATCATACAATACGTCTTATGACGTTGTATAAAATCAAATAAAACCCGTTATATGAATATGGTTATGAAAACCAAAATACAAACATAATATCAATAGTATGACCCTGTATTGCTAGTCAGGCAATACATCGCAACTCGAAGCGTCTAATAGTATTTCGGTGATTTGGATTATTATAAGCCGCATGACATTGTTACCTTACTAAACCAAAACGGGTAGCTAACCCGATACCAATTTTGCCCATCTAAAGTAGTGTGTCGTCACAAAGGTTACGCTATGGAAATCTTCTCATACATAAATTCGCTTACCAATCAATGTGGCACGACGGGGATCAACCGTCAAGGCGCGAACTGGGGTGATCGTCCCCAAATAGTACTATTAAATGCATAAGCGTCTACCAAATCCCGGTAGTTCAAAATTCATGCTAATGGGACTTTTAGTGACATAACCTAACTTTAATAATCCATTTAATTTCATCTATCGGGTCCTTTAATCATTTATCGGGTCATACAATCGGGTCATTCAATCATTCGGGTCCAAAATCAATAAACAATCAATCGGGACAAATGGTGTCCTATTTTATAAAAACTAACATGTTATCTCCCTCGCGGGTTTATAAAACATTTATATAAAAAAATTTAAAAGAGTGCGAGGCTATGAACTCACGTTGATGTGGGAAGGCGGGTTATCGGCAATTCGGACGTACGGTACGTGCTTCAATCATGGAAACCTATATAAATAATAATCGGTCTTAGACCTTTGTCCAATGACTTTATAAAAATATCAATTATGTATACATATGATGATTATATATATATGATGATCAAGTGGGTTTACATATTCTCGTTTACTCATTTTAGAGTTATGTGTCGATAACTTTTATACTAGTTTTCTCGTTTTACCTATTTACGTGTTTTAGGTCCAATAAGCCTATTATAAGTTCTTAACTTGTATTAATCCTGTTATACTTACATTATCAGTATCTACACTTTACAAGTTGGGCCTAAATGGGTTAAGCCCAATAAGTTCTTTTTACAAGTTTTTATCTTATTAAGTCTAATTATTAGTCCAATATGTTTAGTTAGCTCGTAAATGTCCGTAATTCTTATAGTTCGGGTTTTATCGGTTTTTACTTGTCTTAGTTACCTATACATCAGTATATGACTTTTATAAACTTTAAATTAGACGGGTTTGGTCGTCTAAGTTTTATTTGGCGAAAAACGTTAATTTTACGGCAATAGCCGAAAAAGTCGTAAAAATCAAGTTTATAGTTTTTATTACTTATAATTATTATTTTACCACCATTTATATAATTTACCCATTTAATTAACCTTTTATACATTTATATAAATAAGTTTTATAAGTTAGTGGGTTTATATTTTTACATTTTATACATTATAATGTGAGTGCTTATATAATAATAATAAACATTATTTCCAAAAATCTGATTTTTAACTTCATGTTCACCATTTTTAACATATCTAGAGTTCTATAATGAATTACAAGCTCATTTTTGGATGACATGTTCTTCATAATATGTTCTACATATAACTTAGTTATAGCTACTGCCCATTTTGAGTTTAAGTTGCCTTAACAGTCCCTACAAAACTGCTTATTCAGATTACACCACCTAACTTGTTTTGATCATATCTCACTCATTATTTTGATTCCATTGCATGGCCAACTCTCACATGTGTAT
Source organism: Glebionis coronaria (assembly GCA_025667525.1). Lineage (NCBI taxonomy): Eukaryota > Viridiplantae > Streptophyta > Magnoliopsida > Asterales > Asteraceae > Glebionis > Glebionis coronaria. The sequence goes on from JANFOE010001421.1 coordinate 294,886, forward strand.
AACATCATCTACTTACTGTAAATAGATCAAACCATGCAATTTTATCAGTTCGTCTTTTAGTTATCTACTGTTTTTATACAGCCAACTAAATAGTCAAGATTTTAGCTTCATTTCTTATAGTTATCATCATTTTTAAGCATATTTATCAACACTTGATCCCCACACAACATTTTTATCATCATATATACATCATATACATATACAAAATGAAAGAAAATACATTTGTTCTTTACAAAATAACAAGAGAAAAATGGAGAGGATGATCTTCTTTACCAATCCAAGTGGATTTCTTGTTTTAGGAAGACAAGAACTTGATGAACACAACAAGTATCTCCAAGACCATCAAATATCAAGAACATAGGTTGGAAAATCAGCCCTAGGACACAAGCAAATCACCTCCAAAGTTGTTGATATGGCCACCAAATGATCAAGGCTTCAAGAGAACACCTTAATAGAACTAGTAAACATGTGGTTTATGGCTAGAAGAGATCAAAGAGGGTGTTTGTTGGCTTATTTGGGACGGCAAAGGGAGAGAGTTGAGAGAGTTTTTGGAGTGGATTGCATGTAAGAAAGATGGAAATGAATACAAGTTACTAGTTTAGCTAGTTTAGTGGTATGGTAAATCTTAAGATGTAAGCTAGTGCTTACACTTGGAATGTGTAAGTTAAACTTGATGCCACCTTGTGTTGTGGTGTCAAGTTATGCTGTCTCATTAAGCTAGTGGGGTGGGACAAAGTGTTTTGTCCCATCTCACTAGTTTACGGGTATTTCTCGATTCTAGTTTTCTCGATTTGCGTGCCCTCGGGTCGTTTTACGAAAAACGTTTTTATAAATTATGATTCAACGTCATAAAACGAATCCAATAAAAATTGTTTCATCAAAAACGGAGTTTGAAAACGTAAATACGTAATCCTAAGGTTTCCGGTTTAGTCGTAAAGGACGTTAAAATAAAATCGTAAGTCCTAATCTCTTCTCGTAAATTTTTGAGTTTATGAACCAACTCAAATTTAAAACTCCAAAATAATATTCATGGACAAATTTATTTTCTGAAATGTCGGACTGTCACCAAAGACGGTGTATGTAAACGTAAGCACGTAATGTTGAATACTCCGGTTTAGACGTAGTCGATGCTACTTCAAGACGTAAATCCAAATTTCTTCCCAAAAATAAGTGAGTTCATATTTTAATTTGTTTTTACATAATATTCGAGAATAAAATATCAATCATAAATTGACGGATTGTCATAAGTCGCCCGTCATCATCGCGAATGACTTGAAAGAAGAAGAGAAATCTCGCCTCATCGCCGTGCTTAAAGATCATAAGAAGGCAATTGCTTGGAAAATTTTCGATATCCGCGAAATTGATCCAAACTTTTGTACTCACAAGATTCTCATGGAAGATGACTTTAAACCCGCAATCCAGAGCCAAAGAAGGGTTAATCCTCGCATTCATGACGTCATCAAACAAGAGGTTATCAAACTTCTAGATGCCGGCTTGATTTACCCTATTTCGGATTCGCCGTGGGTAAGTCCCGTCCATTGTGTGCCCAAGAAGGGCGGAATAACTGTTGTTTCCAATGAACACAACGAGTTGATTCCCACTCGTCTCGTTACTGGGTGGAGAGTTTGTATTGATTATCGCAAGCTCAATGATGCCACGAGAAAAGACCATTTTCCTCTTCCCTTCATGGATCAAATGCTCGAGCGTCTAGCTGGTAAAGACTATTACTGCTTTTTAGACGGTTTCTCCGGGTATTTTCAAATTCCCATCGATCCCAAGGACCAAGAAAAGACCACATTCACTTGTCCCTATGGAACATTTGCTTACAAACGCATGCCTTTTGGTTTATGTAATGCTCCTGAGACGTTCCAAAGGTGTATGATGGCTATCTTCCATGACATGGTGGAAGACACTATGGAAGTATTCATGGATGATTTCTCGGTTTATGGCGATTCTTTCTCTGCTTTCCTTTCCAATTTAGAACGTATGCTTAAGCGGTGTGAAGACACTCGCCTTGTTCTTAATTGGGAAAAATGCCATTTCATGGTAAAAGAAGGCATCGTGCTAGGACACAAAATTTCCAAAGTCGGTCTTGAAGTAGACCGTGCTAAAGTTGATGTTATCGCTAAGTTGCCTCCACCTTCAACCGTGAAGGGTGTGAGAAGTTTCCTTGGTCATGCGGGCTTCTACCGTCGATTCATCAAAGATTTTTCTCAAATCGCTCGCCCGATGACCCACCTCTTGGAAAAGGATACTCCTTTTATCTTTTTCAAAGAGTGTCTTCAAGCCTTCAACTTGCTTAAGGATAAGCTAACTAAGGCACCCGTCTTGGTTACCCCTAATTGGGAGCTTCCCTTCGAGTTGATGTGCGATGCTAGCGACTTTGCTATTGGTGCGGTTTTGGGCCAAAGAGTGAATAAACACTTCCAACCAATCCACTATGCTAGCAAGACAATGACGGGGGCCCAATTGCATTACACGACAACCGAAAAAGAGCTTTTAGCTGTTGTCTATGCTTTTGAAAAGTTCCGCCCTTATCTTGTCCTTTCCACCACAATCGTTTACACCGATCATTCCGTGTTGAAGTACTTGTTGACAAAGAAATATTCCAAACCAAGACTTCTTCGCTGGGTTTTGCTACTCCAAGAATTTAAAACCGAAATTCGCGAAAAGAAAGGAGCTGAAAACCTAGCCGCGGATCATCTCAGCAGACTTGAGGATCTTTACCAGGGGGATCATCCGAACAAAGAGATCAATGACTCTTTTCCCCTGGAGACCTTAATGTCTATCAACTCGACTCCTGATGAAACTCCGTGGTTTGCGGACATTGCAAACTACTTGGCGGGTGGAATTCTCGTTGACGGGTTAACATCCCAGAAAAAGAAGAAGTTCTTTAACAACATAAAGACTTACTTTTGGGATGACCCGTATCTATTCAAACAATGTGCTGATTTCATTATTCGCCGATGTGTTGATGGACCTACAACATTGGAAATCCTTGACGCTTGCCACAAAGGACCCACCGGTGGTCACTTTGGTCCCAACTACACCGCCAAAAAAGTGTTTGACTCGGGATTTTATTGGCCCACCATCTGTCGTGACGCTCACGAGATGGTTAAACATTGTGATGCTTGCCAAAAACAAGGAAAGATCACATATAAAGACGAGATGCCTCAAAATTTCATTCAGGAATGTGAAATCTTTGACGTTTGGGGTATCGAAATTATGGGGCCATTCCCTTCATCTAAAGGAAACAAATACATCCTTGTAGCCGTTGACTATGTCTCCAAATGGGTTGAAGCCAAAGCTTTACCCACTAATGACGCAAGGGTGGTTTGTAACTTTTTGAAATCGCTATTCGCTAGATTCGGTGTGCCTCGTGCCATTATTAGTGATCGCGGGACTCATTTTTGCAATGACCAATTTGCAAGAGTCGTGGCTAAGTATGGTGTAAATCATCGTCTTTCCACCGCCTACCACCCACAAACTAATGGCCAGGCTGAAATCTCTAACCGAAGATTAAAGCGAATTCTGGAAAGAACCGTGGGAGAGCATCGTGCCTCATGGGCTGATAAACTTGATGATGCTTTGTGGGCTTTTCTTACCGCATACAAGACTCTGATTGGTTGTACACCATATCGTCTCGTGTACGGGAAAGCGTTCCACCTCCCCATTGAGTTGGAGCACAAGGCTTACTGGGCCTTGAAGTGGGCTAATTTCGATATCAACAATGCCGGTGACCTACGCAAGATCCAACTCAATGAGCTGAATGAACTCCGTAATGAGGCTTATGAAAATTCTTTGATCTATAAGGAAAAGACTAAGCTCATTCACGACTCCAAGATTAAAAACCGAGAGTTCCATGTTGGAGACAAAGTTTTACTCTTTAACTCTCGGTTGAAAATCTTTTCGGGCAAGCTGAAATCTCGTTGGTCCGGCCCATTCACCATTGCCCAAATTTTTCCATATGGTACTCTCGAGCTCGCTCAACCTAATGGACCTAATTTTAAGGTGAATGGCCAACGAGTGAAGTTGTACTTTGGTGAGGACATCTCTCAGGAGATGATTCCATCCCTCACCACGTTCCCCATGAACTAATTTTGGGTCGAGTCAAGCTCGTGACTCGGTTATCAAAAACAAGCGCTCCTCGGGAGGCAGCCCGAGTATCTATCCTTTTCTGTTTTAACCTCCTAAGTGTAGGGGGACCTATATAGGTGTTTGTCTTTGTGTGGTGATGTGATTACAGGGATGAATTCACTCTTGGAACCTTCGAAGAAACGTGCTCCCGTGTTATCCGAAATCCGGTTCTATCTCTCAACTATCGTGATTCAATTTTCTTCATACTCACATTTGAAATTGATCACTTTAGTCGTCTCTTCCTTAACTTGAGTTAACCAACGTGCACAATGTCATAAGTGTAGGGGAGATTTTTTCCACATGCTTAAACATTGAGGACAATGTTTATCTTAAGTGTAGGGGGGACTTCTATCGAAGTTTTAAGTGGACTTTTCCATGAAAATGCCTTCATTTAACCGGAAAATCATCTTTTTCTACACTTTTCAAATTTTTTAATTAACTTTGGCCATTTAGTCGTAATTTTTAAATTTTTCTCGCTACTTTCATATGTACATATCCCGCAATAAAGTCAAAAATATTAATAAAGTGGTGTAGCTAGTTTTGAAATCTTTGACATATTAGGCCCGTTGCGTTTATTTTGACTCAACCCGAATAGACTTATCCAAGTTTATTCTAGCTAGTATCCTTAACCAGGTAGACCTTAATTGGTTTATTAGGCTAAGTGTCCACGAGTCTCATTACTTGAGATTTTAAATTGTGGAGAACGAGAAATGATAGAGTCAATTATAAGTCGGTATTCTTGCACAATCCCACTCGGTGTAATTATTTGCCTATTCTCCCATCACTTGCTAATAACTTATCTGCAATAAGTAAGGTCGTACGATTTGAAAAGTTACTTAGCTTTTAGCCCAAGATCGTTTAAAAGTTGCTCGGTAATGATAAGAGTTCATAGCCAAGGCATAACTTATGAAGCGGGACGCGAAGATTGGCGAGTCCAAAAAGGCCCTAACAAGGCATGAGGATTCCATTTTATTGCTGAAGATCCAAAGTGATGTGAAAAGCCTTATTCCCAAAATCAATATGAAGGATCAAGACTCACGACGAAAAGCAATCAACTCCCATAAAGATCATGGAGAAGTCTATCCGAAAAGACCCTAACAAGGTATGAGGATAAATAGATCCAATTCCGAAAAGGAGGCGGATCGTTGTATCCCAAAATCCCAATTAGAGATTGAAGAAATAATCATGAAGTCGTGGTCAACAAAGTTGGAGTACCCCTCAAAAGTCTCCAAGTGAAGAAACTATATTAACGATGAGAAGACCATTATCTCAAGAACGTCTCTCAAGATATGAAGTATGAAGTACATGCCAAATATCGGCCCGAGAAAGGTCTCAAATCGTGAACCAAGTTATGCCAAGATATGAACTTTTTGATATCTCGAGAAGCAGTTTTAAGAGATTTTGTCCTTTAGCTAACTATTGATCAAATCGTCCTACTTTGCTTTCAGCCTAAATAAACTATCGAAATAAGTCCAAAAATGCATCTTCATGATCATTCTAAGACAAAAATACAATATAAGAGATACCTCTAGGAATAAGGGAGTTTAAGCATTTAATTAAGCCATGTGTGTAAGTGTTTGATATGCTAACTTATAATAACAATGATCTCGTTTTTAAACTTAGTTTGGGGAACGTGAAACTTGAGGGTGATAAATCTTCGCAGCACCGAAGCCCTAATGTAAGTCCTTGATCTCTTTGCAAGTTATTTCCACATAGCCATTTTCTATCCTTTTGTTTACTTTAAAGTTTTAATTTCTCTTAGTACTTTAATTTTTGTTTAATAGTATTTTAATAAGGCCAAGGTTGATTGATTATGAGAAAAGTGTAAACTTGCTTTATCACTAAGCATTGCATGAGGGCATGGCAATGGTTAAGTGTAGGGGATTTGATAAGTGTGAAAACACCTATCCTTTTACCACTTATTTCCTACTAAAACAAGACCAAAACGCGTGTTTAATATCATTTGTTTGGAATTATGTGTGGTTTTTGTGTTTATTGTGTTTTCAGAGTAAACCGGATGACTATTGAAGAAAACATGGGATTGCACGGGTTTTATCAAGGAAAAAGACTCAAGACAAAGTCTATTGTCCAAGAGATGCAAAAGATTTGAAGTCATTGTGCCTATTTGAAGATTTATCGAAGAATAGAGCCAAAGATGGAAGATTCATATATGTCGAAGAACTCGAGTCTATTAAACAAAAGATTATAAGACGAGTTGGAATTATTCACCGACACTTCTCAAAATCCAAAGTCGGAAACGTTTATTTAAAGAAACGTGAAGACTAAAGAAGAAAGAAGAAAAGAAGCCCAAACCAAAGCCCATTCACAAGCCCAACATCACACGCCTATAAATAGGACTTTACTTCGCAAAATTTGCACTTAGTTAGTCTTAGTTAGTTTTTAGTTTTTCATTCTCTCTAGTTTTAGAGAGAGAAAGTTCTAAACTTTCTCTCACTAGTTTTCATCTTTTTCTCTTTCAAGATCAAACCTTTGTATTGTTTTTCATTAATCAAGTTTAGTTTCAAGCTTTTAATCTTTAATCTCATTCTTCCTTTCTTTGATTTTGATTGATTTTGGTACAAATCTCGTATGATCCGTGTTGTTCATCAATGATTTTGTGCTTAAAATGTTGATCTTTTTATGTTTCCTTAAGTTTCTACACGAATAAGCTTTAAGATCTTTCTGCTTATTGGCTTATTTGTTGGTTTAGCTTATTTACTTTTTAATGTTTTTATAAAAAGTTCATCTTTTTATTGATTCGATTTAAAAGTTGTTTATTTGAAGTTTAGTTAAGTTGTTATTCGAGCTTATTTGATCCGATCCTTGTTAGATTCGTCTTAGTTTTAGTGATAAGCTTATTCATAGCTTATTGCTTAGCTTTTGTCTCGAAGCCCATTTAAATCGGAAAGGGTTACAAACCCCTTTCCGATCTGCACTTTCCGACCAAGCACACACATTTTCCGATCACCCAATCGGAAAAGGGTTTTAAACTTTCAGATTTGCCCCATTTGGAATATTCCGATTTAGGTGTTTAGGGTTATTCCGATTGTAAGTTTTCTTGACATTCCGATTAGTACTAATTTAATATTCCGATTGCAACTCATTTGTTCACATTCCGATTGCCTCCAATTCAAAGCATTCCGATCTGAGCCCTTTATTAGTTATTCCGATAGGACCATTTCCCATTTATTCTGATTTGAACATTATTAAACATTCTGATTGGAACCATAGCATTATTCCGATTGAACCTTTTTAGATTATTCCGATTTGAGTTGTTTTGCTATATTCCGATCACTCCATTTAGCATTATTCTGATTTGATGAGTTCATGTTTTTACAAAGTTTTCAAGTGTTAGTTTTATTAAGTATTTAAGTATTTCTCTCATTTTGCCTTTAAGATTTCAAACATTTATTTTAACATGTCTTTTTAGTTTAATCTTTTAAAGCTTTAATTCTACTGTTCAACACTTACTTATTTGTCATTAGATTAAAATAGATAAACAACCAACACCTTTTTATTAACCAAGAACAAATCATTCCACTTAGAGCCGAGATCAATTCGAGGAGATACCGAGAATCGAACTTTCAACTAGTAAAATCTATTGTATCAATACTCTCAGAATCATTTGAGAACACAATCGGATCTAATACAAATCCTAACTTTGTTGCATCATAAGGTCGTGGGTTGTGGTTAAGCGCTTGCTTTGCATACCCGGGGTTAGGTGGTAAGTCTATAAGACGCGATAGATTGAACTCTTTAAATGATGCATGAAACAAGTGTACTAGATGTGAAGCAGCATATTGTTTTAAAAGCTTAATTTCCGTTTCTTTTATTCTTTCAGACGTCTTAATTTCCATTTCAAGTTGTTTGGACTCAAGAATTTCAAAATCCGTTTGAAGTTGTTGAAAATTAGTAACGACTGACTCTTTTTCTTTAAGTTCATTCGAAAGATTTGCTCTTAAACTTTCAATTTCTAGCAGATTGTCCATTTGAACTTTCCTAAACCTATCAAATTCAGGATTGGTTAAGGTAGTGGACACAGGAGTCATTTCCAAGGTTTTAACCTTGTCCTTATGCAAAGCAAGCTCGACACATAAAGTCCTATTAGCATTAAGGGTTTCAAGGACCGCATTATTCATTTGCCTGAGCAAAGATGCAGGGACCATAACCAAATCAGGTTGAGCAGACGGATTGGTAGTCGTAATAGCTCCCGGTTGTGGTTCACTCAAAGTCTAAGGACTTTCACTGATATTGCTATCATTGTTTGTCTCGTCGATTGAGTTACTAACTACCGGAGGTTGTTCCGAATACTCAGACATTTGCTCAACTTGATAGGGTACAATACTAGTATCTGTAGCAGTATTTGGTACCTCAGAAATGGTATCAGCTCCATATAGTGAAAGGTTTGCCATAAGAGCTGCTTTAGCGGTGTTAAGATCATCACAATCAGAGTCATATGCATCCAAATCATCACATTGATATGCAGCATTGTTGGTGATGACTGTTGTGAGAGCATCAGTTTCCGCTACTCCCGGATCTGCAAGGAAGACCAATTCTTCGTCAACAAGCTCACGACCTTGGGCTTGAGCATTTACCAGGTAAATCTTCTCCTTAAACCATGTGTCGTCCCTTTTCCTCTTAGGCTGCTTGCATTCTCGGGCCATGTGCCCTTCCCCTTTGCAGTTATAGCAAATAACCACCTTCATTTTACCAGTGCTGTTTGCCCTTGTAGCAGTAGTAGTGGATGAACGTGTACCAGCAGTAGACGAATTTGATCTCCCTTGAAGTGGTTACACCATGACCCTTCCGTCCTGAATTGTTTCCTGTGGTCGAGAGTTAGACGAGTTCCTTAACTGGTTGTTAGTTGTTGCTGGACCTCGGTAACCTCGTTTGTTCAATGTTTGACTTAAATAAGCAGACATCAGAGCAAGGATTTCAGTAGGCTATCTCCTTGTCTAAATTCAGGGACAGGGATGTCATCTTGACAGTAGAATGCTGATGCTGGTTGAGCAACAAACTAATTGGTTGGAGCACTTACTTGATGTGAGTAATGAGGTTGAGGAGCCTCAAGTTATGGATAGGTACTAGCAAGGTTGGTGGGAGGTTGATACGGTGAATACTGGTGTGAAGCATAAGGTAATGGGTGTGAATCTCCTTGTGATGATGATGTTGCTGGTTGGTGATAAGATGTTGGCGGTGGTGGAAGAATCGAGTACTGTGGGAAGCTTGGTGTTTGATACACAGGTTGATATGGTGATTTGTTTCCTAAAGCAAGCTGAGAGTTGTGGTAAGACAGTGTAGGATGGTTTGCCAACAATGCCATTGGTTCATGATAAGGTCCTTGAGATATTCGGTTTTGGATCACATGCTTCTCATGTTGTTGTAAGAAAGCATAAAGTTGATCTAAATTGGACTTGTGTAGATCACGAATCATCTTGACATCAGTCACATATTGACTCCATTCAGGGGGTAGTGTGTTCAAAAACTTGGTGTTTAATTGAAACTGTTCAATCCGTAGATTATAGACATTCATGTCATTCATCAAAGTGGTAAAACGCCAATAAAAATCATGAAGTGTCTCCCCTGGAAGGTATGTGAACCTGTCAAATAAATCATATAGTTGACACTCTCGTTCTTGCTTAGTGAGAGATGTCCCTTGTAGCAAAACCACAAGTCGATCCCAAAGATTCTTTGCTACTGTATGTTCACTCACCATTCGAAAGATATCGGGTGGAAGGGCTTGAAGAATTGTCTGAACAACCCTTTCATCGGCATCTACAATGATTTTATTGGCATCGGTTAACTCATGATACTCCCTTGGTCTTGTCACATTGTTGACGGTAACCTCTCCCCAATCTAATGGTCCTTTATCAACTGATTGAAGCATAATTCGACCATTTTGTTTGCCCATGATATATTTTCTCATACGGCCTTGCCATGCTTCAAATAGATCTTTGATGAGCAAAGGCGGGCGAGTATCGGTACCCGAAATGATCGATATATCGGTGAGTGAAGTCATAGTTGGCATAAATGAATGTGAATTCATTTTGTGATCCCTTGAAAAAAGATTATCAAATATGATCGAGCAATGAAATAAGATTATGTGTTTTAATGTTGTGTAATTAAAGATATTAAGATCTTTTGATTGTGTGTTTTTGCTAATGTCTCCAAATAAGAACAAAGATGGAAAATCCTCTAAGTTTTGAAAAACTATGGTTGATCATACTTTAATCGGACTCCCAGATCATGTTCCGATCGTACTCCCCAATCCTAGTGAGCTATCGTACCCCCTATCCAAGTGAGCTATCGTACTCCCCAATCCTAACCTGATCGTACCCTAATCGTAGTTAGACTGATCGCACCCTGATCGTATTGAGACTGATCGCACCCTGATCATATTAAGACTGATCGTACCCTGATCGTAGTGATACTGATCGTACCCTGATCGTAGCGAGACTGATCGTAACAAACGTGATCTTACCTGGATCGTAGCGACCTGATCGTACTATGGATCGTGCTGATGGACCGTACTAAGCAATTGGTTCTTGATCGAAATGGTGGATCATACCTATAGATCGTACTACTTGATCGCAATGGTGGATCGTAGCGTGGATCTAAGTTGTGATCGCAACAATGGATCGTGACTAAGGATCGCATGTAGAAACCCCCAGGGTTTATGCAAACACCAAGTCAGATCGTATCCCTAAAAAACAGTCCGAGACTTGAGATCATCAAGAAAGAAAGGATTTTTACCTTGAAGAAACGTGATTCTAACCAAACGAATATCACCAAATCGTTACTAGAACTATTTAGAGGATATGTAGATCACTTGGAATCAAAGAACACGAAAATTTTTTTGTAACTGTTGGAAAAATCAATCAAAAACACATGAACACACTTAAAAAAGTATGAACAACACAAAACCAATCTTTATTTCATCCCATAGCTCTTGATACCAATTGTAGAACAATGATAATCTTTATAAATCAAGAGGGTTGATGTTATTCTAGAGAGAGAAACTTAGAGAAAGAAGTGAAAGAAACTTGTATATTGAAATGTAAGAAATGAACAACCAACACCTCTTTTCATGGTGGAAAGAGGTTTAAATACCCCAAGTCCTTAATGGACTTGGGCTTCCGGCCCATGAACATGCTCATGGGTCGGGCTATTTATTAAGTGAAACTAAACATAACTATGAGCCTATAACTACATTGTTGGAGTGACCGAGACTTTCTAAATGCATAAAACGTATTTCCAACACTCTCTAACTCACAGTTGGTGATAACCCGATCTCAAGTCGATCTTCAAGTACACACTTGACCCTTGCAACTGATCAAATAAATCATCAATCCTCGGCAATGGATACGAATTCTTGACCGTCAATTTGTTAAGCTCCCTATAGTCGATACACATTCTGAATGATCCGTCCTTCTTCTTCACAAACAACATAGGCGCACCCCAAGGTGATGAAATCGGTCTTATAAATCCCTTATCCATCAATTCCTTCAATTGATCGGACAACTCCTTCAATTCAGACGGTGCCAATCGATAAGGCGCACGAGCAACTGATGCAGCTCCAGGGACCAAATCAATCCGTTATGACGTATAGTCCCCAGCCGGGTCATGAACCTGGCCCACGGGCACTACCCGTATCCGGCCCATCACAGATGGGTGGGAATAATGTCATTTGAGATTATGGGCTTGGATGAACAGTAACCGCACACATGTGTGCGGCCCACGGCCCGGCGTGACCGGTACAGGGATAGACAGAATCATATTCTATCTATGAATAGGATTCACCCCAAAGAAGAGGATCTTCACTCACCATAATTAGAAGATAACAATCAATCTAATTCTGGTGCTTATCCTTTCCTTGGGGCCGAAGCAGCAGTGACAGCCCATTAGGGTTGTCACTGCCTATAAAAGGAACCCCCAAGGGTTCCACAAAGGTATTACGGTCTATATACTCTCAACTCCCATTTAGGTACTTACTCTCACGCCGGAGTCTAATCGTGGGAAACATTCCCACGGTAAGTCTAACACGTGTTGTTTAGTGTGCAGGATCCCAACCATACCATTCACTTGGTGCAGGAGCCGGAGCCCAGCCAACCCGAATTAAGCCTAATTCGGGTCTAGCAAGGATCACCCAACTTTTGCATCAACAAGTTGGCGCCATCCGTGGGACCCATTACACTAAGCTAGAGCAAAATCTCATCTTTAACTCTCAATGACGAAGGGGCATCCACAAGCTAATCCCAGGAACATAAATCCTGGAAATCAGAAGTCCCAAGGGGAAGGGATACTCATCCCCAATCAATCCCCTAGCCGTCCAACGGGCGGACAAAACAACCGCAGTGGTTTTCAGTCTATGGGAGTGACGAGCACGATCTCCATGACTCATCCACCTACTTCGACCCTGGACAACCCTGACCCAGGGAGTGCGCCCAATCCCCGTAACAAGGAGCCGCGCAGACCGTCGATAGAGGAAGAAGTAGAAGTCCAACCACTCAGCGAGGAAGATCTCACTCGAGTTCTCACGCAGAACTTTGATAGGATCATCCCAGGGATTGCATCAAGGTTGAATCTAGGGAGGAACCTCCAATCTAGACTCAACTTTAGCAATGCCGGACCAAGAACCTCTTCCCAAAATCAGAGGAAGAGGAAGACCAGGCCTCAGGAGCGGAGCCTCTTCGAGGAAACTACCCAACCTAGGAATGTGTTTGAGCGCATAGGAGACCGCCTCATGCAGGAACTAACGTAGTCTCGGGAAGGGGGAGAGAAGTCCGACGGTTCACCCGAGCGACCAGATCTGGAACTGACCAGAGCCACTCGCCGCACAAGTGTGTGGGATAGGATGAACACTAGGAAGAAGGCTCCTGGCTCTTCTCAAAAGAGCGGTCCTCACCCAAGAGATGGGGCACCACCTCCTTCTCCAGATCCATCAGGAGAGGACTCGGATGACCATCCGCCCAAGCGTCGCCGACCTAGGCGTACCCCTCCACCACCACCAAAGAATGATGAGTATTATGGTGGCCCCTATTATCGAGAGGCAGAAGCGGAGGATCTTTCCCGTCTGTGGTGTGACCCGTGGGAAGACCCTAGGCTCACCCGTCCATGGGCGGATCCCAGGGAAGATCCTTTTACACTCCGCATACGGAATTACTCTGAAGACACAAAACGTCGCATGCCGGCGTGTGTTAAGACTTATGATGGAACTGGCAATCCGGATGATCACCTCAAAATATTTGATACGTAGGCTAAAATCGAGCGATGGCCCATGCCTATATGGTGCCAAATGTTCAATTCAACCTTGATCGGCAATGCTCGTGACTGGTTTGAGGGACTCCCTCCGCGAAGTATTGATAGCTTCACTGAACTACGCACTGCGTTCAAGAATAATTATACTCAGCGTAAGAAGTATAATAGGGATCCGGTCTCATTGGCAACTGTCAAGCAACGGCCGGGGAGTCTACAGAAGCTTTCACTGAATGCTTCAACGACGAGTGCACACGCACAAAAACAATGACGGAACTCCTGAAAATTTCCGACTACATGCATGCCATAACAGACAGGGAATTAATCAGGCGTCTCAATGACAAGCGTCCGGAGAGGTATGATGACCTCATGGAAAGGGTCAGAAACTTCATAGAGGGAGAAACAACGGTTGTCGCGGCCTACCCTTCAAAAGGAAACGGCTACCGATCGAACGACCACTCCAGGAGACAGTCGGGCAGTCAAAGCAACTAGAACAATAGTAGGGGCTCAAATTACAAGAGCAAAAACAAAGGAGGACGGTCGGACGATAAGTTTACCCCTCTAAAGATGTCCTACCGGGAGATCTTGCTGACGGAAGGGGCAAATTTTCCGAGGCCTCCCCCAATGACGACTCCGCTGGACCGTCGCCAAGGAAATCGTTTATGCGAGTTCCATAACGACAAGGGCCATGGCACGGAGGAGTGTATCCAGCTCAAGAAGCATATTGAGTCACTGATCAAATCGGGTAAACTCAAGCATTTGGTTAAGGATTGGAAGGATGGAAAAGACAACAAGAAGTATGGCAAGAAGGATCCCCAAAAGGACAAACCTTTGACCATATACATGATCCAATGCAGACAACGCCGCACGAGGCAGAAAATTGGTCAAAAATTTTCACGCGGCAAGGAAATCTCATTCCCTCCCATCACAGCAAGCGATGTGATTGATGCGCCTCTCACTATTGAGATAAGCATTGGAACACACAGTGTTCGTCGCATGTATGTGGATGGAGGGTCATCAGCAGAAGTACTGTACGAACACTGTTTTGTGCAGTTACGGCCAGAAATAAGAAGCCAATTGGTACCGGCCACGGCGCCGCTCACTGGTTTTAGTGGAGACACCATCTGGCCGATAGGGCAACTGGGTCTGCTTGTAACTATTGGGAATGAGGAACACTCTACCACTGCGTGGATGAACTTCATGGTGATAAGCTCACATTCTCCGTACAATGGGATCATAGGCAGACCAGGTATTCTGGCTATACGGGCGGTACCTTCCACTGCACACGGAATGATCAAATTCCCTGTATAGGGAGGAATCGTCACCATTTACAACACAATTGTACAAGCATCTGAGTGTCATACCATGACAACACCGGTTCCACCTGTTCCACCCAAGGATGGATCACCACCTCCCAATTGGAGGGTGGCAATCCATCCTGATTATCCGGAACAGGAGGTGTCCATAGGGGGAACGCTCTCGGATAACGGAAAAAGGGCCATGTGCTCTCTGTTAAATGCTAACCTAGATATAGTCGCATGGGAGCCAAAGCATATGACAGGCGTACCACGCGCGATAGCAGAACATAAGCTCCAAATCCGCCAGGGGTACCAACCCGTCAAGCAAAAGAAGCGTGGCCAGGCACCTGAGCATAGCCAAGTGATACTAGAGGAAGTACGGAAACTAGTGGACGCAGGTATCATGCGTGAGGTATACTACCACGAGTGGTTATCCAATCCAGTCATGGTCAAAAAACATGACGGAAGTTGGCGCATGTGTGCGGATTTCACGGATCTGAACAAAGCCTGTCCACAGGATTGTTACCCGTTACCAGAGATTGACTGGAAGGTAGAATCTCTATGTGGATATCCCTTTAAGTGCTTCCTAGACGCATATAAAGGATACCACCAGATCCAGATGGCGGAGGAGGATGCAGAGAAGACGGCGTTCCATACTAGTCATGGCGTATATTGTTATACGAAAATGCCGTTTGGGCTAAAGAACGCCGGGGCCACATCCCAGCGGCTTGTGGACAAAGCTTTTGACTCATAGATAGGCCGCAACCTGGAAGTCTATGTGGATGACTTAGTCATAAAAAGTCATACGGAGGATGCACTTCTCCGGGATGTCCAAGAGACATTTGACACACTAAGGAGGATTAATATGAAGCTAAATCCAAAGAAGTGCACGTTTGGGGCAACGGAGGGAATGTTTCTTGGATATACGATTGATCCAAATGGCATCAAACCTTGCCCAGAAAAACGGACGCAGTAATACAGCTGCCATCCCCTCAGACACGGAAAGAGGTCCAATCCTTAAATGGGAAGCTGGCTGGGCTAAATAGGTTCCTATCAAAGACCGCAGAAAAGTCACTCCCCCTATTCAAAACACTCAAGAAGTGCATTAGGAAGGGAGACTTCTGGTGGACAAAAGAAGCCGAGGAAGCCTTTGGCCAACTCAAACAACACCTCGCATCTCTCCCTATGCTAGTAGCTCCCCGGCCAAAGGAGGAGCTCCTTATGTATCTATCAGCCACACATGGAGCAATAAGTGTGGTGCTCATGACGGATAGGGATACGGTACAAACTCCGGTCTACTTCATAAGTAGAACATTACAAGGGTCAGAGTTGAATTACTCCTTTATGGAAAAATTGGTTTTGGCGCTAGTGTTTGCTACAAAACGGTTGCGCCGATACTTTCAGGCGCACCCAATTGTAGTCATTACCGACCAACCAATAAAACAAGTCATCTCTAGACCGGATGCGGCAGGAAGGCTACAAAAATGGAGCATTCTATTGGGGGAGCATAATATATCTTATAGGCCAAGGACGGCTGTTAAAGGCCAAATCTTGGCAGATTTCTTGATAGAGAAGCCGGATGAGGAAGGACCAGTCGTAAAACAAGACGAGACTCCAGCAGAACCATGGGTGTTATTTACGGACGGATCTTCGTGTACGGATGGGTCGGGAACTGGTCTCATCCTCACAAATCTGGAAGGAATGGAGTTTACGTACGCCCTCCGCTTTGAGTTCACAGCCACCAACAACGAGGCGGAATATGAAGCATTAATTACGGGTTTAAAAATCGCCGCTAGAATGGGAGTCCGCAACCTTGAGCCCTACGTGGACTCACGGCTTGTCGCGAACCACATTCTAGGTGGATATGTGGCTAAGGAGGACAACATGGTCCGATACTTGGAGAAAGTCAAGTCACTCATCGCGGCTTTCAGCAAGTTTTCATCAAGCAGGTACCAAGAGGTGAGAACAAGAAGGCGGACGCTCTTAGCAAGATCGCATCCACAAGTTTCGCCCACTTGTCCAAGCAAGTTTTAGTGGAAATACTCAAGGAAAAGTATATAACAGAAGGGGAGGTCGCTACCATAGTTGAGGAGGATGGACCTACATGGATGACCCCGATCGTCAAATATTTGACTAATGAAACCCTTTCGGACGATGAAAAAGCGGTACGCCGCATCAGAAATAAGTCGCAGCACTTCGAACTTCGAGAAGGTATCCTCTATAAGCGTTCTTTCTTGCAGCCGTGGTTGCGGTGTGTTGGACCACGTCAGGCCACTTATGTGATCACTGAGATACATGAAGGGTTGTGCGGCATGCACGCAGGTCCACGATCCGTGGTAGCTCGAGCCCTACGTACAGGATATTATTGGCCTACCATGCATAGAGACGCACGCGACATGATTCGCAAGTGCAGTGATTGCCAGGTGCATAGACCAGTGCCGCGACATCCGCAGCAGGAGCTTACACCTATTACATCCCCATGGCCATTCTATAAGTGGGGAATTGACATCGCTGGACCATTTCCTGTAGCTGCGGGGGGAGTTAAGTTCTTGATTGTCGCAATGGACTACTTTACACGGTGGATAGAGGCCAAAGCAGTCAAATCTATCACATGCAAACAAGTTAAAAAGTTTGTTTGGGAGAACATTGTGTGCCGTTTTGGCTTACCAGGAGAAATCATCTCGGACAACGGTAAACAGTTCGCGGATAATCCATTCAAGGACTGGTGCGCATCATTGAATATCAAACGGCGCTTCGCGTCTGTTAAGCATCAGCAGACAAATGGCCTGGTGGAACGAGCAAATAGAAGCTTGGGAAACGGCATCAAGGCACGCTTGGAGGAATGAAGTGCAAAAATGGGTGGATGAACTACCACATGTTCTATGGGCGCATAGGACTATGATCAAAACATCCAACGGGGACACTCCATTCGCATTGGCCTACGGCACTGAAGCTGTTATACCAGCGGAAATTGGAATGCCTACCATTCGCACAGCGGAGGTTAACGTCGTCACGAACGACGATCAACTACGAATCAACTTGGACTTATTGGCAGAAAAAAGGGAGATAGCAGCCATCAATGAGGCTAAGTCCAAGGCTAAAATGAAGGCTTATTATGACGCCAAGGTTAAAGGTGTTGCTTTTCGACCGGGAGATTATGTCTATCGTGCTAACGAAGCAAGTCGAGCGGAGAATACAAGAAAGTTGGGCCCTAAGTGGGAAGGACCGTATGAGGTCACGGAAGCCTTAGGACGAGGCGCGTACAAGTTACGTGACATGGATGGCCGCGATCTGGAACACACATGGAGCATCTTCCAATCTCAAATGGTGCTATCTTTGAAAGCTACGGCTTCCGCATGGGTACTTCTCTATATGTGGCTTTAATGAAGATCCATGCACTCTATCTGTTTTGTTTCTTATGTTTTTTCTAGGTTCCTTTTTGTTCTTTAGGACTTATCATTCCTGGTAAAAAATGTAAACGTTCTAATAAAATGTCGTGGTGCCTAGCTAGCTCCACGGCTTGTTTTGTGCAAATTATCTTTTAGGATTTCGTTATAGTCGTGTGAATTTAATTATTATTATAATGTGCCATACCTTATTCATATGCATTCATTCAATACCGTACATGTACAATACGCCTCCAGGTGGGGTAAGAGGATTAAGTGAACCTAATAATTCAACTTGTCACATAAGAGGGATGCAACCCCAGTGACGCGGATCACGTATCCTTACTAGACACCTTATCCACAAGACGTTGTGATAAGTTTCCATATGCCGCGCTCACGAACTGCTTTGCATAGTAAAGACGCACGCCGCACGTCTATTAAATTATATACTTTGTTATATTTTGGGTAAGACGTGACATGTCATGCGACACAGATACATGATATCTAAAAATATAAACAAGTTTCCAAAAAACATCAAAAGTGTCATGCCTTCGCGCGGACTTATACATAGCAAAACAAGGCTACAATCATAAAGTACCATGGATATCCACGGGAAAATGTTTAAAGGTTACAAACCAAATTGTCTGAAATAGATAACAAATTAGGGGCACCCTACATGGGGGGGGGGGGAGAAACCTGCCTATCTCCACTTGTTCTTCAGCCAGGCAAGGCAATCTCTCACCACGTTCCCTCCACTTCAAGGCTTGAGCTGCATTCCTCTCCAGCACCCCGCTTAAAGGTTCTTCATCAAGTACGATCCTGGTCACGTCCTCATAGATAGGAAGTGTAAGGTGGCTGGGCGAGGGAGTGAAGGAAGCACGGGAATGACCCTCATCTTGAGTGAACGCACCAAGACTAAGCTTTTCCATGATCTCCATGTTTGATGCATCCTTTGTGGCTTCCAGCTCGGCCAAGAATGGGTAATGTAGATCTCGCATTGCGGCCATGGAACCAGTCATCTTGTTAGCAGCTTCGGGATTAAAGAAAGCATGCCTGGTGAAGTTCTCCTTTTTCTGGATTAGCTCTACGGCCTTAACCATTCCTTCATGGTGGCCGTGATCAATACCATCTGACACAAGGCTCGCAAACTGTTGTACAAATTCAGGGGCTTCCAACACCTTGGTAACGGCCAGACGTGCCCCATGTCCTACCATCCACCTGCAGCCGGCAATGGCTGCTAGTAGTTGGGGGCATAACACGTCGTCACGTTCGGTGGTAAGGGCATCTATTATCATATCTTTTTGGGCGGACGCCTCCCTTAGCTCCTTGGTCATAACCCTCTCGTAAGCAAGCTCCTCTTGTACCTTTTCCATGCTTTGGATTATTATCTGGGCATCCTCAAGTTTTTTGGTAAGCACGGATACTTGGCTGGAGGAGGACTTGGCAGACGCCTCTGCTGCGGTCACCTATATGAGAAAGATTACTTGTTAGATTATGATTCTTATGGAATAAGAGTGATGCGTCGCGGATACGTACCTTGGTTGTCGCGGTCTCAAGTTTTGCCTCGAGCTCGGCCACCTGTTGGTCATAAGCATTAGCGTGGGCTGATTGTTCCTTCACGGTCGCCTCGGCACTAGCAAGTTGGGATTGGAGGGCAGCAATTTGAGCTTCATTCTCCTCGATCATCCACTCCCTCCGTCCAACTTTCCTCTTGAGGGACTCCACATGCCCTAGCGCGGCTTTTAATCTCACTCTCATCGAAGTGCCCATTGCCATTTGATGCACCAGGGCGCCGTTGTACTCATCCACCAGGTCAGCATGGCTTAGTACATTCACGTCTCGTACCAAACCTGGTGGGATGCAGTTATTGAGGTACTCACGGCACTCCTCGGCTTCCATCATTCGTGACGCAGTGGTAATATTCCAAACAGGATTGAACGATTGAGGGGGGCCGGATGTTGGGAGGTCTTGGGAGGCTGTGGGGGTACCTTCTTCGAATACAGGACCGGATCTTGTGGCGGCTGTATGAAGCATAGGGTCTCTCTCTACTTCCTTCTCTTTTCCCTTCTCCTTTTGGGCATCAGGTGGAGGCACGACACCAGTTTGTTCATTCCTACAAAACAAACATTTGGATACATATCAAGTATTGATTAAAGGAAATTTGTGGCTCTTACTTAGCAAGATGAAGCCTTACATGTTATTTCCTGCTAGTTCTGATGCGGTCTAGGGAATCTGAGTAACTGGATCCACATGTGCAGCCCGGACCGTCTCGGAGGCCTGGGTAGTGCTCCCAACAGATTGATATAGGGGGTGGTCCTCGCGAAGTTTTTTGGCGGGGGCATTATGTTCGCCAACCTCGGCCGGAGCGACTCTTCCTACCCGCTTATTTTTTCTGTGGGTACGCTTCGCGACGGGCTGAGCTGCTGCTTCTTCAACCTCCTCTTCAACTTCTTTTTCGGCTTCCTCATCTTCCTCTTCATTGACTTGCTGCACCTCCTCCTCGTCGTCGCTCAGCATCAGGCGAAGGCTGGAAGTGGTCCTCTCAATGTTGTCTCCTTTCTCTTCCCCATGAGCGGGAGTGGCAGTCTTAGGCAGCGAGGAGGGCCCGGCTCCTCCTTCGAGCATCCTAATATCACCATCCTCGTTGGACAAATCGACGGGGGTTCTCAAGAGAGTTGTTTCTTCTTCGTCCGAGTGGGGGTCCGGTACGGCCTCCAGATCAACCGTCACGTTTCGGGTATGCTCAAGGAGGGGTAATTCGTTCTCACGTCTGGGACGAGATCCCTCTGGTACAAGCTTTGGGTCGCCTTGACGTAGGAGTCCAAAGAAGTTCATTTCTGCCACAAACAACAAAATATATTAGGCATTACAAAATAATTGAATAGGCTTTTTGGTATGCGGATGCTAACCTACCTTCACCTTGCCTTCTCCAAAACACAGGATATCTGTTGGACGAGCCGAAATAGTTTCGGGTAATCCCTAGCAAACAGAGGAATGATTCAGGGAGGTTTCTATGGAATCCTGTTCTGTTCAGATCTATTTCTCGGGAGTGTTGGGGGTTATATGTACTAACATGCGGCAAGGGGTCGTGGGATAACCTATGTTTAAAGGCATAATCGGCCGGCCACACTATCGAGTCAATGAAAAAGTAATGGTCGTACCAGTTTTTCAATGAGTCCATGGGCTTATTATGGGACTGGGGGCTGTTGGGAGATCGTTTCTTAAAAGATAGCCAACCATTTACTATACTGGGGGTATAAAATAGCCGGAATAGTTCTAGGATTGGGGGGATTCTTCTAGCACGGCAAAGAATCTCGAATTGACTTATCTTACATGCGCCTATACAGTGAAGCTGGCTAATATGTACATCATAATATCCTAATAGATATATGAGGAAACGGGTAAACGGAATACTGTAGTTGGCCGCATCAAAAAGGCGAGTGTATAGGCCAATTTTACCCCGCGGAGCCTCAATTATGAGGTCTCCGGCGCCAGGGAGCGAGGGGTGTAGGTTGGTGGGGATGAAGTAATTGGTACAAAAGTGATCTAATTGTTCCTGGGTCATTACATTAAGTACGGATCCAATTGTGGGGTTGTTTCTTTGGGCCATTACTAAATAAAAAGGTAAGGGCGTCGTAGTATAACCTGCGGAGGAAGGGATCCGTGCGTGCTTAAGTGAAGCTAAGAAGAACAGCTTTAATGGCAGAAATGGAGATAAAGACAGTGTGTTTCACACAGCCATAGGGGTGGCTTATTTATAGGGTTGCCTCGTGGGTCATGGTCTGTTGGATGCGTGACACGTGTTTCCACTATCCTTAATCGTGTGGTTAGGGTGTAAGTGGCAAGTGAAACGTCAGGTGGGACCCACGGGTCCCTTCTGACTCAGAAGTTTACGCTGCTCGAGGTTCTGACTGTTTGCACTTTGTCAGTCAAAGTGGCAGGTGAACAGTCATTTATGTCGGGATATGCGGTCTTACATAAGACCCAAATTCAATGCTACATTTAGTTTGTCTTGGTCGTCACGTGCGGCTGAGGTGTTATTGGAATAAATTCCAAAATCAGGTTGCCACGTGCGGCCGAAACAAATTCTTGGACAATTTATCATTCCCTCAGGATCTTTCTTGGTACGTCCAGGGAGCATCTTGATAGTCTAGAGGTTACGCCTACGGCTGTAACAACTAGACTGGGGGGACATGATGATGTATAGTCCCCAGCCGGGTCATGAACCCGGCCCACGGGCACTACCCGTATCCGGCTCATCACAGATGGGTGGGAATAATGTCATTTGAGCTTATGGGCTTGGATGAACAGTAACCACACACATGTGTGCGGCCCACGGCCCGGCGTGACCGGTACAGGGTTAGACAAAATCATATTCTATCTATGAATAGGATTCACCCCAAAGAAGAGGATATTCACTCACCATAATTAGAAGATAACAATCAATCTAATTCTGGTACTTATCCTTTCCTTGGGGCCGAAGCATCAGTGACAGCCCATTAGGGTTGCCACTGCCTATAAAAGGAACCCCCAAGGGTTCCACAAAGGTATTACGTTCTATATACTCTCAACTCCCATAAACCCTAACCGATTACTTACTCTCACGCTGGAGTCTAATCGTGGGAAACATTCCCATGGTAAGTCTAACGCGTGTTGTTTAGTGTGCAGGATCCCAACCATACCATTCACTTGGTGCAGGATCCGGAGCCCAGCCAACCCGAATTAAGCCTAATTCGGGTCTAGCAAGGATCACCCAACTTTTGCATCAACAATCCGAAATTCAACATCACGAGATGGCGGCAATCCCGACAACTCTTCAGGAAAAACTTCAGGATACTCACGAATCACTGGCACATCCTCCAACTTTCTCTCTACATCACCGTCACTAGAAATTTGAGCTAAAAACACATCACACCCTTCCTCCATGTACCTCATCACTTTCAAGCAAGATATCACTCTCAAACGAGATGTACATTCGTCACCCTTCACAGTCAACACCTTGTTTCTCAACGGAATCTGAACTAATCTCTCTCCACAAACAATCACTGCACCGTGCGAAACTAACCCATCCATCCCAATAATTACATCAAACGATCCTAGCTCTATAGGCATCAAATCGATATCAAACACGTAATTCCATAACTTCAAGGAACACCCTTTTAGTATAGAATTAGTACTAACAATATTTCCATCAACTAATTCCACATTATACATAGTTGTTAACATTACTGGTTCTCTATTGATAAGGCAACTGAATTTTACATCTACAAAGCTCCTGTCTGATCCTGAATCAAACAATACACTAGCATAACGAGCATCAAGTAAGAATGTATCGGTCACCACATTCGGACCTTGAGGATTGTCTGTAGTCCCTACCACATATGCTAGAGCAGCAGCGTTTCCTCCTTGTCGATTCCCTGCCTTAGGACAATTTCCTTGCTTATGTCCCTTCTCACCACATCCAAAACAAACCATCACTCTCGTGGCATTTGCGCACGTCGCTACGCCTCTTGCTCTACACTCCACAACCTTATGCCTTGACTTTCCACACTTGTTACACGCAGGAGGGCAATTCCCCACGTGATACAAACTACAACGACCACATTTCGGATTGACCTTGTTTCCTCTAGGCATTGTGGCAGCTCTCATTCCATCATTCCTCCTCTGATTAAACTGTTAATTTAGGTTAGACCCTTGGGTGTTATTACGATAACCCTCACGATTCTGACCTTGCTATTGACTAGCTTGAGCAGTCTCCCATTTCCTCTTGTTACCTTCAGCCACACTATCTTTCTTATCTTGCACCTTTACATCCATTAGAGCATGAGTCATTTGGACAACTTCATCAATAGATCTCGTCTTTGACGATGTAGTCTCACCCTTTATGTCGCTTGACAATCCTTTGATGTATTGCTTCTTTTTTTGCGGTCATCCAAAAATGAATTAGGGCATAACAAGCTCAACTCATTAAACCTCCTTTTACAAGAAGTGATGTCATTGTTTCTCAACACTAGATGCCTCTGTTCATCCTCTAACGGACCCAATTCCTCTTCGTGACAAAACTTCTTGGTCAAAAGTTCCTTTGTAGCCACCCAAGTCCCCCCATTAGCCACTACAAGACCAACAGTAGCCACTTGGTTGTTCCACCAACTCAAAGTGTCATCAAGAAAAGTAGCAGCCGCGAACTTCACTTTATTAGCCTCAGAGCACCCACTGATTTCAAACGTGCTTTCAATCTTCTCCACCCAACAACGAAGTTCTAAAGCTCTTTCAGTCCCACGAAATTGCGTAGGTCCGCACTTCATAAAACTGGCATATGAACACTCCCTTTGGACTTGTTGTCTCCATCATTTCCACCTTGGACTTGGACTCTAGCTGCACGATCCGCTTCAAGAGCATTAGCAATCGCCTCTTGAATAATAGTGTTCACACGATCAGTTGTCAACTTTGGAGGCATGATCTCTTATCACAACAATCAAAGAAAACAAAATAAGTATACACATCTAGATCAAGAAGGATTCCTTTTTCAAG
Source organism: Glebionis coronaria (assembly GCA_025667525.1). NCBI lineage: Eukaryota > Viridiplantae > Streptophyta > Magnoliopsida > Asterales > Asteraceae > Glebionis > Glebionis coronaria. The sequence goes on from JANFOE010001421.1 coordinate 319,493, forward strand.
ACATAATATAAATACAACAAGCGCATCAACAAATGCTACAAATATTCATTAACCAAATCACAAAAGAGCTATTAAACACACATCATAGATCATGAGAGGTAAACATCGATTGCATTGATATCAACGAAATTGTGACAAGATTTGCCACTACAATCATTCACCGAATAAAACTTAAAGTCATCAAGTTCTACCATAATACCATAATACAGAAGTCTAAAATTGTTCAATTACAACGAGGAAATAGAAGTGAAATACAAGTAACTAATCATGTGATGATCCACATGATCTCTTTGATGGCCGCTCGTCCTCATCATCATCGACCTTTTCTTCGGGTTCTTCCTCGCTATCCTCTATCTTTTCCTTGCCTTTCGAAGAACTTCCCTCATCCACCATCCTTTTTCCTTTCGAAGTAGAGCCTTCACCTGATGGTACCATACGCTGAGCCAAATACAACTTATCCTCGAAAGTATAGTTCTCGCCAACTTCTGGTGGTTCGATTATGAAATACGTGTTCGCATACTTTGGGTCACATCGAAACTTCCATGCATTCATCAAGAAAGGTCGTACACGAGCCTCCCAACATCGAAGACGATCATACTTGACATGATCTCCCGTGATTCCTTCGAACTCAGCATACAGATACTCCATAATCATTTTCAACTTTTCCATCTCTCCCCTTTCACGATCCCTAGTATTGTTAGCTCTCAACACACCTGAATAAAATCTCTGAAAAGCTTTCTCATTTTTCTAAAACCTCTTAATCACCCTTGTCTCTACCACATACCTTTCATACAACAGTCGACCAAACTTCTTCAAGCGATGCTCCGTGTTACTGTAAATCCTTGGTCAAGGACAGTTTACCCTTGCAATGTTCTCATGGAAAGAACGCGCATTAACCGCATCACTAGAATAAACCTGATCATCATCACTACTATCACAAGCAACTTCTGGAAAACCTTTCCAATAAGCATCACATGTGGGTGTAGCATAACTAGAACGAACATGTTGTTGCTCAGTCCGTCCAACCGCAGCCGCAGGAACTTCATCTTCCACGGGATCCTCTTTTGGGTCCTCATCGCTGTCAACCTCATTCTTTTCAGTCTCATTCCTTTCAACCTCATATGTTTCAATCCATCCATTTTTGCCTTGCGGGTTAGGGGCATTAGGTCCAACCTCAGCTCCTACAACGTACTCGTCTCCATTATCGTTCAGTGGTATTTAAGCCATTTCTACAAAATATAGTAAGTTCGAGGGTATATAAGGTCATTATCCCAAAATTATATATACATGCATGCACACCGCAATGCAAATGTAGTATGTATGCCAATATGGAACAAAATGATAGCCATGCAAATGCAATGGAAAAATTACGATGTTAAGTACTCCGCGTACGTTCACAATACCTCCATACAGTACCATAGTATTTACTTAATAAATACTTAGGAAATCATTTCAGTTTCAAAGGGATACATCTAATAATAAAACAATACTAAAAGAAATCTTATCGGAGCCATGCGGGATAGTTGTGTGCTTTGGGAAGAAAATATTTACGACACTAAAAGTTATAGTTTAGGACCTTTTTCAAAAACGACCTAGTTCTCTATAACTTGTGGCTCTGATTACCAATCTCTAACACCCCCAATTTACCTTGCGCAGCGGAATATCACAATTGGGTGTTAGTCAAAGAATCATCACACACAAGCCATATTGAACGACTTAAAAGAGACGTTTAAACATTAATAAAATTTAAAACCATGTTAAATTACAACAACATCATTGTCTAAATTGTTTCCAAGGCCCAAAAGCATA